>JAWLRI010000055.1:1335684-1375267 GCA_034781795.1 Crypturellus tataupa | reverse complement strand
TATTATTATTATTATTATTATTATTAATTATTACGTGCAATCTGGAATGGGTGTGTGTGGGGGGGTTAACATCCCCTCCCCTTCCCCCAGGCCCCCCCGGGACCCCGCGTTTCTCCCCGTTTCCCCGCGGGCGCCGTTGCCTCCCGGAGCTCCGGCCCCGGCTTTTGCCGTCGCCGTTGGGGACGGGTCTGGCTAAAGGACCCTGCGAGGTGGCACCCCCCGAGTGACACCCCCCCCCCTCCAGGGTGGGTTTAGGCCCTTGGGGCGCCCTGGCAGGGGGGACGATCCCCGAGGGCGCCCATAGAGGTGTCGCCCCCCGATCCCCGCCGCGGGTCCCCTCGAGGCAGGGGGACCCGGGCGCTGCGGCGAGGGGGACAAGGAGGCAGCAGCGCCCGCCCTTCCCATCGAGGGGGAGCCCAAAAGGGGCGCTGGGTCCGCGCGCGGCCGCTCCGAGCCGGCCGGGGCTGCTCGCCGTGCGCGCAGCAATGCGAGGAATGCGCCGCGCTCCCCCCGTCCCCTCTCCTTCCCTCCCGGAGTGTTTCTTTTCTTTTTCTTTTTTTTCTTTTTATTTTTTTTTTCCGCCTTTCTTTCCTCCCCTTCTCCCCTTGCAGCGGGAGGCTCCTCGCTCGGAGCCTCGGACCCCCCCCGCGGCCCTCCCCGCATCCCGCCCCTCCGAGCACTGCCACGTCTCCAAGCGGGAAAGGGGTGGCCGGGGGGGCCTGGCCGCCGCAGAGGCTCTTCCCGTGGCAAATCCGAGCGGGAGGAAACGCGCTTCCTTCGTAACCTCCCCATTGCATCCCCCTCGCGTCTGATTTCCTTTTTTTTTTTTTATTTTTATTATTATTTTTTTCTATTTCTTCTTGCAAACACGTGTCGAAACTCCTCCGTGCCCGTGTTTATTTAAGGGACGGGTTGGGGGTGGGTTTCTAAGTTAAAGCTCCAAGGGGCAGCCGGCCGGGGTGCCTATTCCAAAACCTCATGCAAATGTTGAGTCGAACGGCAGGTTTCAACTTGGGCAGGGGGGAAAAACAGGGTTGATTGCAGCTGTGTTGGGGATTTTTCTCAGCATCTCCCCAGCAGCTGGGAGTTTCGGGGTGCTGGGACCAGGCATGGCCACACTTGGCTGTGAATCCCGTTGCTTTCCAGGAGGGATCGTGGCTTTCGGTGGAGGTGATATTTGTGGAAACGCTTTTGCCTCTTTGCTGTGGCTGGAAGTGCTGAAACCCTCTGGGGGAGACGGGACAGAGCTTTGGAAGGTGGTGGGGAGCTTTGGAAGCGTGATGGTGGGATTTGCAACAGCTAAGTTTATTATTATCTCATTGTTTTTAATTAAACCTTCCCGAGTTGCTGAGAGCTGGAGATACCTCGTGCAGACCTCAAGCAAGGGGCTGGAAGTGCCGCCACGTGAACTGTGGTGGCACTGGCTGCTCCAGATGCTTCCCAGCAGCATTCCCATTTTCCTACCATCCTCCGTCAGCATCTGCCCAGTTCCCCGCCAAGGTGCAGGGTTTGCACATGGCTTTGAGTGCAAAGTTGTCCTTTTTGTTATTTTTTTTTTTTCTGCTGATTGCCCTGGAGAGGAGAGCACGGTCCTCTTTTCCTTGGCCCCTTGCTTACTTGTGAAGCCTCTGCAGGGCTGGTGGCATCAATTGGCATCCATTGGTTGGATGCAGGCGCATCCTTGCCTGCATCCAACCAGCTCGGACCCCCTACTTGGGTGCCGCTTTCCCAGATATCTTTCTCCTCGGACCTGTTGCCGCCAAGCGCGTCCGTCCATCCCCGTGGCGCGAGTTTGGGCGGAAGCGGCGCGATCCGGCTCCACAATAGGCCGTTTCCTGCAGCCGAGGATTTCGCCGGGATGCTTTCCGGCAGGCCGTGCGGCGGGTGGATGGGATTTAACCTTTTCACCAAGGCTGGCTGCTTGTGGGCACGCAGCCCACGGGATTTCGTACTTCCTGAGCATTGGGAAACCAGTGCTCGCTTGTCCTGACGGCGGTCCAAAACCAGCGGGAAAAATCTCAATTTTTCTAATTTCTGCCTGAAAACCCGTTCAAACGGGGGATGTAGGAACACAAACCAAGCTGTCTGCGGTTGCTTTGCATATCTCTCTTTCCAAGCAGGTTTTCTGAAAGATGAAACCGAGCCTAGGCGGGCTGGGGTGCCCGTGCAGGTGGCCGCTGCTCTCTAGTACCTGCTCCAGGGCCAAGGGCTCCTGCCGCCTTATCAGATGGGCTCCCTCTACCCAGATTTCTTTTGGCCTTGCTCTTTTCCTGCGATTTCCGTACTAACTGGGCCTTCTTTTATCTGTATATACATACATGTGTGTATATGGTAGGTGTCTCGCTTTGAAAATCCACTCTGCTCCCCCCCCAAAAATACGAAATAAAAAAGCTCAAGATTGGCCATAAATGGGTCCCTCCGTGGTCTCTGCTTGCTGCACTGGGACATGGTCTTTCTGCTGCTCCATGGGGTGCAAATTGGGGCATCCGTGGCCAGAACCAGCCGCCGGGATTGGATGGTCCGTGCGGATTGCGGGACGGGCTCTTCCATGCAGATGTTCCGTGCTTTTTTTCCGTGCTTTTTTCCATGCTTTTTTCCCCCTTCCTCGTTTATAGCGGTCGCCCGGCGGTGAGTCACGCTCTCCCGAGCGCCGGGTTGTGACACCGCCGAGTGAAGGAGGCTGACGAATGAGCTGCTATTTCCAGGCTTCCTGCTAAATATACTTTCCCCTCCCCGATCCCCTCTAATACGCAGCTCGGCGGGGAGCGCGCGTTGCCAAAATTAAGAATTAAGCCCTTGCCAGCGCTCACGAGCTGTAGTGAAGCGTGTTTCTACTCGCCGCCCCTTTGCTGGGTGGGCAAACTGAGGCACTGAGGGGGTTTAAAGGGTGAACAGTTTTAGGGAGAGGGGGTAGGTTAGAGTGAAACAGAGAGGAATTTGGGTCTGTTTTTGCAAAAGGAGTAAGCAGGGTTGTGCGTGCCGTGATAACTGCTGTGCTGAGAGATGTGTTTGTGCAACCAGGGGTTTTGTGACTCCCTGGGGAGAGGGTTTGGGTTAAATCCTTGCTGTTTACCTTTGCAGGCTCTGGTCCAAAGTTTGGCCTCCAGTTTGCACGTAGGGCTTGTGTCAATCCGCGCCGCGGATCAACAAGTTTTTCTTTCGGTGAAGGCTCCGGCTGGCAGCAAAGAAAACTGCTGCACGAGAAAATGTTCTTCCGAAGCGCTCTTATCTTTTTAATTATTATTTTAGTTGTTTTGCAAGCTCTGGCATTTTTTTCCCAGCTTAAACAGGCTGCCCGGCCTCCCCCATGAGCGATTTGGAGCCGCTTCCTCCCTTTGAAGCGGTTATAACCCAAACAGGGCTCTGGGGCTTGCATATTTGCTAGTGAACTGAGGTCCTGGTTTCCGTCATGTGGATTTTGGTGACCAGGGTGAAAATGGTGCAAATCCCACCGCAGTGAGACCTTCCGGAGTCATTGGGGTTGCTGAAAGGGGATAGGACCTGGGAAGGATGCTTGGAAGTTGCTCCTTGGCATAGCAGGGTTGAATCCCTGTGTGTTTAAGTGCACATCCTAGATGTGCCTGTTTGGAGGCCCCCCGTAAAAGCTGTTGCATCCCTGGGAACTAAAATTGGGAGTTTTCAACTGGAATCACAGAGCATTTTAGGGCAGGGGTAGAAAAAAATATTAGCTAAAAGGAGGTGAGTTTTGCTGTTTGGGGTTAAATGGCTCTCTCCAGCCTAACGGTGGCTTGAGCTTTTCTATCAGCACATTCCTGGGGAATAGATGGGTTAATACATTGTGACCTTAAATATTTATATTTAAGTTTGGCCTTAAATATTTATATTAAAGCCTGTTCTATCCAGCCCTTTGGGGTGATGTCCTGGCACACTTGCCCTGGTCGCTCCACCCGGCATCAACAGTCCTGGAGGGGACCAAGCCCCATCCCGACTGCTGCAGGGGTTGCAAAGAGCCTTGCTCCAGTGCGTTTTGGGGTCCCGTTTGGGTGATTTTGGGCAGTCGCGGGCCGGTCGCTGCTGCTCCGAGGAGCGCGGGCAGCAGCTGGTGCCGGCGCACTTGGCCGTGCGCCCGCGGCGCTGCCGGGAGCAGGGGGAAGGCATCTGGGAGACGGAGCATCCGCTCTGTTTGCTCGCCCGCGGAAAGCGCTTGCTGGAGTGGGCCGGGGCGCTCTGCCTCGGTGCCTTTCTATTTATTTAAATCTTTTTCTTTTGGTGTGAAGTGTTCCCAGGTGTTGGCTGCCCTTTTGCACCTGGAGAGCCCTTGGATTTATTGCAGCACCCAAAGGATGTTTGTTTTTTTTTTTTTGATTCTCTTCAAAGAAGGGATTTTCAGAGCCCCAAAGCGTGTTCCGAGCACTGCTTGGAGGCAGTTTTCCCAGGAAGCAGTGCCCTGCACTGGGTAAAGGCCTGGAGTTGCCCAGCTTTTAACTTAGGACACCCTATAGCAAGGAGATGCAATGATCCCCTTGTGGGATGTGCCTGGTACCTCAGGATACTCGGTCGCTTCTGGAGATCCTGTTCCCTCTTCCTGGCTATGGCATCTCCTTCATCTCCTCCGGCAGTGGTGGATCCCATGGATGTGTTCTTTGGACAGAGCGGGAGCCGACGAGGAATATTCTGTCTTTTTCCATACAGTCCCTGCTGAGCTCATTGGTGCAGGCAAATCCTCTCAGTACAACAAAGCATCTGGAGAAGCCCAATTTTGCCAGCAGGGTTATTTGCCTGTGGGATTTTCTCTACTAGATGGTGCCTTTAGCTCCTCTTGCCTGTCGTGCATGATTGAAGTGTGCCTGACACTTCCATTCCCGGATCTCCTTTCAAAATGAGTGAACAGAAAGCCCCTTTCCACTACACATCCCGTTTTTGTGCACTTAATAACCCCGAGGTTGCTTTTCCTCTTACAAATTTCTGTATGTGAGATGCTAGGGGTAAATACTAAAGCTTTACTAACACCAGGTGGTCCTTGTTGGTCCTTCCCCAGCCGAGGAAACCACATTCCTGCCTTCCAGCAACCCCATCCCTAGCTCCCTGCTGCAAGTTGGGAAGTCGGACATCAATTTCAGCATCCGTCGTGTTCCAGTCTCTATGCACCACACAGGATTGCATAGAGCCATGTATACACTGTGGGTGCTTCTAGATAGCATGGAGGGGACACTGTGAAGGTAACAGCTCTGTCTGAGGATTTTTGGAGCCTGAAGCTCAGTCCCTGGAGCTCTTCTTGTGACCCAGATGCCAGCGGGTGCAGAGCGTTACGTGACTTAAGGCAGTGATGGAGGGGTGAGTTGTGAGGCTGGCGGGAGGACGCGGCTCCTCCGTGGACACGCAGGGCTCTGCAGTTTGCTGCATTTTGGCTGTACTGGAGCTGATACAATAGGGTCAAATAAACACAACTTTGCTTCCTGCATGTGGGATGCCTCCATCCAGCTGCCTGTAACCTGCAGAAAGTGGGATTTAGCCCATAGCAGCCGGTGACATCCGTTCCCGAACAGCTTCTGTTGCCTTCAGGGGTGCTGGGGTATCACTGATGTCCTATTACAGTGCCCTGCCGGCGCCATCTGCCATGGGGCCACCTCTCTCACCTTCTTCACACTGGTCGGACCTTTGGGTTGTCCTGGCTCCCTGCAGCCAGCAGCAGACATGGGGAGATGTGATCCTCCAGCCCATGGAGAGGCAAAGGCAAGGCTGTAGGTGGGACAGATCTAGCTTGTTCCTCAGTTCCCCAAGGAACATCTGCTGAGGAAACCTTCCTCTAGCCGTCACGAAAGCCATGCCTGGTCCTGCAGCTCAACCCTTTGCCAGAAGGGGTTGAATCCTTCCTTGAGTGACGAACTTGACAGAAATCAACGGGAATTTGCCTCTCACACTTGTGGGAGGCTGAAAGGGTGGACCTCCCTTCCAAACTTCTGTGGAGGAAGAAGCAGCAAACAAGCCTGGAAAGAGGCAGAGAAGTGCCAGCAATGCAGACGTGGTGCATTTGCAGTGAAAACCTTGCTGTTTGGATAAGATCTGCTGGTGAGAAGCTGGCTGAACTGGCTGGACAGAGCTGGTGTAGATGGGGAAGGCATTGAGAAGAGTTGGTGCATCTTGTGTGGCTGAAGGAGACATCACCCCAGTCCTTGGACTGGAAGAGCTTTGCTCAATGCTTGGATGGATGCAAAGCCTGGAGTATCTGCTACCGTTAGCTCTTACAGGACATAATATCCCATCGCTGCAGCAACCTGGGTACCACAGTATTTTTGCATTTATTTCATGCATGGCACCAGCTTGTGATGGAATTTGGAAGCAAATCCAAAGATCCAGTTGCTGCTCCAGGATGATGTGACTTTGCTTCTGTAGCCACTTAGGTTTGCAAGAGCCAGAACTGTCTCCTAAAGCCAATCTGAAGCCACGCAACATGCTTTTTCCCATCACTATCCCAAACTCTGCCCATGGTGTCCCTCTCCCTGGGCACAGTACCTGTCGTTTCTCTATGTTCACAGCACGAAACGTGGGATTTTCTTTCAAGGGCTCTCAATGGCCCTGGTCTTTGGAGCTGCAGCATCCACAACTTGGCGCTCCTCGGCGTGACGTGCCGGCTGTTGGGAAGGGGAGGAGTGGGATATTGTCGCGGTGCGGTGTCGTGTTCCTTGGAAACACCAGCACTTCCTATTTTTGTGCCTCGGATTTCAAAACAACCCGTCACACCGCTCGTATACCGAAAGCAAGGGGGTTCCTGGTGCCACTGGCTCCAGTGCAACGTGCTCCTCTTCTGCAAACAGAAGGTTCCTCCGGGCGCCCATGAGCCGCAGGGCGAGGACACGCACCCCATGGAGAGGGGAACTGAGATAAACACGGTTTGGGGAAGTCGTTTCGTCAGTGACAGAGTGTGGCCAGTGAAACCAGGAGTCCTGACGCCAGGGCAGCGCTTTTAGCCGCTGACTACTGCTTTTTTTGTATTTTTTTTATAATAAATAATATAATGCAAAGCGGTGTTTATTATTTGAAGCTTCTGCAAAGAATTGCGTTCCCATCACTGTAGTATTTTGCGTGCTGGAGACAGCATATATTGAGTCTCGCAAAAGCGCGAGTGGCTTTCGCTTCCCTGGACACCACTGTGGCGGCCACCTCCCCTGACCTCCTTGTTCTCCTCCGGGCAAGCGTTGCTTGTGGTCATCTCTTCCCTTTGCAAATAGGCTCTGAGTGTTGGGACAGGCCACCAAACATAGCCCCAGCCTTGGCCTGCTGCCCTCCTCCTGTAGGAAACCGCTTTCTGACCGTGAACCTGGTGATGGGTTTAATCCACAAGCAGGAGGTCTTTGCATCGCCATTCTATCCACCACTGTGGACCAAACCAGGTGGCCAGCGGTGACTTTACCTGCTGGGTCTGTCAAGCCAGATCACCTCCAGGGGGAAGAATTCCCTTGCAAAGCCAACCAACTGGAGGGTTGGCCAACGAGCTGAGGTGCCCCATGACTTGTTTGAGTTCACCGGGTATCTGTGCATGCACGTGGCATTGGTGACCACCCTGCGTGTCCTTTGAGGGCAATGTTTGCCTTCCTGGGAAGGATGGGCTTCCTGCACTCCAGAAGAGAAGCTGCTCGTTGTGTTGGGTCAGGGTGAGGAGCTCCATCCTGCAATGAGCTTTGTGGTGGGATGGGTCCTCACTCTTGGGAGACCTCGGGGTGAGGATGGCCTTGGGAAGGCTGCTTCACAGATGCAGTTTTGGTAACCAAGAGTCCCATCCTGGGACACGAGACCTCCTGCATCGGCACTGGGGGTGGATTCGTTCCAGGGCTGGACCTTCTTAATTAAAGGCAATAAATTAAGAATGAGAAGCACAGCCCTGGCTCTGTAGGAGGCCTGATGCCTCATCCCTGACCTTTTTGTCAGCTTGTGACGCTGACACGCAGCTGGGATCTGGTGCATGGACAGAGATGGGCCCTCCAAGCTGTCTTGCCCTCGACCTTGGAGCCAGGAGCTGCTGCCCAGGTCCCTGCTTCCCTATCCACACAAGTTGCTGCTTCCTCCCTTCCGCTGTCATTGCCAGTGATCAGCAAAAGGGCAAATGATTTTCCCACGGCCACTTTCCCTCCACATTCTGTGTGGTGGGACGAGACTCCAAGTATCCCCAGGACGTGCAGCTCCTGTGCCAGAGCTGCCCAAGGATGGATGCTTTTCCTCAAGGAGCAGATTTCTTCCCTGGTCAGGCTTCCTAGTGGCTTCTATGGCGTGTTGGCTGCGATGCTTTCCTCGTTGCCCCCCAAAATCTCATGCATTTCCTGCAGAGAAGCTGCCTTCTCTGCATGATCCCGATTGGAAAATTTCCTCCCAACCTACCAATCGTTTTGCTTCAACGTGACTTCAGGACTTCTGCAAGCGGAGCTGAAGCCTGGACTTCCCTCCCTCCCTGCGTTGTTTCCCTGGCAAGTTTTGCCTATTTCCAGCAGGGCCGGAGGAGGCTGATCCTGACTTTCCCACGAAGGTGCTGGGAAAACAGCGTCACCGGCTCCGCCGCCTCTGCCCCTCGCTGCTGGCTCGAGCCGCTCTCTCCGCTGCTGCAATTAACCGGGCAGCTCCTCACAGCTAAGGAATTAAGGAAGTGGTTGCCGGGACAGAGGCCGAGGGTTTGCGCGGTGACAAGCTGAGTCCACGCAGTGCCCGATGGATGGGGACAGGGTCACCTGCCACCTCCCTGAGTGCAGGGCTCAATGACAGACCCGTCTTACTGATCCCTCGCTTCGTGCTCACTCAGGAGCTGTTTTTAAGAAGTTCATTGTTTAAGAAGACGGGCGTGAATAAAAGCCCAGTGGTTTTGGCAGTGGGAGATGCTGGTTCTGCAGCATGAGATGGGCAGTATGGGGAGGGTGGCTTGCTGCAAATAGCATGAAGGACCTTAAAACTCATGCGCGTTTGTTTTCTCTGTGTGTCTCCCACAGGTTACAGCCAAGACTGCCTTCCTGTTTATCTTACCTCAGTACAACGTCAGCGTGCCTGCAGCAGGTAAGAGATACTGCTGCTGCGGAGAAAACTAACCGGGATGTGCCCTGGCTTGGGAACCCATCCACTACCAAAGAACATCCTTTAAATAAGTGTCATGGGGGAACCAGAGCTTGGGATGCTTAGTTCATGCTGACCGTGACTGCTGGTCCTCATGCTGCTGCAGGGCTTGGGAGGAAAAGCTTTCCTAGTGCCCAGGTTGGCTCAGTGTTCCCTCTCTGGATGAGAAGGAATTGCCTGCTTGCAATCCCCAGGGTGGATTTGTGCCATGCCAGGTGCAGGTGGGATTTAGCCCTTTGCTAAAAGGCAAAGGCTTCCACGCAGGCAGGTTTTCCCCCTCTGTTTCTGCACAGCATCTCGCTAACTGACTCTTCAGGACCAGAAAACACACATCGTGATGCCGGGTGTCACAAAACCTCTTTTATACTCAGTCAACTAACACCTTAGAAATCTGAGTGGGATTTCTCCCCTTCCTCCAAGCCCTTCCTTGCTACCCAGGGGCTGACTCAACCTCCTCCTGCCATCCCTTCCCGTTCATGCCATCACCCAGAGAGCTCTTCCCGGCATCTCCTCATGTAGTAACGCATTGCTGCCAAGGGCCAGGGCTGGGAATAGTTGTCTAAGCACCGACGTCTGTGGTTATTTTGGTTGCTAGAGGGGGTCTGGCCTCTGCCTGCTTCTCCAGAAGGGCAGGGCCTCCTGTGGGTCTTATTTCACAGCTCCAAGCTGCTGTCTGGGATCTCTTAATAGCGCAGGGTTGCAGCAACCTTCACGAGCAAGTAAGAGATGCTGGATGTTGTATGACAGCAGGTGGATGACATGTCTTGGAAGTTGTAGGATGTCCTGCATGCCTCTGCTCCCATGGCACATCCCTCTGGGAGTTGCTAAATCCTGATGTTCTGAGTGAGCAAGGCCTGTTGCTGGCTTCTGCACTGCTTTAATGTATTGCTCCATGTCTTAATCCCTGTATTAGAGGGCTCGTAGCACTGATAAATTCCCCTCTCTCCAGCAGGACTCCATCTCCCTGCAAACCAGGTAGCCTCATCCAAGCTGTGCATTGGGAATAACTTCTGTCTTGCACTAAGCCTTAAGCCCTGCCTGGGAATCACTTGGGTCAGAATGATTTGGTCTGTCCTTTTGGTGTCTCTTGCAGACGGGGAGCTGGTCCATTATCACTACGGGCTGAAGGACCTGGTCACCATCCTCTTCTACATCTTCATAGCCATCATCCTGCACGCGGTGGTGCAGGAGTACGCCCTGGACGTGAGTCTGAGTAGCATCTTGGTGTCTAAGTAGCAAACCTATGGGGAGGGCATGGGATGTGGTTCCTTGCAGTTCAGTGCAGCTCCAGGGATGGTCTCTGAGGTTGGGATGGAGACATGGGAGCTGTGACCTCTGGGAGCTGCCTGGGAAGAGGAGAGGAGGGAGATTTGTTGACCCAGTGGCTCATGATTTTTTCCTTTTCTTTATTTTTCCCCCTTTTTCCCCCCTCTTTTTCCTCCCAGAAAATCAACAGGCGTCTCCATCTCTCCAAGGTCAAGCACAGCAAGTTCAACGAGTCGGGGCAGCTGGTTGCGTTCCACCTCACCTCCGTGCTGTGGTGCTTGTACGTCGTGGTGACGGTAAGGCACGGCATTTGGCTTCCCTCCTGCACCGATGGATCTCAGTCCCTTTTGTGTGGGGATGGCCACAAGTCCCAGACAGAGAGCTCTGCTTCCAGACAAAGTCTCCAGGAGTTTCTGCTCCTGTCAGCTGCAGGGAATCGGAAAAGCCAAGTTGATGGGTTGAGTACAGGGCATGATGCATTGCCTGGAGCCTGTGAGTCCCTCCTTGTGTTACCATTGCCCGTCGATGAACACAGCTCAGAAATGTGGGGGGATGCACCTATGTCTCCTCCTGTGCTGCTGTTGCCTCTGCCCCTTATTTTCTCTCCTCAGCAAAGGGGTGACCTTATTCAGAGGATATATTGGTTCAAGCCTAGGTAACTTGCTGGGGTGTTTAAGGCAGTTGGTTCGGAGCTGTGTCTGCACTTTCAGCTATCGTTTCACTTTGGGCATCTTGGAGGAGCTGAGGCAGCCTCAGGAATGAGCGAAGAAGGGAATGTCCCTGGGCACATGGTGTTTGGTACTCCAGAAAAGATGCACAATGCCGAGAGGTGTTTTATGCATCTGCAAAGACAAACAAAAATGGCTTTCCATTTGCTCCTTTTCTTTTTCCACGTTACCCATTGCAGCTAGATGGGAAAGAGGTTCTCCATGGGCCATGGAGCCCGGCATGTGGAAAATGTCCTTTCCCCTGCAGGCACATGAGCAGGGAGAGCATCAGTCTCTGCTCCGTGGAAGCCTCTCTGGGACACAACGAGTTAAACTGGTCTGGGACTTGCTGCCCAAAACATTCCCCTCTGTGCAGAGGGGAAGCAGAGCAAGGTGTTTGCTTGATTTTTCAGTTTTCCAGCACAGTGGGTTTTTTCCAGGCTGTGAGCGAGCACAGTCCGGGGTCCCTTTTGCAGCTTTATGCAATGAAGAAGTAAATAGGCTGTGAAAAAAAAAAACACTGGAGCTAGACCCCCAAAATCTGTGCTTGTCCCCATTATCTCCAAGTACTGCTTTGGGATCTGCTTACTCTCTTAGCCTGTTTTTTACCTCTCTATTTGCATTTAGCACAGTTGAGGTTTTAAGATGCCTCTTGCAGGGATGTGGGGAGAATGGGCCGGTGCTTGTGATCCTGTGCTTGGCGAGGAGGAAAATTCAGCCCCGACTTGACCACTCAGCACTTGGAGTTGCTTCGGGGATGCTCCCCTGCAGCGGGGCAGTGGGGAGGAGAGGCTTTTACAAAGCACTTGGGGCCTCTGGGTGTTTTTTTTGTTGCTGTTTTTTCTTTATTTTTCCTCGCGCTCTCCCCTCCGCGGCTCCTGTGCAAACACGCAGGGCTGTGGCCGTGCCAAGGCGCCCCGAGGGCTGCGACGCCGCCTGAAAGAGCCTTCTGAGCTCTCCGACCCGCTGCCTTGTCCCCCCGCCAGCACCCTGCCCTGGCCCCGCCGCGGCATCCGCTGCGGTTTTTGCAGAGAAAACACTATGAATGAGGCCGAAACGGTGCTGCTTTTTCTTTTTCTTTTTCCCTCTGGCATCTGGTTGTCAGGGATGGCTGATCAACTACAGGGGCTCTCCCAAAAGGTGGATGTGGGATAGCCGGTCCTCACCCTGCTGCAGTTTCGGAGGTGGCCCTTTCCCCTCACTCCTACCTTGCTGGCTATTGCAACCTCTTCACCTCTTGTATTTTCAGAGCAATCCGGGCAAACCAGCTTATGCCCTTTCTATTTCCACACACGCATGCAGTGGGAAGGGCTTTCAGCCTTGTTTACTTTCCCCATATTTCCAGGAACTCTGAGATCCGTGCAGAATGGGCCACGTTGACGCAGCAAGTTCTGCGGCCGCCCCGTGCGTGCCCCGGGCTTTGCAGAGCAGGTCGCTCTTTGCTTTGAAATCCCCCCGGTGATCGAGCTGCTGGAAAGAGGGCATAGGGCATAAGGTGCAGGGGACAGTGACAAACGGGTCCTGCGCTGGATTGGTTTTCTGTGCAGCCAAATTACCTGGCCCAGGATTGGGAGTCTGTGTTGTCCGGCGTGGTGCAAGCATGGATTGAGAAGGCAGCCCCCGTCTTGTAACTTACCCTGCAAGCAAAAGGGCAGCAGGCCGTAAGGGAATGCAGGCAGGGGGAGAATTAGATTATGCAATGCATGGTTAGTTATTTTTGTGAAGGTTTTCCAGTCCCCTCATTCTCCGGAGGCTTTTTGCTTAGCTGGTGCTCAGGTGGGAACACCGGTGTGGAAGAAACCTCCTAGACGGTGCACGTGGTTCTCTGTAGCCAGGAAACAGTTTTGAAGCGTTGCCTCCAGTTTAGGGGCTTGTAGAGCCCCAGGATCATGGCTGAGCTTTGGTGATCTCAGCTTTGCACCCGCCAGGATGCAGTTTTTAACGCGCGTGGGTCGTGGCAGCTCCAAAAGGACTCGGTCTCTTCCCTAGGCTCCCCCGGTCTGGCCTGCCCCGTCGTAGCCTTGCAGTGCCCATTTCTTGTGCTGAAAGTCGGCGTCTCTTCTCTTTCAGGAAGGATACGTGTCAAACCCCCGGAGTCTGTGGGAAAGCTACCCTCATGTTTATCTTCCGTAAGCACCGACCGCTTCCTTCCTCTTCACGGTTTTCCCGGTGGCCGGGAGCAGGGTGCTGACAACCCGCACTGCTGCGCGCAGCCTCCGGCTCCCTCCTGCAAGGATGCCCCGGGGAGATCCCGTTTTATGGCTGGGGTGGATGGTGGTTACCCGATTTGCAGCCCTGGGGAGGGTGTTCCTGGAGGCAGGTTTGTCTGAGGCACCTCCAGGCTCCGTGACTCATCCCAGCCACTTATTCCCCACCTGGGGCAAGACACTTTATTTGCTCTTCATTTTTCATAGTAGCAACAAAGGAGATGGGGGTTTAATCTCTTGCCCTTGGCATTTTTTAAGAGTAAGCATTAGGTTTGTGGAGGGCTTGGAGCAGGACAAAATCCATGCGTGACTAGCTCAGTTAAACGCGTAATTTCTGCCCAGTAATGGTTTATGCTAAATCCAGTGGCTTCAAATAGGCTGAGAGGGTTGCCTGGTGCTCTGTGGTGGGCTCCACCGCAGGCAGAAGCCTTCCCAGGTTCCTGAAGCTGGGAAGCCCTGTGATCTGTCCGTGTCCTGCAGGCTCTCATGCAGCTCGTCCCTACGTTTCAGGTTCCAGGTGAAGTTTTTCTACCTGTGCCAGCTGGCGTACTGGCTGCACGCGTTGCCGGAGCTCTACTTCCAGAAGGTCCGCAAGGTGAGAGCCGGGCGGGCGCTACAAACACCCGCCGAGGCAGCTGGGCTGGTGCGGGACCATGGGGACCATCCCTGGAGACAGCGACGAGCTTTGGGGTTTGGGGGCAAAGCGTCGTGGAGGGGTTTAACGCAGCCCCTTTCTGCCCTGCCAGGAGGAGATCCCTCGCCAGCTGCAGTACATTGCTCTCTACCTGGTGCACGTAGCCGGCGCATACCTGCTCAAGTGAGTTGGACACCTTGGTTTCCTTCCCTGTGCCGTGGCCGGGACACCTCGCGGTTCTTCAGCGCATGCTGAGTGGGTCCTTTGCAGGGCTGGGCTTGGCACGGATCATCCTACCTAAAAGTTTTGGCCAGTGGGAGTAAATAGGAGGAGACCATCTATAAAACGGATTGTAGTTAACATGGGAGAACTCCCTGCTGCAGGATGATAAGGTTGAGCCGTTTGCACAGACCCAGATAGTTTTGAAGTTTGCAGTGCTTGGAAAGCAACTGTTAATGTGGATACCCTTAGCGGAGGCTAAAGAGTGAATTTTCCCTTTGTCACAGGAATCTCTCATGTGTAGCACGCATTCCTAGCAGGGTACATGCAGACAGGCTCTTAGCTCTCCTCTGGTCTGTACAGAGTAGCATTGCCAGGTCTCGAATTTTGTGTTGGGCTGGTCTCTTCCAGCCTCTGCTGCTGCTTTCGGCCACTTTATCACTTCATCGTTTTAGGAGATTTTCCTCCCGCTGTGATCCTATAGCCCCTGATGCAAAGAGGTCTGGGTTTTGATTGGCACTTGCTGCAGTTAAGGAATTGCCAGGCGGTTGATATAACTGGATATGAAGAACCAAGGGTTACCAGCCCAGTAATTCTTTTTCTGTTTCTCTCCTTCTTTCTAGCTTAACGCGCTTGGGGCTGATCCTCTTGCTGTTGCAGTATTTAGCCGAATTCTTCTTCCACATGGCCCGTCTGGTCTACTTCACAGATGAGAACAACGAGAAGCTGTAAGCGGGAGAGCTGGTCGTACTTTCCTTCCCCTTATACAGCCAATGTCCAGGAGAGCTGCCTGCATCCCAAAGAGCCTGAGGGGATCCTCTCTTAACTTCCAACCCAGTATTAATGGGCAGTATTCCTGGGAGGGAAGGGCAAGACCTGTGGTGGGTCGCAGTTTCTAACGAAAGACAGTTTAGGGGTAGGGTAGAGGGTGGTGAGAGCAGATATGAGGTTTGTTGAGCTATGCTGTGCTCAATAATGCACTGGGTTGCTCTGCTCATGTCAAAGATTAGTAGATAGACAGGCTGGCTGGTTTTCCTGCATGGACAAGGTACCACTGAGGGCAAAGATGTCACAAAATGGGTCCCCAAAAGAAGGGTGCTGAGCAGAAACTTGCTGCTTGGGAACTAATACACTTTTCTTACCTCCACTGAAGCGCTGGAGGATGAACGGTGATGATGTGAACCTCTGCTGAGAATGATGTTTGATCACAGCCTGGCAGAGGCCTTTTATCACCCTGTGGCCTCCTAGTCACCATCTGCCATATCTGCCAGGACATCATCCACTCAACTGGCTGCTCCTCGTGATGCTGATGCTGGGCCCTGCCAACATCTCCGTTTGTCTTCCCACAGGTTTAATGTCTGGGCTGTTGTGTTCGTGGTCACCAGGCTCTTCACCCTCACCCTTTACATTCTGGTCATCGGCTTTGGGCTGCCTCGGGTGGAGAACCAGGCCCTCGACCCCGAGAGAGGGAACTTCTTCAGCTTCCTCTTCAATAATGTCCTCTTCAGGTAAGGAGCTGTCATGTCCTCTACCATACGTGGGGGTGGAGGAGGCTGCCTTTGTATCATGCTTTCAAGTACACTTATGTGATGGGGAAGACACTGAGGCAGAACTGAGCTGTGAAGTTATTTAAGTTCCTTAGTGTTTATTTTACTTTTTTTCCCATGCTTGATTTTGCTGAATTTGGAAACCCCAACAGGGATCTGGAACTCCTTGGGCTGCATCTAAGGAAGGTCTTAGTAAGCTGGGATGTCCAGGAGAGAGCAAGGAAGGGTGAAGGCTACTGAGCCATGGTAGTGGGGAAAAGCCAACAAACAAGTTTTTTTCTGAGTCAAGTGACCAGTTATAAAGGATGAGTTGAAGCAGGTATCTTAGAGAAAGACCTGCAGGCCCTTCTTGTACTCTTAACTGCACTCACAGGGATGCAGTCAATGTGAAGATATTTTCCTTCTGCTTGGAAATATTTTGCTGCCTACAGGCATGGGAACCAGGGGCCTGTTCAGTCATTCCCAAGCTTTTAGGAGCCATGGGTTAGTGTCAAGTGTGAAAGTTTGGAAACTTTTCCTAGCTCCCTTCCAACCATATTCAGCCTCTAGGTATTATACTGTAAAGGCGATACATTTCTATACTGCAGCCATGGGGCATTTAGTCCATTTCAATCCTATGTCATCTGAGAACTTCATGGTGAATAGAAAAAGGGGAACAGCTATCCTGAGTTCAGGGCATAGCAGAAAGCAGAGATGTTGAGTAGATGGAGGCTTCATTTTCTGCTAGCACGAAGACCTGGACCAGCTCTATTCATTCACCAGTCAGTCCTGTTATGTATGTTGATACCTTACACAGGAAAAAAGCACAGATTTATCTTGAATTGGGATGCAGGGCTTTGCCAGAGCTGAAAAGGTCTGTTTCTCGGGCAGCTGGTGCCCAGGTGGCCATGCAGGCATCTTGTAGGGCTTGGGGACCTTGGACACTGGCCCCACTGGGTTTTGGGAGCAGACCTCTTGCTTCCTCCAGGCTGGGTTCGTGGCGGCCTCATTCCTCTCAATCTCAGCCTGCCTCTTCTCCGCCCCCGCCAGAATGAGTGTGCTGCTGTTGGTGTGCCTCTTCCAGGCCTCGGTGATGTGGCGCTTCATCCACTTCCAGCTGCGGCGCTGGAGGGAGTACTGGAACGAGCAGAGCGCCAGGAAGCGAGCCGCCGCGGCCACCAGCGGTGCCAAGCAGCAAGCCAAGCCTCTCAAGAGGGACTCGGGTGAGCGCTGCGCATGAGAGGCCATTTCAGGGATGGTGAGGGTTGGGATGAGGTGGTGCTCAATATCACCTTGGCCAAGGACTGCCCGTGGAGGGACGATGCCTCCTGATGCTCCTTGCTGAGCCTGGGAGATCCTTAGTAGGTTGTGTCCTGAGAGCTATGACTCCAAGATCATAGTATTTCTCCCAATGTGTATGGGCTACCACAATGAAGCTAAGGCCATGTGAGGTTTGACTTTTTGCTTCAAGCGTTTTGGCCCACCCAGGGTGATGTGGGACATCCTGTTGTCCTTCTGTCCCGTTCCCAGGTTACCATGAAAACGGAGTGGTGAAGGCTGAGAACGGGACATCACCGCGCACCAAGAAGCTCAAATCGCCATAGAAGCAGAGGCTTGTCTAGTAGGGAGGAGGACAAGTTACCAGGACTAAGAACCAGTCCCTCCTTCCCTGTCCACACGAGAGTCATCCTGAGTGGTTTGGAGACCTATCATCTTCACAAGGTGTCTCTCACTCCCTTCCCTCCCTTCCTGCTTTCTTGAACTATTCACAATAAAACCAAAAAGGTCCCTTTCCCCTACTCGCTCCTCTCCATATAGGAGTGTGTTACAGACCTCCTGTTTTTGTCTTCCTTTGTTTCACTGTAAGTCAGTGTGCAATTTTTTTTTTTTCTATTTTAGTGTTTGTTTTTGGTTATTTTTTTACAAACGCATCATTGATGGTTTCATACGATCCTTTTGTTCTCTTCTACAGCGTTTCTCCCCTCCCTTTGTGCTACTCCCAGGGGTTCAGGGACACGGCAGCCTGAAGGCCCTGCGTGTCTGGGATGAGGACAGATGCCTGGAGGAAGGTGATGGGGCTCTGTGCTCAGTCAGGGCTGTGACCGTTAGGCTCAGGGCTGTTCTTGGGTGATGGTCGCCTCTCCAGGGACACATCCATTGAGCACTTGGCAAGAGCTGCAGGATGGTGATGTTGCAAAGATGTGGCAGGATCCAGGGGAGGAGTCTCGTTTCACAGTGGACTTTGGATAGATAGTTTCCTCCGACCCCTGTTTTTTGGCTGTTCAGCAGAGAAAGGAGAAAAGTTCTCTCCTTGTACAGAATCCCCATCCTCGTCTCCGCTTGCCTTAGCTATCCTGGTACAGCTGGTCCCTCTTATCTTCTTGGCTGCAGGGTGTGAGCTGCCCCTACAGCTGCCCTGGACCTCCCAGTGCTGAGAGCTGGGCTTCACGCTTTGCTACTCTTCAGTGCCTTGTCATGGGAGCAGTTGCATCCTCAGGTCCAGGGTGCGTGAAGTCTTGTGTCCTGCCCAAGTCTATGAGCACATTTGTTGACTGGCCCGGGTGCCATCAGTAAGCCTTTTGCTTACTTGAGTGTATCTTACGGACCTAGTGTTTTCATGGCTCTTTAACCATGTCCAGATGAGCAAACTGGCTGCTGCGAAGGGTTTTGCATTAATGGGACGTGTAATCACCTTAGCCTTCCTCATCCCTACCATACCATTCCAGCCGTGCCATCTGCAGCCATCAGCTCCTCTCTCTGTTTCCAAAGGGATACACAGCTTGTATCCACTCAAGGTGCTATCCAATGCAGGGTTTCTTCCAAAAATCCAGCCCCTTCATCCCTTTCTGAGCTGTGAATGAGATGATAGGGAAGGGAAAGGAAGCCAGGGGATGCAAAAAGTAGCTTGTATATTAGGAAAGGCCTGACCTGTGACACATAGCTGTTGGCAGGTGGAGTTGTCCCATATCTACCTCAGAGGCCATCTGTTCCTACAGACCACTTTTCCCTCTTGCTCCTGCCTGTTGCCACCTCTACACGTTGGCAGGAGGTTCACGGGAACCAGCTTGGTCCCCTGCTGCCCTTTGCTGGAGAGTAGCATCTCCTGCCCTGTTTCATGCGTCAGTGCCAGCTCACAAGCAGTGGGCCTCTTTTTGGTGCCGTGCACCAGTCCAGATGCGGCAGATGTGCAGCAGATGCGCACCTCTCACCCCGCAGCTCTCCTGCGGGGAGTTTCTGCAGCTGGGCTTTGCTGTTGGTGCCTCTTGTGCAGCAAAGCCAGCTGTAGCTTTCGTTCCGCTTCGCCGTGGCAGGAGCAGGCGACCCGTGCGTCCTTTTGGCTGGTTGAGAAGAGGTTGCATGGGGTCAAGGAGAGCAAGGGCGCTCCTTGGTGTGCAGGCAGGGTTTGGAGCCTGCCCTTCTTGCAGGTGAGGGACATAGGCGATTGCTTAGCGTGCTCCTTGCTCAGCCCTTTGCTCGGTTGAACAATTTTGGCTCTCTCTGAGCGTGATTCTTGCCTCGTGTGCGAGGCTGGAGCAGTGTCATCGTTCAGATCAAAGCGTCATGCTTTGAGGAATGGGTGACGGTTGATTTTTCTGACACTCTTAGACATAAGTCTTTTCTTCTATCGGTGTATTTGCCCTCTCTCTTCCCCTCTCCTTGTTTAGTCACAGCTAATGCTGGGCACAAGACAGAGACAATAATGCAATAACTTGAGTACGGTTGGACAAATTCCCTCTTATTCCTCATGACTGAATGTCAAACGTGATGTCAGCAGCAACGGGGGAGAGAGGTTCCCCTGTTTTTAGGGGAAGTGAGCAAAGAAACCTCCTTTTAGTCGTTGCCAGACAGATAATCTGGCTTGAACGGAGATTGCAAACTACAGAGCAAGAGGATAGGAGGGGAGAAGAGCTTTATGTTAGGGAGGGCGCAGAAAAAAGCCTCATGCGAAAGGCCCTTTTTTTCTGCTCTCTGCCCCCTTTTCTGAGCCATCCGCTGCCGTCTGCCCTGCAATGAGGGGCCGCTGGCTGGCACTTCTCCATAGCCTGAGCTGGTCCTCTCCACAAAGCAGGTGCCTGGCACCAGCCGAGGTTCTGGCTCCGTGTTAACAGGTGACACACACAATCCCCAAAAAACGGTTGCTGAATAATTCCTCTTCCTGCCTGCTTCGCTTCAGGCAGCTTTTCCACTTGCACAACCCTGCGTCTTCATAAAGTAGCTGGTTAGGTTTTGTATCCCAAGTGCCTTATGTTGCCATGTAGTCTCTTGTACTCTCGATCTGTGTACTATATCAATAGCTATACACCCTCCCTTTGTACAACATATGTATGACATATGCTACATTTATGGGTTTTTTTGTGGTTAGAGATACCAGAAAAAGGGACAGTTTGTTTTGGAAGCATCTCCATATGTTCTTTCTCTATCCAGTAGGATGGGGGGTTGCTCTCTCATGTCTTTAGTCCTCTGAAATCCCCTTTCTTCCTCTGTGCTCAACTGCAGTATGGTCCTGAGGTTTTTTTATTATTATTATTGTGCTAAGCCTTTGCTGTAATGCACTATCAACTGTCATTCCAGAGGTTTGCATCTCCTGTCAGTTGGAGGGGCCACCACAGGCTGCTTCTGTGTTTGCCTTAATACGAACACGATCCTCTGGCTGCAAACTTGCAGTACCCGGTTCTACAGTCATGGCTTTTCTCAGCAGACCAAGGCTTCTCTCCAGCCCAAAGAGCTTTTTCTATATATGTGTGTGTGTATATTTTTTTATCTGTAAGTCCCTAATGGTGAGACTTTCCTTGACCATTCTACATACGAAGATGCTGAGAGACCACTTCTCCCAAGTGGATGCTCTTCTCACACCCCATCCTGTCAAACCCTTCATCTTTTGTAAAAATAATTAAAAAAAAATAAAAAAAAACAAAGAGGAGCTCCTGTCCACCACAGGGTGGAAAGTGTTAGAGACTATGCAAAACTGCAAGTCCCTACTTTTTGTATAACAAACACTATTGCTTGCTCAGCACCCTTCCTATGGGCTTGTGATGCTTCTGTAGTCTCTGTCTGTTACCCAACCTGAGAAGGCCAGGAATCAAGTAGTTTGTGATTTCTTCAGTGTGAAGCATAGTATTTTCCTGCCCCCATCCTAGAAAGTCTTTGAAATACCAGTTCTCCCTTCCTGTCATGGTAAGGAACGGGTTTGGGAAGAGACGGGGGTGGAAGAAGAACAGATGTAGCATTTCACATATATTTTTTGAGTGATTCTTAAATAATGGGGCATTACAATGGCTTTTTTTTTTTTTTTTTTTTTGGATTATTTTTCCTTTTTCATCATGTGTGGGGTTAGTAAAGAAGATGAGTTCCAGTTCCCCTCTATATCCCTCTACATTTAACTCCCCATTTTAAAATGTTTTTTTGTCAGGTTTCTCTGTTGGAGTCGAGGTCGGGAAAAAGACTTATTTGAAGATGCGTCCCCCCTGCAAGATAGTGTTGAAGCTTGTAGAGGTGCTTCATTGCAGTGCATGGGGGTTTAAGAGCAGCATCTGACTCTTCCCATAGGTGAAGTCTTGGTAGACGGACTCTTGTTTGACTTGCGTCAACAGTAGATGGAGATTATAGCGGTCTGACCATCGTCTTTCTGCAATCTTCATGAGTGTGTCATAGATGGTTTTTTTTGGCAGGTTTTATATGAAACTGTGAAGTATGTTTCTGAGTCTTTAGGCTGTGTGTTTTTTCTTTTTTTTTTTTTTTTTTTTTTTTCCCTTTTTTCCAGCATTGGGGAAGAACGATGTTGTAAAAGCTAGGTAGGGGCATGTAGCTTTCCTTCAGACACTCTTGAACTCCATGGACCAAGCTTCAGCAAAGGAACTCAAGGAATATTCTGTTCTGTTCTTCCATATTTATGCTTTAGTGTGAACTTCCTAATTTTGGAAGGGGTTGGGGGAAGTAACGGTCTCGGTTGTTTTATCCCATTTGTTTCTTTTTTTTTTTCCTGTCACTTAAGTTTTTTGTATGGATTTTTTTGATGTTTGTTGTTAAATGACTTTTGTGTTAAACTCAACAAAAGTATTTTCTGAAATAAACAAATAAAAGGCATAGATTCTTCCACTGCTGCTGTTCACTGATGCTTCATCACTCTGCTAAGCTGTATATGTGTTTGTGAAGCAGATTGGAATGGGGTTTACATATTTTTCTCCCTCCACGCCATGCCAAACTAGTCTGTTCCCTTTGGTGCAGCATGTTGTATCCTCATATACCATATGGGGTTCATTTTTCTCAGTGAAAAATGGCAGTGGACAGCTGCCTCTGAGTTAGTTATCTCTGGCTCCCTTGATAGTTGGGGGTGGAGGATAAGGGCATTTGAAGGGTGTGATTTATCTGATGTGCTTTAAGTGCATACTTTCTGGGTAGATAAATTGCATGCTTTCTGCAGCTGGCCCTGGGCATGCTGCAGAATTTGGTTGAGTATTAGGTTACAGTTCATAGCATGTACAGAAAAGAAATTCTGATTTTTCTAGCCTATGGCCTAAAGCTCCAACAATCTCACCTATAAGTCCTTGGCTTCCGGAAACTGATTAGGGTGGCCTTTAGAAGTTAGTCTTCATCAGCTGCAGCCTGCAGAGCACCTGACGCAAACACAAGCCATATTTTGAAATCTGAGTTGACCAGAGTTTTCAACAAGAGCCAGGAGGGAGCTGTCCTATGGAGACCCTCAACTATCTAAAGGGAAGCAGGAATCCACAGCACAAAAGGTAAAGCTGATTAAAATAAGCATTTTGTACCAAGGGGCTTTTTTCTCCAACCTGTGTAAGACATCTGTCTTTCGTAGATGCTCAGGGGCAATACCATGCAGATGACAGAAACATTCTCACCCCAGCTGACATGTTTACCTTCATGCAGAGATGAGCAATCTAACTCTTTAAAGGGAGTGAAAGTGTCGTAATTTTATTGCTAAGCTGCCTGCTAGCTTTGTTTCTCTCACTGGACTTATCTGGTGAAGTGACAGGCTCTGTGAAATGGGTTTAGATGGTATCTCTGTCCCAAAACCTTTTTCCCACCCTTATGTTAAAGATACAAGGCTGCTACCAGATTTGTCTACAGACCCCTACTATTTCCATGAGCTATGTAAGAACTAAAGCCTCCACTCCATTTTAAGTAAACCTTGAACCACATTTTTTTTTTCATTTTAATCCCTAGCTATTACAAGCACAGAAGTATTTTTATTTAAAGCAGACTTATTAACTCTTTTACAGCAGCTATGCATCACTTATATTCACACTTGCTAGTCTGAATGCATCATGCCATGGAAGGGCCTTTAGTTCTCCTGAAATATAAATAATAGCTTAAACTGGCAGTCTTTGCTTCTTGAAGATGAAAAGTGCCTTTAGACAGTATAGGATAAATCTAAAATACTTATAAGTCTATACTTTAGAGAGCTTTAGTTCTTATCAGCTTTGCTGTACTTCTTTAAGCAGAACAAATAAAACAATAACAAAAAAAGAGGTCAGCAGGAGAACCTGGCTTTGGTTCTCTGAAGTTCTTTCCTATGGGTTTTACTTCAAGATACAGCATCTGTGAGGTTTAGATTGGTGGTAGATTTAAAAAAAAATAAGTAAAATTGAAGGGAGGGTGAGATTAGCTGCCTCTAGTGAAGAAGGGAGGGGGGAAATGAAGGAAACACAGGGGGTTAAAGTGGAGCAATCTTTTGGAATATGATATCTTAAACTCTGCTCAAAATGTCATTGCGGGTCTTGCTTGTGCTTCAGCTTCTGGGGTGAGATCAGGAGGGGAAGGCTCTAAGGAAATCACGGTAGTTTATCTTGTTTTCTCCACCAGAACATAGGCCAATAAGCTGTGGGCGAAAAAAAGAAAACACACCATAAATACTTGGAAGAAGCTGCAAATATTGTTGAATTTTGTTAGTAGAAAGCACACAGGGGTAGTCCTTGTGTGACAGAGCAAAAAAGTCTTATTCCTCTGTGTGGAAGAGCCTACTATATCAGTAGTTTTGAACCACAGGTAGCCATGAGCAGTTTCAGATGACACTAAGTTATGCAAGGAGAGCCAGAATGGTTGTATTTAATCCTGCTTTCCTTCTCAATTTCACAACAGCGGCAACAGAGCCACAAAATGAAAGCATGGCCATGGACTGACGTGCGCCACAGCACATCTTTCAGAACCCCCTTGAAATCTCTGCCAAAAGTGAGATGGGGACAGGGTGTCTGAGCAGTCACTGTTCAGTGGTGTCACTTTGGTGTGTGCACATGGCATAATGTGGAGCCACAGATAATTGAGTTCAGTGACAGCCCTACTAATGAGCCCGTTCTGCTATCTGTGCCTGACCCTGCATTATGCTACAGAGCTATAGCCTTTGTATGCTTAAGGGGAAGAAAAGAGGGCTTTTGTTTCTTTAATTGCATAACTAATCTCCTTCTGACACCCAGGGAGATGGAAAAACTCTAATATCGCAGTTCCTTGAAAGGATTCTTCTTTTCCTTGCTGCCTGGAGACAGATTTACTAGGCTTGCTCTCATGTGACTGACAGCTGTGTTGCTCTCTGATGCAAATAGTAGTTAACTATCTGCCATATGTTTAATTTACAATACTGTCACACTTCTGAGGTCTCTGGGCACATTCTTAGTATGATTTCAAAGGAAATGAGGGATGTTTTTAGTGTTTAGAGCCTAGCCTGAGATTTAAACACAGAAGCAGGGAGAAGGTCAAGCCTAAATAGTCACAGATTGCTCACGTGCTCTTGGGTAATTCACTTAATCTCCATTCTCAGAATGGGAGCAGGAAGGATTGTCACGACACTGCACTGTAAATTCCTCAGGGCAGCACAATCTCCAATGAGCTCCAATACAGTGTAGCCTGGGTGACGGTCAAGAGCCTTTACTCAGCGTGTAACCAAAGGTATACACTTTCTGTGCACCATTCTAACCACGGCTTTGATGCTCAAAGCAACGGTTTTTTAATAAGGAAAATGCTCTTCCTTGTTTCTAGTTTTCTTTGATTGTCAGTCAGCTTGTATTGGACACTAACCTACAGCATTATCACATTATACTTAGAAACCATGTTTGCCAGTCATGTTTGTAAAATGACCCTTCCTCCCCTCTGCATGAATTTTCAGTTTCTCACGTTTTTCTCCTGTGTAGCTACTGTTCTCCACAGATTTTTGCACATAGCACCCAGGAAGCCTATGTTTAGTTGTGCTAAGCAGGTGGACATGGCTGTCCTGACGTAGGGACAGCAGAGAAATCTGGGCTGTCCTGTGAACTGTGGGTTCACTGGCCTTTAAGTGCTAAAAGTTTAAGAAAAGATGTTTGCAGGTTGGCTTCCTACAGTAGAATCAGGCTGCCAGCCACACAAGGAAAAAACTAACAGTTATTCTTCTGCTTTCTTTTTTATTTTTTTTTGTTAAAATACAATAATCAGTTCTCAAATCTTCAACTCATTTGCTGTTAAATCTGGAATGTGTCTTAAGTTGTCACCAGGCTGGTTCCTGCAGGTAACCTCGGTGTTACCTGCTCATGTCTAGGCCTGCCTAAGCCACAACAGGCACTCAGTAGTTCTATGCAGTCTATGCCCAATCTCCATCTGATTAGGAACCTCTTGTTCTGCTTATCCTGTGTCTCAGACCTGACCCACCAGGCATTTTCAGGCCCCACCTAACAGTGACACCAGTAACTGGGCTGCTTGCCTGAGGTGCAGGGCACCTGGGTTCAACTTCCACCCTTTTTGTAGAGAGAACCTCTTTACAAAGAAGGCTCAGTCCAAAAGCCCAGAGACCTTTCTGAAGCGAGTTTGCCCTTTTTTGAAGCCATTTTCCCCCTTTGTCGGGTGGAACAATTGTCAGTCCAGCTAGGCTAGGGTTGGTTTGTGAAAAAAAGCTCTGTTGGGAGAACTGCAGGAGGGGAATTTAATATACACAGTACCCACTTGCTTCTCACCTTGTTAACCAAAGCATTGCTGGTCGGCACATTCAAACTGTTGCAAAGGGCTAAAAATTCCCCTTTGTCCAAGATTCCAGAGCCATCCTTGTCATGCTGAAGAAACTCTTCCTGAATGTTCCTGTTGTTCAAGTAGTTACGGAGCTTCATCTCTTCCTGAACCTGCACTATTAACTCATCCAATTCCTGTTTGCTGGTCCCTGATACGGGGCTGTCACTGTAGAAGAAAGGCAGAGTGGGACTGGGTGTGAAAATTATTTGTGGCAACCTTCCTGTGAGGTTGTGTGCTGGCAGTTCACTATGGCCAGACTGTATCTCTGAATACAAAGCAGGCTCCGGGGTGCTGTGCTCTGAATGAAAATCCCATCTCAGCATGGGCCTAGAGGTGAAGCTCAGGCTTGATCTTTGGGACAGCAGATAAACTATTCTCCCTCTGCATGACACTTCCTCTTGTCTGTAAGTGCCTTGGGGAAAGGAGGACATCCTTGCGTGCTTCATACAGTGGCAGCAAACATGTAACTCCAGCTTCAGTCTGAACTGCTCTGATACTGACCGACACTGAAGTGTGTTTGTGAGGTTATAGGGTTATTGCAGGGTCATCTAAAATAGATCCAGACAGGGTGTTTGAAAAGAGGATGTGGTCTTGCCTTTCCCATGCTGATAAGTAGACCCGGCGCAAATGAAAAATACTCACCACCAACTCTCCTCTTAGCTTTCCTGCAGCTGGTGGCTCATGTAGATACTGTTAGCAGCACCCATTACAAATGCTGCTGTCCTTAGGGAAAAAAAGGTGACTACATCCACATGAAGGTACATCAGCTGCTGTGCCAGAGCTGTCCAATAGGATTTCAGGCCAGTGACTGCCAAGGCATTATGTTCTACGCAACTGGTTCCCCTGCTTGTGTTCAGAACAGGCTCTTGGAGCTGAATTATCACTCCCCAAGTCCCATTTAGCTCCACTACCCCATCCTTTGAAGCCTACCTTATGGTGGTGTCCTTCACAACCTGACATGGGCGAAAATGATCTCTCAGGGACTGCAGTGTTGCCGCAGGGAAGCTCTCTGCATTGCTCTCCATATAATTGAGCACGTATTCGTCTGCATCAGTGATAACAAACCGGTGGCCAAACACTGCAGAAGAGGCAAGAAAGCAAGAAGTGTTACCTGGCTCTCTGTCTTGGGAAGTCACTTTACCACCTAGAAGACAGTGTGGTTTGTCCCTTGCAGAGGGGTCAGGACTCAGTAGATGGCTACTGTTTGTTTATGTCTTTAAAGTGCCACTGAATCAAAGGGAGCTTTGCTGCAAAAAGAGTCTCTGCTGAGAGGAAAGACTCCCATGCTTTAGCATACAGTGACTATGCTCTTAGCATGGGTGGGTTTCTAGCATTTCAGAACTACATTTATTTTCCTTCCAGGACAGATTTATGGTCTTTGCCTATAGAAGTCATCTGGCAGAGGCTGAACTTAGTGACTCCTGGCAGGTCCCAAAATTGTGAAGTGAACACATAAGAACATTGCTCTTTTCTTGATTATGCCTAATGTCCAAACACTGTCTGACAGTAACGGAGTTATATCAGTTTACAGCATCTGGTAATGCGGAAAGTAAAATATGGTGAGGTTCAGAAAGAACAGATCTCTCAAGTGGAGGATGGTACACACTGTGCAATAAATAGCATAGATCAGGCACTGAAAACAAATGCTCCAAGAGCACTATCAAATCAGACTGGATCTTACCTTCAACCGTGGAACCAATGGTGAGGTCAGAGGGCTCATAGTATGAGGCATTCTCGGTCGTGGAGCCTGGTTTGGGGATTCGAGTCTTGCCTAGGTATTTGCCTCCAATGATACCAGAGTTGCGGACTGGGGGTTCATAAATGCTGATCATGTCATTTGACAAGAAATAAGAGAGGATGAAACGTCTCTTTCTGTCCTCGGGATTTGGTGATTCCTAAAGGAAAGATAGTAGCTTTGGAAATAAATATTTGAACCAAGTTTTTAATTCCTGAGGTGCTTATCAGTAGCTTGTAGTACGGTCATAAGCCCTGAAATTATGCTTTTTTTTAATTGCTAACTATAGATAGTATTTGACATATGCAAAAGCAGCAGATATGGTAGCATGGAATAACAAAGCCCTTGACAGCATTAAATATCTTGATTTCAAAGGTTACTTGTTCTAGTCAAGCTAACAGGAGCAGAATCTGGGCTGCAGTGACGCATTTGATTCAGTGTTTCCACAGAATGAGTAATGCAAGAGAAAGGAATATCTTATATAGGATGATTTGTCACTCAGTGGAAGACTGCCTGTAAAATTTAGTACTGGAGTTATGTTTTTCCTTATAATGGGTCTCTGGGAGAGGCTGGTGCAGCTTCCAGCTCTTAGTCACAGGAAGACACTCCCCTGACACACCAATGGTTTACTTGCTTATATTAAAATTCAGTTGATCTGAACTCGTCAGCTCTGACCTTCAGGAACTCCTGCACAATAGGGAAAAGAAATCAGTCCTTATTCACCCCGGGTATCGGAGAGGGCAGGCCCCAGGCGGCACAGGAAATGCCATCGCCACTGCTAGACATGCCAGAGGTTTCTTGCATAAACTCACTGCAAAGCTGGCACAAAGAGCAGGGCCTGGGGCGGAAAGCACCGTGGGCTGCCCCTGTCAGACGACTGCTGCTCTGGTTCTTGTCTGCTCTGCTTGCACAGCCCCTTTGTGGTGCTGGGAGCCAGCAGTGCAGAGGCAGCAAGCTGACACTTGCAGGCAGAGGCACAGAGCCCAGCTGCAGGGCTGTTTCAATCAGGGCTGCCTGTCATGTGCTGATGTCAGTAGGAGTTTTTCCATAATTGGCTGCGGTTTTGTAGCATGTCTATTTTGTTCTTTCTGGCCCTATTTTCTTCTACTTTTGCAGGCCAATAACTGTCATAGCAAGTACACAATCACCCAAGTGCATCAGAGGAGAATTTCCTAGCAGTCTTGCATGAACAACCTGTTCCTCACATTCTTTTGCTTTTACAACTTAAGTTGGCACCGTACTTTCAAGGAAAGCACTTACCAGAGCCACCTGGTATCGCAGCACCTTGTGGTCATTCTCCAACATCTTAATAACATCTTTCCGGGGAGGCTTTGGAAGCAGAGAAAAGCAGTTCTGAAGGGAGTCTTCAAGGAAGCCAAAACCATTGTAGGGAGGAATTACCTGCATGCAGAGGAGATACCAAGCAGCAATTGTTGAAACGAAGGAAAAGACAATATCCAAGATAGCTTATTGGAAACCCTCTTTTTGGAAATAACTCTTCTCTCATCAGGTAGCAATGGCTGTGATGCCCCGTACAAGACGGACATTGCTAACCTGTATATATATATGAGACCTTATTTATAGAAATATTTCAAAGGATAAAAGAAAACAAACTGAAAGTCAGAAAGACAGATAATTTCTGTGAGCAAAGAGACTATAGCTATACTAATAAACTAACAGTGCAAAGGCACAGTCCTGTCCACTGGAAAACAATTATGTATACGATTACCCTGTTATTCTAGGCTCTAGACCAACTTGTGTTCTTCAAACCATACCTAGGTTCAGTTTGGGAGGTAATATGGGCTGGTGAATATTCCCAATTGGAAGTTGGGACTTATCAACCCTGTTTTAGAGGATGAGAAAAAATCCACCAATGTACATTAGTAATGTGTGGTCACACTAATGTGACACTAGTGTGTGGTCAGGCTATGCCATTTGGCTTTCCCAGTCAGGGAACAAACCCTATCCCTGTTTAATACCCTTGTGTATATGCAACCATTCTATTCTCTCACTTAGCAAGTGCTTTACCTTTTACAAAATAGACTGTTCCAGAAGAGTTTCATTTTCATATAGATAATAACCGTCTTTGCCATGACTTGCTCAAATCACTTGCTCATTTTCTTACGCTGAACCTCTTTACTAATGCAAAAATGTTACAACACTATAAGAGCTTACAGGATCTGCTGCTTCCCTTCCCTTAGGAAACTGTAGTACCTGAGGCACTTCCTCAAGCGGTTTCTTCCTTACGTCCACTGGCTGGAAGTCTGTGATGCCAAATTTGTCACGATAGAAGTTTCGCGTGAACTCATCGCAGTCATAGATGAAGAAAGGGCGGCCGAGGAGGGTGGTAGATTTGCCAACAGCAAAGTCCTTGGCTGTGTACCATTCAAGGACCTCCTGATCAGAGATCTCCAGGACACAACTTGGGAAGGTCGCTAAGGACAAGGGAGCAAAAGGAAATCAGTCGAGTAGCATTTGATGCTTCCTAGTGAAAGGGATACAGAAGCACTCTGTGTAAGCCACACCAATATACGCTTGGTACTACTTTCCTGACATTTTTTTCCGACAGGTAAAGGCTTTAGCAATCATTTAAAAAATGTTTCTTCAGCAAAAAAGCTGCTGACACTTGCCATGTTCTCAGCACAAATTCTATAGACTTAATATACCTCTCATTCCCTTCTGCCCCAGCATGCAGACCCATTAGCGTGGATGGACACTCACGAACATACTTTAGCATTAACAGACATGCTGGCCAGTGTAAACTTACTTTTCTTGTCCACAAAGGTTTTGGGCAGCCGTTGGCGCTTTATCAGCACTGGGAATGGGTCTCTGCCATCATTATGCTCATGGATTTCCCGAACCTCCACTGTGTCATCTGCCAAATAGTAATGGATGATGTAAGGCCGCTTCTCACCGAACATGCTATTGGTGTCATCCCACACAGCATAGAAACGCAGGACCTGAGGTGAGGAAAAGCCAGGCAGAGACAGTAAGCATGAATTAGTAACACCAATGTTCTGTCCAAATAAAGCTGGTAAATGGGTAATTGGAAGCATGTATCTCAGTAGCCTGCACTGCCAGGTACAGGAGTGGACACTGCCCTGGAGACACTGGAACCAGTGGATTGGAGGCAACACTGGGAAGAGCAGCAAGGCCTGGGGAGCTGAAGGGGTCTGGCTTACCTTGAGAGAGAATAATATGTGCAAATACAAGAAATTTAGGGCAGTTCATGGAAGTGTAAGGAAGAAAAAAGAGTGATTAAAAAGCACTGCAGAAATAATTTCCCAAGAGCGAGTAGAGGATTAGCCCTGAGAGGACTGACTTTTAAAATGAAACTGAATACAGCAAGAAATAATCTAGTTTTGACTCATAGAGAAGTCATGTCTAAAGATCATCAATTTGGCCACCTTGGGGAGACTATATTCATTACAGATTTCATCTCACTTCTGTGTAGTGGAAATCTCAAGTTTCAGTGTGAATTGATCAAACTCCTCACAGTGTTTCCAAGATCGCATCTCCTGCTGCAGCGTCTGGTTGGTCTTGCAGAAACACGTTCACCTAATGATGATCTAATAGAAACTCAAGACTACCTAAGTGGCAAGGATTGCTTTGGAAGTGCTGCACTCAGTGGAGCAGTTCTTCAAAGTACAGCTACTAAATAGGCAGCACCCTCCCCCAATCCCCCAAAATAGGGTGACAGTATCCAAATCGTGTACTTGGTATCTCCTGGGCTGTGTTAATATCCAGCTCATGACCAGGAACTGTTTGACTGATATTTGGCCACAGTGTTAACAATTCAACAGTATGAGCAGAACTTGGGATGTGACCTGCTCCTGTTTTGTTTACTACTATAGATATAATCTGCAGGGTTCTTTACATCACTGATAGATGAAAAAGAGAAGACCTGGGGAAGCAGAAATAGTGATAGTCATTTGTATATATGGGCAGAACAAACAAGTGGTATTAATGCTTATCTGAAATGCTTCACTCTGGTGCTAGGAATCAATCTTTTTGGGGAAGGGATGAGTGGATGCAACATACCCACAAAATCCAACAAGTTACAAGATTTTGTTTCCTACTAAAGCCAGGAAAGGGGCAAATATGAAATCTGTTGTGTGTGTGGACTTAAGATATTTTAAAGGGAGGTGGGAAAGGCAACTGTCTGCAGATATCCACAAGGCTCAGGTTCCAAAAACACATGTAGTCTAAACCACTAAACGGGTAATTACTGCTGCCTCACTCACCTGCCTGTCGTACGTCAGGAACTGTTTGAGTTGGTCGAAGTCTGATGGGGTGATGTACTTGCGCATAGGCATCCGACGCATTTCTGTGTAAGGATCAAAAATCATTTTCTCTGGAGGGTTCAGTTCAATCCCTTGGCTCTCCAGGAACACCTAGGGAGGTCATCTGGGGTTTTAATGCTGCCATGAGTTCTGAAGCTAAGAGGCAACTAGAGATTAGAGGTTGGCTGAGATGAGTGTTGCCAGGACACTGCAAGTTCATTCTTCATAGACCATCAGCTGCAGTAGTATTAGTTCTATTGCAATAATAAATACAACAGAAAATGACCAAAATGTTTCTATTTGAGCTGATTCTTAGCCACTTCCCTCATCCCATTCTTTCATTCCTGAAGGCAGTCCTGTCCTCAAAGTCCCACTTTACTGGCTCATGGTTTTTATTGACCCTAGTGTTGACGTCTTTAATTTTGGGATACATTTCAGGTTGGTCTCTTTTACATAAACTAAATAAAATTAAATCAATGCAATACTACTGATGCAGTCAGTCTGAATGTGCATTAGACCTAAAGCCTCCCAGTCAGACAGTTGAAGAAGGTGCTATCCACAGCAATCCCATTGAGGCCATACTGACCAGGATGACATGACCTGAGGTGGCACTTCATCTTCCAGGAAGAACACCTCCCACCAGAGAGAGGGCAATCTTGTATATAAAGGAATTTTCAGCCTAACTTGGATGCCCTTAAAACATCAACTAACTCTAGGGTATTACTTGTGTATTCACCTCAGTCACCCTAAACAACCTCTGAAGTCAATGCACTTCTTCCCTATCTTGGCCTTGGGAAATGGTCCATGAAAACATTCAGCAGCTGTGCAAACATCTCTAAGAGTCATGTGAGATCACCCTAAAGACTCACTAGGCAGGTTCACACTTTCAGAGTCATTTTCTGGACTGCAGGATGCCAGTTAATTATAAATAGATTGATGGTTTTGAAATCTAGAGCCATGTTGTTCATTTCATGTTTTTCACCAAATGACCAATATTAACATAAAAACTAGTTCCTCATCAGATGTCAGCTGACTTTAACAGTCAGTCCAGTTCCATTAGAGGAGCTGGCCCCATATGCTCCCAACAGCTACATATACAGTAATACGTTATACACTCTTGGAAACATTCCTGGGCACTCAGGCCAACTGGCAAGGCACAAGCTGCTTCTATGCCAATAATTGCTCTCAGCCTCCAGGACAGAAAGGCTGCATGTAACTCATCTGCTGGGAATGATCCTTGCAATGTTCTAACTCCTGGAGTGTGCCTGAGAATTGCTTGGAAGAATACTTGGAAGAAGTTGATCAGGGCCAAGATCTAACAGCATTATCAGGATAAAGAATCATTATTATCTCATTTATTGGTAGAGAAATAGACCATGTGCTATAAATGTGACTTTTTACAGCTCTCTTAAAAAAAGTCAATTTATAACATTATTCTGATCCATGGGATCCCACTGATCCATGATTTCCCTTGTGGGTTGGCAGTGGAAGGGTTCTGAGGTTACTGAATGCATTCCCTTCTCCTGTTCTTGTCAGAGGAGGGCCAAGTAGGAAAAGAATTAGGAACAGTAATTTCCCTTTTAATCGTTTGATAAATTTCATCAGGACTCTAAGTAGTTAAACTACTAAGCTCATAGAAATGAGCTTAGACCAATTCTATTCACACAGAAATGAGCTTAGAATTTATACTGTACAGGGTAGTCCTGAAGACAGAGGTTGGACTTGCAGCAGCACTGGGGCAAAAATACTGAGCATTCTCACCACATTACTGCATTCTCACCATGCATCATCCTTTGAACTCCCTATGGATTTAAAAATTAGAAGAAAAATGACAGTTAACATGTAACCTCAATGTGGAAGCTGCTGATGCAAACTAGGGGACTACATCTTAATGGATCTTGCCATCTCTATCTCTGGGGATTCTTCAGGTCTTCTCTGCACAAAGAACATACCTGTGTGAACGGGTCACAGTCAACTATACGGTACGTCCTGCCATACATGGTGATGTTCATGCCCCGATTCAGATCCTTCCAGTGGTAATGATCCCCGTGCTTGTTCTTGGGCACCCGCTGGCGTCTGACAAGTTTGCCTTGAGGAAGCCCAGAGTTCGGCACGAAAGGTTCCATGACAGACATGCTGTCATCTTCCAAATAGTAGTAGATACCTACTTGGCGAATCCGATAATGCTCCTCTGCAGAGAGAGGAACATCTTCCTGGAAATAGGCATCAAACTTCAAAATCTGCCAAAGGGGCAAGATCCCAAAGACAGAAAGAGAGGGAGAGAAAATTTGAATACCATGATTAGTTTATCAATACAATTACTTTATTTGCAGTGTGCTCTGGCAGTGTAAAGTTACTAAATTGTAATCTACACAATTACCAAAACCAACTGTAGTCTAATCTGTGACCAGTGGCTCATATCGAGATGTGGCTTTTATTTGGTAGGCATGAGGCAAGTGTAAACACGTGGAATAAATACAGCCCTTTTCCTTGTACTCCTTAATCCTCAGATAATTTACCTACTACCAGGTGGTTGGCACCACCAGCAACCTAGTTCACTGACCTGCATGAGTTTCTTTAATGTTGTCATCTCTGCAGATCCTGGTTCAAGAAAGCTATTTGTGCTTAAGCTAACCCCTAATGTTAGTTAAGAGAATTCCCCCACATCTGTGGATTTTAGAATGTGTATGACTCATGTGAAGTCTGCCCAGGACTGCCTGGAACAGTCAGTCGGTGCTGGAGAAACAAGAGGAAAAATCAGGGCACCATGAAATGCATCTTGCACACCCTGCCAAAAGCCAATTGCAGCTTTTGTGCTTGGAAGAAATACAAGGAATATTCCTCTCAGGATCATCCATGGTCCCTAAGAGGATACAGATAGCCAGTGAGGCCTTGCCTCTCCAGCTTACATTAGCACACACACCTAGGTAAGCAAGCAAGCTTGTTCCTATCTGCTTAGAAAGAGACTGTGACTTCCCCCAGCAGCAAAGCCCACACTCTGGCTTGAAAGAAAGGGCAGAGAAGTATCTGACAGACTCAACGGCTACATCTCCATTGCTCTTAAAGATTAGCCTCTGAAGCAGTAATTAACCCAGCACATCTGTTCTCATGACCATCTTGCAGATGGCTTGAGGGCTGGCTGCAGGCTGCCCTCCCAGGCACGCACTGTCCGGGCCTGTGGCCACTCTCGCAGCTTGTGGTCAGCGCAGCCAGAACGCTTCAACCCAAGGGTCAGCTCGGGACTGCCCCAGGCAGACACTTCCTAGTCTGATAGGGTTACAAAGACGTAATGCAAGAAGCACACATGGGCCCATGAAGACTCGTGCTGTGGTGACAAGTGCAGGCATAAATAGATAGACCACAGCTAATAGACTTGTATGGTCTCCAGTGCAGTGTGTCTCGTACAGTTTAAGCTCAATTACAACCTCAATATAGTTTTGGAAACACAGAGGCCCAGGGTATGGTTTGCAGGGCAACGGTTATAAATTGAAGCTTTTCAGAGTTAATCAGACTTCTTCTCGAATTCCTGCTGGAAATGCTCTGGCGTAGCTTGTGGGGAATGTCTTACATCGTTTATGTATTATAATCCTCCTCCTAAGCAAAGAAAGCCTCTTTCAGACTGGGGTTCAGCTGTCTCTGACTAAGGGCCTCGGCATTTGAAAACTGTTGTACACTGTCCCATGAACCCTTGAGCTAACTGTTTATGTCTCTGAGCTTGGCCAGCGATATTCCTGGAATAAGCTGCTTTATACCTTTTTGTCAAAAACCACATATGCTGGAATGAAGTCTGAAGGCGGAGCCCGCTTGGCTTTCCCATAGGTCAGCGTGGGTCTTATGCTGGATAATTCATCTAATTCAGATTCAGAGAGCTGATTCACATAAAGTTGCTCCCCACCTATCCCCACTCTTGGCAGCCGGAAAAAGGCACAACCGTTTCTGTAGTCCAGTGTCTGAGGGCGATGAAAAGATGTTTTCTGTGGAAAGAAATGCAGCTGTTAAAATACTGTATGCTCCCAGTAGATATTGATACTCAAAACAGGGAAAAGCAGCAAAAAAAAAACCTAATACCCACAATGCCCCCCCAACCCAGCATTTGATTATAATCTACTGCAGCAGTTACGTACAATTCAATTTTACAGTTAGACCATGAAGACTGAAAAAACAATAAAGAATAAAGCACTGGAGTGAACTCAAACCCTAGCATTGGCTCACACCCCTTGACAGTCCTGTTTTAAATCACTTTATTTCTCTATAGCCATAATTCTCTCTGCCCATAATGGGATAACAGCATTTTATTTGCCTTAGGACTCATCTCTCAAACTCTTTGTTCCCTGCTCTGTGTCACAGCAGATAACACCCATAGGATTTTCCTTACTGGACAAAATCAAGGTGGGTTATGTACTCAGAATTGCAATTTTGAAATGCACCTATGTACATTAGGTGTTCTACCATCCCTCTCCACAGTATAGGTAAGAGTAGACACATTAAAAAATGGCAGTAACAGCATAAAATCCTATAGCAGATTAATGAGAAGTTTGATAACAAGGAATCTCTGCATATGAGCATGGTATAATGTTAGATAAAGTATTTATTTGTCATTATTTGCTGAGTTGGTTTAATCTTGATTCTGACCTATCTATCCACTATTCTATCTATGCTATCCACTTCATGGCAGCTGTTGACCATGTTTCATGCTAAATAATGATCCAGATAGCACTAGATTTGTTTAATGGGGTCCAGGCCTGAATAATGAGGAGCAGACTTAAGTGACACCAGACTACTCAGCATGCTGCACAGTATATAATATCCAATTCCTCACTTTTCAATCCTAAAAGCATTTGAAATAAAGTATTCCTGGCTGGTCCTGCTGATCTTCCTGCACTTAATGTTTCAGAGGAAGTAACAGAAATTGTGAGTCCCTGATGATAACATCCCTGACTTTTGAGTTTTGCCAAGTAGCACAGAATTATAGGCATTTATAGTGAGGGAACAGGCTTCAGTTCCTGTGATTTCAAATATTTCTCCACTTCAAGGAGAGGAGGATGGAATGAGCTGTTAGCAGAAAAAGGATCTTTTCATGTAGGTGAGCTACTCTGGTTCTGTGCTGTAGGAAAAAGCAGCATTCATTCCTCAGCCACTGCAACCCACCAAGAAAAATCTCCTCTTCAGCTCCAAGCTTGCAGTTAGTCCAACCTCAGGCAGCTGAACAACTTCTCCTTCTCCCCTTCCCTCCCTTAGCCCCCTGGCTAAGCCTCTAATCTTATTTATACCTTCAAGGCCCTACTTGCACTTCATAAAATTGCTATTTTCTATTTAAACGGGTGTTCTGGACCTTGTGATGCTGTGGACAGAGCAGCTGGGGAAACAGGCTCAGGTGAAAACAAGGTACAGTTTGCTGAAGAAATGTTAACAGCGTATTTTATAAACACTAGCCCTGCCACAGAAATGCCATTTCCTCTGCTAAATAAACGCCAGGGGAAAGCTGTGGGAAAAAAAGTATTCAAGGAAAATCAGGAAGTTTGTCTTCAAATTGGGTAATATCGTTACAGTGTACAGGCTTTTAAGGACCCACAGTTGCCTGAAGAAAACGCCTCATAAACTCGTAAGACTCCAGGGTCAATAGGTGCATGCAAGAGAGTATAAATGCCAGACTACTGCCTGCAATATCAGGTGACTAATGCACAGGTAACAGGGAAAGCCCAGAATGTAAACGCCTAATCTCACTCGCTTCCAGTCCATATCTGCAGAAATGCCATGGAACAAAGCCCCTCTTTTTGCAAAGTCTGTAAGACTTCATGCAAAGGCCCTTTCCCCTCCCTGTGTTTTTATTCTGCTGCCCAATGAGCGCTAACCAGTAACTGCCACCTCCTTGAGATGCAGGGGTTTTCATCAGGGTGTCTCAGGGTTCACCTGGAAAATAAGTATCACATTTTCCAGATTGTACCATTTGCTCAAATTCATCCTGTGTTACATTGCAAAGCTGTTTCTGGACTCCAGATCTCCTTAAAAAAACATTAATAATGATTTAACATTTCCAACTTTCCACCTTACTCTAAAGTAACAACCGTTCTGTTGAATCCTGCAGGTGTTTTTCACACATGCAGCTCCACTGATGTCAGTAAAAGCATTCAGATGACTAGAGCAGGCAGGAGTTTTTTGACAGAGGAAATAATATTTTGCGAGGAGCAGAGATTTGCATTGCAAATTTTAGAGAAGTTATAAATTATATTGAGGAAAATATTATTAAGCTGAAACTAACACTGAATAACCTTTATAACTGCATGACTAAGTATTTTTATGAGTAATGACTTCACTTACTGTTGAAGAACTCAGCTGTCGCTGACTTAAAATAGTTAGACCATTTCAGAAAGTGCCAGTAGGAGTTTTTACTCTTACTGGTACAGTGAGAATTTAGCCTTGGTCTAATCCAAAAAACAGCCAGCTCTAATCCAAAAACAAGCAGAATAGGGATAATAAGGAGTCCTGCTTAGGAAAACAGAAAATATGCTCCTATAAATGCATCCAGGATGTCCTGGAGCACATCATAACACATTCCATGTCATGAGCACATCTACCAAGCAGATATTACCACTTAAACCACTGGTATGAGAAACATACAGTGATATCTTCCTATGGGAGGATTAGATTCCATCAATGTGGTTAAGATCCTTCAGAGGTTCCTCCCCCCCTGACTTCCAAAGCAATCAAGAATTACAGAAATGTCAACTACAGAATTAATCACGAGGCCTGTGTCCCAGAAGATAAGAGGCTCTGGTGGGTGATACGGGAAGAGCAAAATGCACAGGGTTCCTTGAGAAAATTTTGCCATATCAGAGCCCAAAGGGTGGGCTGGGTTGGTGAAAAGATCTCTCTCTACTGAAGAGATCGGTCTAAGGCAGTTAAGAGGAGGACATGGAAGTTCTTGCATGGGATTTGATTCAGTTACTCAGGTTCCAGGGTATAAATTCCTTAAAGAGTGTAAAGGCAGTTAGTTCTCTTGGGGATACCAGGAGCGTTCGGAGGGCATTTATGGAAATATCACACCTCTGGTGGAGGGAGTATTGGAAGGATATTGCTTAACCAGGCACTTCACCACTTCATGGTGCACTTGTCCCATTAGGGATGTCCAAGACACATATCTGCTTGGGGCATTCATTCCTAGTGGGGTATTACTAGAGTTTTGACAGGTATCGGTTCTCCTTGGGATACCAAGACCATTGTAGGGATATCAGATGAGTTTATGGATCCTGGTTCAAGACAGTATCAGAATGAGCAGTGCATTCACAGTACAGCCCATTTGGAAAACTGGAGTGGTTCAGGGGAACAGCAGGATTTGGGTTTCAAGTCTGCCAAGTGAGTTTGGGGATACTCCTTCCCTAGAGGTATCACATAGGTAATACCCTGGAAGTGGTACTGGGTGGGTTCAGGCATACTAGATCCCCTGGGAGTGACTTTGCAGAGAGTGGATCACAGGACAGGGTCAATGCAATTCAACAGGTAAAGAGGCCCCTGGAGAATGGGCTCAGGAACATCTTCCAATCCATCCTAATGGAACAAAGTTTACTGGGAGGGCTTAGGGATGGGGGTCAAGGGCTACCAGGTGGCCTCAGAGAGCAGCAAGTCCCCCAAGCTGGGTGGCATCGGATGGGCTTGGGAAATAGCAAGTCCCCCAGGAGTGAATTCCGAGGGTAGTGAGTTCCCCAGGGAAGGGGAAATAGACTCAGGGGCTACCAGCTCCCCTGGGGTCCCCTGCCAAGGTACCAGCTCCCCGGGGAGGGGATTAGAGGCAACACTGACCGAGCACCAAGTCCCCAGTGGCGGGGGCGCAGTGGGTACCGCTTCTCCTGGGGGATATTTGGTACATTTGTGGAAAGAGAACCAGGAAGGCGAGAGCTGAGGAAATGCCAAGTTTCCTGGGGAGAATTGGGCCAGCTTTGGGGGTACTGGATCTCCTGAGGGAAC
>JAWLRI010000055.1:1316260-1335584 GCA_034781795.1 Crypturellus tataupa | reverse complement strand
GGGTCTCTGGGGGTGCCGGCGGCCGCGGCGCTCACCGTGGGGTCCCTGAGGGCGCTGCCCAGCAGCGGGGGCAGCCCCCGGCCAGGCCGCGCGCTCATGGCGGCGCCGCCTCCTCCTCCGGCCACGCCGTCTCCACGGCAACCGCTGGCCGCGCCGCAGCGCGCATGCGCGACGAGTGCGCATTAGCCTTGGGCCGGAGGGAGAGCGGTGCCCTCTGCGCATGTGCAGTGTGTGTGTTGGGGGGGGGGGGGGAAAGCACGCTGCGCGCATGCGCACTGTAGGAGCGAAAGGGCGCGAAGCGATTGCCGCGGTAACGGGAGGGAGGCGGCAACATGGCGGCGGTAGGAGCCCTGCGCCCGTTTTAATGTTTAATATTTAATATTTAATGTCGTGTTTAAATGTTTAACGCACCGCGAAGCAACGGGGGGCTGGAGTCCCGGTGCTTTCTTCACAGCTGTCTTAGGGAGAAGGGGAATGGAGGGTTCCATAGTGGGAACCGGCCACTTTTATCAGGGACTGAATAGCGGCCGTAAGGCAGGAGAGAGGAGAAATGGGGAATAAGGAACCGGACTGGTGCTATGATGTGTATAAATACCCTGCCGTAATACATGGAAATAACAAAGTCTAAGCCCCTTGCTGCCAAGGGAGTGGGTGATGCCTCGGGAGGCCTGAGGAGCCCTGGCAATGCAGGGGCTGTTTCCAGTGGCTCCCTAAGGGGAAGCAGGAACACAGGTTTCCTCTCAGTGGGCTCAAATCTGCTGCTTGAGTGTCCAGGCGCCTTGTGAAAGGCTGAGGGATTCGCAAACCTCACTGCTGTCCCACACTGCTTTCCGTGACCACTGAACCACAGGCACCCTGGAGAAGCAACACACGCTTGTGGGGGATTTTTTCCCCCATCTTTTGCCCCCTCAAGGGCCAAATACTTTATAGAGACAGAAAAGATACCACGAAGATGTTTAACGCTGTTCAGAGCAGGGAGAACCATTCTGGATTGAGGATGAGTCTTAACCAGAACAAAACACAGAGGGTGCAGATGCAGCCTTTGGGAGCACAGCAGGCAGCATGTGTGAAGGGAAAGCACGTACGATCCTGCCTTCCAGAGCTGCTGCCGCCTCCACTTCTCTCTCTGAAGTCCAAATATTGTGAGTAATTCTTCCCTTGACCTCCTCACTCGGAGCATCTCGGAGCGCTGCTCTGCATAACGCAGGACGCAACCTCCAACTCGGAGCTGTTTGGTAACACCCTGCCGCTGAGACCGCGTTATCAGAGAGCTGCAGGGATAAGACCAAATAAAGCCTGTCATTTGGTAAGACAACCACATCAAGGTCTTGCTTCTGAGGCAACTCGCTGCTGCTCCTCCTCGTCTTGTAACATCTGAAATGACTGAAACAAAGTGGGTTTTTTTTTCCTTTTTTTCTTTTTCCTCTCATTTTGGAAGCACTTTTACTTTTTGCATTTGGCTCTGTGTGCTTGGGATAGGCCGTTTCTCTTTTCTGCAAATAATCAACTCTATCCATGCATCAAGGGTGTGTGTGTCATACTAAGTAGCGAAGAGGGTACAATAAATACATTCTTTAAAAGAGTAAACCCAAGCAGTTTCTTGTCAGGATACCACAAAATCCTATTTTAACTTTTTTTTGAGCTAGAAATTAACAGCCCTAGTTTTCTGCCTGGCATGTTCTCCCATTCCTCTAGAGCTCTTTATTTTATGGAAACATAAAACTTGGGCTTGTCTGCTGAAATCCTGGTCGCTTTTGCGGACAGAAATGTGTCTTTGCAGAGCTGGCTAGATGCCTGCTTGGACGGGAGCATTTTTCCTAAGCCCGTCTGGAAAAGCAGCACCCAGGGCTCTGCTTTCTTGGCACTGAGGGCCAGTTGTGGCCCAAAGCGAAGACATCTCGCCCTCTGGTGGGCGAAAACACCAGAAAACCTAAGCCTTGGTCTGCATCTTGCACAAGATTACAATTAAAAACGCCAATGCGGTGGTTATAGAAGGAAATACTACAAATTTCTTAAGCGACTGCAATTCACAGTGAGTGGGTATCGCTCATCAGATGATGAACTTTAATCCCTATAATCAGTGTCTCCTCGTTCTGCACCTCCTCTGTGAAAAAGGGAATGCTAATCACATAGTTACTGTGAAGCCTGGAAAATGCTGAGATACATAGATAAAACCACACCTTACTGTTAATTGTTATTATAATTATTATTCACTCCTACTCTCGAAGGCCAATTTTTCCTCCTAATGACTCATAACCTTCTCTGGTTTTGCTTTTCTGGATTTCACAGCACACCAGTCATTTCATTTTTACACATTTCTATTTTCACCGAGGTTTTTAAATAATGATCAGTAAAGTACAAAGCTTAAAATATGGTCAATATTTTCAACAATACAAAATCAGCAAAGGTGGGGTTAGGAACGGAATGGTTAATACAAAACATTCGTACCCTTCCCTGTTTTCCAGGGAAAAAAATACAAACGCTTTTGTACTTATTTAGTAACAAACAGTGCTTAAAAACAATCTTGTCAGTAAAGGACGTAAATAGCAAGGCACGTGCGGAGCCTGTCCTTGCCCTGTTGCACAAATGAAACAGCATAAATATAAGTTTAAGGCACCTCTTTCCATCCTCCCCAACTTGTAACCAGTAGATTCTGCCAGTGGGTTCCAGTGGTTAAAAGCAACCATGAGTAGCAGGTAGCTGAGAGGTTGTTTTTAATCCTCCGGTTCCCACAGGATGAATCCCAAAAGGGAACAGCATAAGGCACACTGGGATAAGTTCTTGGTTTACCAGTACAGACCCGGGGCTACAAGAAACGCTGCTCAGGACTGGAGATTCCTGTGGGAGAGCGTTAGGACATCGGTCCCTTCATGACCCTCCCTCAGAAGCGCTCGGCCTTTGGTGGCCGCCTCTCCTGCAAAGCCCTGCAGCCGCTCGCATCCCTCCCGGCCGTGCCTCCTTGGAGGAACACTGGGATGGGGGATGTGCTCCAGGTCGAAGCTCAACACAGGAGGTCTGGGAATGCTTCTGGAGCATCTGTCACAGCGGCATTTCTGCTCTCTCAGGCCTCAGTCGTGATCTTCTCCCCTAGATGAGCAGCACAGCTTGCAGGAGGGCATCGGCAGCCACCTCCCAGTCCCGGCCCAGCAGCCTGCAGAGCACGTGGAGTCTGTAAAGCTAGGCAGACAGGTGCGAAAGGCACAAGGATAAATTCTTGGGGTGAGGAAGAGAAATAAAAGTGTTTGGAGGAAGAGGAGGAAGGAGACATGGATGGAGGAGGCTCCAGTGTGACACAAGGGTGCACCCCCACAGCAGCAGTGATCCACGTTGCAATTCCCTGTGAAATCAGCCCATCATAGTAACCGGGAGGTCAGCTCCAGGTCTGAGCACAGGGCCACACTGGGCACACAGGTGGCACCATCCAAGAGATAACATGGAAATAGGCAAAACCACCACCACCATCACACACACAGTTGTTCCAAAAGGAGAAGAAAAAATTTCACTTGTCTTGGACCAATTCAGGGATGAGGTGGGGTGACCAGAACCGCCAGAGCAGCCTCTCGCCTCAGAAGAGCCGTAAGGCACCTCCTCTCCCCAGTGAGAGGATCTAGATGGCAAGGTTGTGTTTATTCTCCTTCGCCTAGGGCAGCGCAGGTCAACTATTTTCAAACCTTTAGAGAAGGAAAGGCCTAGTTATTCCTGTCTTTAGGACCAATATAGCCCTAGCTGAGCAGCAGGGTTTGTTTTTAGCAGCAATGCCCACTCCTTCTCAGTTTTAGCACAGAAAGGGGTGCAGGGATTGACCTGGCTTATTCCCCTTCCGGCAAAGAAACACTATCCAGCCAAATCCACATTTGGTGGCTAATTCTGCTTTAAATTCCAAAAGAAAAAAAAAAAAAAGGCAAGGGAGGTTTGAGAGGAAACATTATTCTCACTGGAAGCTGTTCTCCAAAACAGAAGGAGAAACATAAGGAAAGTCATGGGGACCATGGAGGGAAGAGTCTGTCAGTGCAGCTGAGCCAGTTAAACAACCAACCGCTGTTGCAAGGAAGAGCTGCTGATTGCAGCTCTTGCGTACCCAGCCCTTCCCTGCAGGCAGCGGTGCTGTCCAAGTGAACTGGCTGAATGTTAAAAATAGTAGAAAATTAGTGACTTTTTTCTTTTCAATCAGGTTTGGCTGTCTGCAGGTCCATCTCCCTACACTGGCTCACTCTAAGGTCACAAGAGCTGCAAAAGGTAAGAAGGATAAGGTGTTAGTGGAACTGTTCCCTTTCCCTGTAGGTAGGTAGGTAGGTCAGTGTAGCTGTACCGTCAAAATACACTGTAGGCAACTGAGCCATTAACAAGTTTTTTGTGCTCCTAGATGAGCTAAATGTGAAGGAAGAGGCACAGTGAGGAGAAGGGGTAGACTACGTGACTTCTTAAAGTCTTTTTTATGACTTCATCTCCAGTAATCAAAAATAAGCCCCTGCTTTTGTACTTAACTTGTCAATAAGGCCTCAAGTTTCAGATTTGTCCACAAGACATGACACAGCAAACCACCTAATAAATAGATTAGTTTTCAGATATCCTGTTTTCTGCCCCTCCTTGCTCCTCTATCATCAAGGCACTGTTTCCTTCAGACTGATCTTGTTACAGCTAAGAGGCTCTGCAGACATGAAAGCCAAATTCAAAGCCTTTCTGAATATTAAATCACTCACATGCACAAACACACACACACTGCAGTAGTTAAAAAACAGATCAAGTGCAGAAGTCAGTGCTTGTCATGACCAACCACATCCCTGCCCCTGGACTCTTCCTGCCCAGTACCAGCAAACACAATTCGTTTGCCTGCCTGTGGATTCAGTGGGACAAATCTGTGGCTGGAGTAGATCTCAAAATTTCTTTACTTTCAGGAAAGATTTGCTCCTGGAAATTGGCCTGATGTCAAGGCATGTAAGGCTGCAGGTCCTACATAGGGTACAACTGAGAGAACCTGTGCCAAGTTCTGTCAAGGAAAGACAGCGGCAGACTGAGCAGCAGATGTTTAGGCTGCTGGAGACCATGTGTCTTCTCTGATCCTGAGCATCCAGCCCTGAAAGTGCTAAGAATGTCAGTGCAACAACGAGGCTCCTTGATCTCATACTCCCACAAGCACAAAGGGGATTTGTCTACTTGAGGAAACAGCAAGTCAACGCTCGCTACACCTTGGGCAGGAGTGACCCATGGCCATGAAGTGTCCCTGTCCAGCTATCATAGCTATTACACATGGGAAACACAGGTCCCAAGGACAAACACATGCTAAGGTTACATAGGACCCTCATGCTGAATGGGACCCCGGCTGAGAAAGGGCCTATCCCGCTATCTCTCTTGGGGAATGTCTGACTTGCTGGGGTTTTTTGTTTGTTTGTTTGTTTGTTTTTTAAATAGTTCTACTATCAATGGGGAAATCATGTAGAAAGAGAAGACATAATTGACCTCACATCTCCACCTGTGCCAGCAATAGCTACATCCATACCAGTCGCCAGCAGACACGGGGCTCAGGTTCAGACCCAGCTCATCACAGAGGCCTCATCATAGAGACTGCTCGGTCTGCAAATACACCAGAGCCATTTCAGCCACCTGGCACTGAGAAACTGAGAAGGGCAAAACTAGAGATAACCTGTCTTAACCCACTGGAGCAGAAAGGACTAATCCAGCCACTGTACCACACACACAACTGAACCCTTGAAACGTAGACTCCCCCTGAAGCCACTGCCAGATCCTCCCAGGCACAGCGGAGATGGAAAAACCTAGACAGGTAGTCACGTTGAGCCATGATCCTTAAGGTCCTTTTCCCATCTCACAGCCTTCAGGCTGCCTTTCCTAATATTCAGCATGATATTCCCTGCAGGTTTTCTAGCACGAACAAGAAACCTCTGCTGTTCCAGCATCCTCGGTTAAGTGACTTGTTCTGGCTTAAAATACCCCATGTCCCCCTGCACGGCAAAAGGCAGCCCTTGCTGCGAAAATGTTTCCAGAATGAAGTATCCAGCCCTCCACCCCAGTCCACAGGGTCCAGGTTAGTCAGAGCGTGTTAGGCAAATAAGCCAGTTATGTCTCTAATATATTATCCCCCTCTTTCTGGTTTTCACCAGCCAGGTGATGTCACGCTCATCATCTTCGTGACTCTCTCAGGAGTCTTTTTTAGCCAGGCTGGCCTTGATCCTGCGTTGCAGGATGTAAGCTGTGATGGCGCTACAAGCCACCAGGCCAAAGAAAGAGCCACAGGTGAGATAGATGGAGAAAGGGCCATGTCTCTTTAGGAAGATCTCCTGCCTGTTCTTGTAATCCAATAATATGGCCTCCAGTTGTGTGAGGGTGCAAATGGCCAGGAATGTGTGGAAGATTTGGTGGGCATGGCCAACGATATCACAGGATCCCGGGAAGTACTTCTCAGGAACTGGGCAGGAGAAGAAATAAGCACTGATAAGAAAAAACAGTATCTGATATGTGTGGTACCAAGCAGCATCTTCCTCACAGCCTCCCAAGTGACACACGACCACCCGGTGAGCCACAGGACTGATATCCAGGATGAACGCCAGCCCAGCTGGGATCACCTGGCACATCTTCCTCATGATGGGATAGGGCCGCCGGTACCGATACTTTGCGTAGCAGCAGCCAGCACATGAGAGCCAGCCACAGAAAGCAGCTGCTGGGAGGAAGAAGAGCCAGAATTTGTCATACCAGGCCTGATCCGAGCTGTAATAGAAATGGGCGAGGGCACTACCATACTGGTAGATGCTGACTCCGACGTAGTCCATGAAGTAGAAGGTGTAGTGATACAGCTCTGATTTGGACTGCAGAAGATGGGCCAGGAGGCTGCAGGTCAGGTAGGTGACGGAGGACAGGACGAAGATAAGCAAAGGCAAGGACCACGCATCCACTGGTAACTGCTCAGCCTCCACAAACGTCTTGAACCTCAGCAGGACAGCCAGAGCTGCCAGGAGATGAGTCCACACATTGACTACCTCATTGTGCTTTTGGAAGAGGCTAAGGAAGTAGTACCTCCACTCCTGGCCAGTGGGACGGTACCCGGTGTGGATGTATGGCTCCCGGAAGAGCTGCGGCACCTCACACTCTTTGACAGTGCAAGGCATCTTCGGGAATCCGTCTTCCAGCAGCTTGGGGAGGCGGCTGAGCTGCTGCCCGCTGAGGGACAGCGTGCTGATCCGCTCCAGGATGGCTGTCATCGCGCTACGTGTAGCAGCTGGGAGCTCGGCGCTGGGGAACGTGGTCTTTGCGCCCTAGAGGGAGAGGAGAAGGAGGAATTGTTAATGTTGATGCATCAGGAAAGAGCACACTGCATTCCCTGGCTGGGGTGAGCCATGGAGTTATCAGGATGCTGGTCATGTCCTTAGAGTCAGGGGTCTTTTCTGGACTAGGCAGACCCAAATTCAGGATGGAGGAGGATGGCAGAGCCTGGGCCCTGCATTTATGTCAGATGGCCAGAGGAATGTCACAGACCTGCTCTTCTTCCCCTACATCCTTGGGCAACTACCTTGGAGGGTGCTCAGGAACTACCTGAACCCAGCGGCTGCCAGCAAGGTGGTGCAAAGGACATTCACATGCCAAGAAAAGGAACAGAGTCAATGATTTGTGTCCTTGAGCAGAAATTGCTCAAGGACAAAACTCGCGTGTAATTGCTCATCTAAGGAATAACTTGCCTTTGTGAGCCTGACTGTAGAGAGAAGGATTTCAGTCAAATAATGGAGGGTGCAAATAAACCAGGCTTCCCTGCTACACAGCTTGTACAGGGGGTGCATGCCCAGGGCTGCTGCAGGGAGTGAGGAGGGGGAGAAGGGGAGAAGTTCACTGTCCCAAATCTGCAACCCCCATCCCTTCATCCCGCATGTGCAAGAGATAGTAGGAATAGGAGGTGATGGAAAGGAAAAAAGAAGTGCTCTTCATCACAGCTGGCTGCTATTTGGGCACAGCATCAAAGCCTTGTGAAGGACCACAGAGACACGCTGAGGGGATGCCAGACACAGACCCTTCTTCCTGTTTTCACATGTGCCTGGATGCAAGGCTCTCATCCAAAATACAAGGTCAGAGCAGCCAAACCCCCATGTTGGAGACTCTCCTGCCTGTATCGCTCTGCTCCCTGGCAACCTCTGGAGTTGCCAAGCTCCATCTGGAGAGATTCAGAGCTCCCTGGGATCACCAACCATTCACAATCAGTCTGACAATCAGGGATGAGGCAGAATCCCTAATAGCTAGAGGCCAATTAAAAGCTCACAGCATTGTATTCTCACCCAGTAATCTGTTTCCTTTTCAGCCCAGATATCTCTCCTACCTGCTAGCACTTATGGACTACCAGGTAAGGTGTGATGAAATCCTCACACATGCATCCATGCTTGAACTTAATGAATTGAACTTAATGATGATGAAGTCCGGCCAGACTGTGTGGGGCTGTGATTATTTGTGTCACACATGCAAGTGTGCAGAATCGGGGCTGACTCCTAAGAGCCAGTACTGTAATGGATAATGGATGGATAAGTAAATGCAAGTGAGTATTCTGAGTGTGGAAAACTGCCTATTTCTCTTCTGTAGCATCAGATACAGCTGCTGCCAAAAGTGAGACACAGGAAGAGTTGAAGTGGGTTCGTGACAGGAGGCTGGTCTGACTTAGAGCAGCTCCTAGCGTCTCCTGACTAGGCTGGCAATGCAGAGGGTGGGAAGGTGTTAAACACCAAGAGATAATTAAAAGAGGGAGATGGGACCTATCAAACAGCCTCAGGATGAGGTACCACAAAAACCAAAGTCAGAACAGTTGCAAGTCTCACTTCCTCCAGCAACCCAAAGTCTCTGCCAACACACAAAATATTTTCATGTCACTTCCTTATTCTAGCAGATGGGGGTTGTCATAGCGAAGAGTGGCAATATGTTGTAACCAATTCTCTCTTTCCCTTCGCTTTCCAGGCTTTCACCTTTAGAACTTCTTGGGGCTATTTATTATTATTTTTATTTTATTTTATTTTATTTTATTTTATTTTATTTTATTTCTCTTGTTTGTCATGAGGGAATCTGGCTGCTGAGTCTGATCTAGTTGCCTTACTGCAGAGGGAGGGAGGGAAGGATGGTCCGTGCAAATGATATTTTAGCTGCACAGACACATAAGGCTGAAGGTGCTGCAGTGAAACCAGGCAGAGGGCAGCATCCTTTCCGGAGGCAGGGGTTTCACTTTGCACGGGTCCACAGAGATTTTGTTTCTCCCAGGAGGGTCTACAGGGCCCAGCTGTGTGCAGTTGTAGCTCTTGAGAGTGGTGAAAAGCCAAGATGGCTCCTAAATCTCACTCCAAGTTGTTCCTTTGCTCAGGAGATGAAGGCACTTGGCACTACTAGTACTGCAAAACTGCATCTTCCTCTAGGATGAAAGTTCCATCTCCATATGAGGAAGAACTTCTTTATTGTGAGGGTGACAGAGCACTGGAACAAGCTGCCCAGAGAAGTAGTGGAGGCTCTTTCTTTGGAGATCTTCCAAACCCGCCTGGATGCCACCCTGTGCCACATGCTCTAGGTGTCCCTTCTTTAGCAGGGAGGTTGGACTAGATGATTTCTAGAGGTCCCTGCCAACCTCAACCATTCTGTGACTCTGTGATAATATGCTTTCCACTCTCCCAACATTGAGAGACAACCCAAGCATGGCAGCTTGGACCTTGGCTCACCATCTCCCAGCTTCCTTTTAAGTGCAGTTCATGGATCTGTAGACAGCCCACAGGATGATCCGTGGATCTGTAGGGATCCAGAGCCCATTGCAGACAGCCAGTTTGGCTATGCAGTACCTAATACTACTAAATAAGATGGACTAAGTACTTTTCTGTGGATGTCAGGGCTAATTGGCATCACTCTGTACTGCAGGTACAGTAGTCTGCACAGCAGGTGCTGATGGAAGGATGCAAAGTCCAACATATACACTGAGCTTTGACGTACACAGTGAGCTTCACCTTCGAACAGAATCAGGGAGAGGCTGAGCACTGCTGATCTCTCAAACAGCTACGGATGGGGGAGATTCTTCCGTTACGCAGCTGGAAAGTGCCAGTGTTCAAGGGCCGAAGGAGGGTCAGACGTTTTCAAAATAATAGTCCAAAATCACAAGAAACACATCTGACACTCAAATAAACAGCACTAAATTAAGAACCTGGTAGACTGCTTATTTTAAACAGTGCTTGTGACACTAACGAGTGAGAGCAAGTTGGCAGTTTCCAACAGTCATGTGATGAACAAAGCAGCGGGTAATTAATGATAGAAAAGAGAGGAAAAAAAAAAAGAAAAAGAAATCCAAGGTCAGCACTGGCTGTTTCACTTTCACAGAGCTTCTATTCTTTTCCTTCGTGGGGGCGTAGGAACGGCTGAAAGCCACATTCATTGGCAGGGCGTCTATTTGAGATTCTGTCCTCACCCCGATCTCCGGAGGATTCAGTTATTTTGGCTGCTCCCAATTAACAGCAACCAAGTATCATTTATTCAGGGACCAAGTTGCAAAGAGAGGAGGAGGGAGTGGAGTTTAGCCAGGTTGTATCATTGCAGCCACAATAAGAATGCGCGCCCAGAAGAAGAATGATCCTTTTCCATTTTTTTTTCTCTCCCTTTTAAAAACAGTAATTGGAAACCCAAGCTTTTCCCAGCCCTTTTGCTTTTGGTCACAGTCTAATGGAAGGATTTGAATGGGAAAATTTCCTACAAAGTAAGTAGGGCTGATTTTCCCACCAGTCTGGCCTCAGCATTAACTATCTGGAACCAAGACCGTACCAATACCAATGTGATATATTTACTTGCAGAATAGTATTCAGGCCTCGGAGACTCACACATGCAGTATATGCTTCCAGAAAGGCTGTAATTCTTTGTAAACAAAGCAGACAGGACTGGGGGACCCAACTGTGGGGAAGTCTTTAATGAAAGCACTGCTTTTTTAAACAGTGTGCTGGCCTGCATGAAAATAAGGGACCAGTAATAATGCAGTAGTGGAAAAAAGGACACTTTTGAGAACTGCATGGTGATTAATTTGTGTATCCCTCTCTGCTGGGAGTTGAGCAATAGGGAAATGAGAGGCCAGATTCTTATCTTCTATGACAGCTCACCGGCTTCCTCATCGGTATCTATAAAACACTCCTGGATGGACCACAGGTTATTAAGGCCTCAGTCTTTATTCTGATCACATCCTACAAGGAAATATTTGCTGTTGCTGCTGCTAAGGCATCAGGATGGGAGAGAGCAGCTCTGCTCAGCTGCTCTCCAGGGCAGCCAAGCCAGACTCCTGTGGTCGGTTGGGGAGGAAAAAAAAAATAATTGCCACACTTAAGCCAGGCCAAACAGCGATGAGATAGGGAGCGGGAGGAAAGTGAGGTGTCCAAAATACACATGTTGACAGGGAGAAGAACTCAGGATGGGTACAGCTTGTACTATTTGAGGTCGTACAGCTAAACTCCTGGCCTGATTGAAGGCAGGTTTTAGCAAAACAGCTTTGACTTTCTTTTGTGCTACCCTTAAAAAGAGCTCCTAACCTGCAACTGTTGTCTCTGTCTTCATTATTTCACAGCTTGATGGCAGAAACACAACTGAGTGAGGATTTCGCAGATGCACCAACAAGCACCAGCAGATGCTGCCACTTCCCAAAGCAGAGACATTGCTCTGTATCCAAACTGCTGGTGCTCGGGTGATGTTCAAGATGCACCAACCTCTTTGCACCCAATGCTTGTTGGCACCCTGGTGGTGCCAAAACCAGCATCTCTTGCCTTTAGGTTGAAGGCCTGAAAGGTGGCATTGGGTTTTCCTGACTTCTCCTCTGCAGCATGCTGACTAGAAGCCAGATCCAGGATTCACACTGACACCAGGGGATGGGAAATGAATGTCTGCCAGGTTGGCTTTCATTGCAGCCTTTGGGTGAGATGGAGGCAGAGTGGGTGGGATTGTGGCGGGGGTAGGAGCCCAAACATCTCTGTGGGTCGGAGTCAAGGTGAGAGTGTTAAAGACTCCAAGAAGACCATGCCAAGGGCCACTGAAGGATCCCTTAATATAACATCCAGGCCTGACTAACCTGTCTACCCACTGCCTGACTTATTGCTAAGGGTGTGAAGTGCATCTTGGGCTGTTCTCAAAGGAAACTTGCCAGGGCCTGAAATTATCTTTGGGAAATGGCCTGGAATGGTGCCACTTCCAAGAAGGACACTGGTAGCAGGCTATGACTGCTGGGGACATGGTCTATACTGTGAAGCACCAAGGCTGCAAGCTATTCAGATTCAGCATATAAGCTCCATTCCCAAAAACCTACAGCCTGGTGTCCTTCCTAATAAATATAATTAAGAACATTGTTTTTTCTTCCAATAATCAAAGCAATTGTCCTCAGTATTTTACAATTGTCCACAACCTGATGGCCTCCTTGTACTACCAGAAAAGGTGACATTTAATGGCTTGTGGCAGGGATGAGCCCTGATGCACCTGAGCAGGCAGTGGTGGGACTGCACCGTGCACCGACTGTTTTTGTTTCCCTCAACACAATGATGTGCCCTATAATCTCTAATTGGACTGGAATATCTTGAATCAAGTCAAGCTTAGATCAAACAGTAAACTCTATTTCCTAAATGCCTGTAAACAGCACATGGGCTTCTGCTAGATAACAAACAGCTGAACTGCTGAATCATGGTGCCATTGCAAGGCATTTCTAGGGAGGAAAAATGTGATGTGACTTATGAGAGACCCTGAAGAAAGAGATCAAAAATAACCTTAAACCTTCAGTGGGCCTAGAGAAAGGGCAACATTATGAAGGATTTCAAATAAAAGAAAATAGCTTAAATTCTACCTTTCTGTATATGCAAAGAGAGATAGAGCTGAAACAGACTTTCTGCAAGCATGCATTAATGAGGAAATTAACTTCTCACGATGCAGGAAGTTTAACCATCCAAGACGATGGAACAAGCAGGATCCACCACAGAAGCCAGGGCAATGCCAGCGCTCCCACAATTTCTGGCCAGGAAGCAGAGGAGGCCGCAGCCAGCTGGGTCGTGCAGAGCAGCGAGTGCCTCTCGACATCAGTTCGGCACCGTCTGCGCCTTGGGCCAGCTCCAGGGGATGAGATGAGCGGAGGCAGCACAATGAACAACGTGCGCGGAGGGGACGAGGAAAACAAAGCTGCTGGCAAAATCCGTGCCACTCCACAAAGCAGGGGGGTCACGGCACCCCACCAGGTCCCAAAGTCCTGTGGTTTTGGGGGCAAAGTGGGACACTGGAAATCTCTCTCCAAACTCAGGAAACCAAAGACTTGACAAATTTACTGTGAGAGCCCAAAACTTGTAAATCTCGAAATCTCCAAGTCAGACTTTATGCATGGTGGTCTGCTTTTTTCAGTCCTGAGTCCTTACAGATCATATCCACACTTGTTCTTTGGACTGGTGTGGCCACTTCCAGACTCTAGCTCTGTCTAGCACCTCAAAATGGGTAGCTGCATGTAAACCATCTGTTGGGAATAGTTCTTGAACTATGGAAACTCCCAAACCATGCTGGGGAATGATTCAGGTCAATGCTAGTCAACCTAGGCTGAAACACACTAGGAATTTAAGGGAATTTAAGACAATGACAAGATCTCTACCATGGCGTACTGTGGTATTATGCTAAACATACCCTCAGTTTCTTTGTGTCTAAACAAGGTTATAAGCTGGTGATGTTGATGATAAAATCCTTGTTTTCTTTATGCCTAAACAAGGTTATAAGTCAGTGAAGTTAATGATAAAATAGCTAATAAACTAGATAAGTGCAAAAAAAGCCCCCATCAGCAGCATTAGGCAGATCCCAAATATTAGATCCCAAATATTAGTGTTTATTTATACCAAGGCAACATCCATAGACTCTGGCCCAGAAGTATCTCTCCATCATGTTGGCTGATGGGCAGACAGTACACTCATATTTGAAAAGACAGCCTCTGCCATCAGGTTTGGATACAACTAAAATGTGGCTCAGGAGGGGCTGTGCAGTGCTACTCCCACTCATGGAGCAGCTTTCTCAACCTTCCCTTTCCTCAGAAAAATTTCTTAAGATTAAAGTAATACTTTCTTTCTTCTTGACCTCACTAAGCCATTGCTATCTGTGCTTTCCAGACCTGCTCAACTAGCTTCTTTTCTCACAGCCCACAGCTACTACAGCCTCAGTGCTTCTCAGCTTGGTTTGTTTATGTTTAACTCTGAGTTTTTGGAGAGATGTGAGATCCCTGAGTGTGGCAGACCCAGATTTACAGGCTTTGAGCACATTAGCAATAAAAGGAGATGAGGAGGGCACAGTCCTGATCGATGACCTGTGGCTGCCCCAGGCTGCTGCAGTGTCAGCACACTCATGGTCACAGTTGTGCTCTGACCATCCACGGACTGTTCCTGGTGGGCAACTTGGGCATAACCATCCTGTTTGAAATGAGGAGGAGAGTTTAGGCACAAGGACACGAGCTGCACCCTCCCGGTTATCCAGGCCAGGGACTAGTCTCTGGTCTGCTGCATTTAGTAGGGCAGGGACTACCAATGGGGCAGGGTGGAAGTTGTTTGCATGGGCCATATACAAACTCCAGCCTCTTTGCCCCAGGCACAAGCAGGGTGCTGCTGAGTGTGACAAATGTGGAACATCGCATATTGCACGGCTTGAACCCACTTCCAGGGGAAATTCCTCCAATCTCCCTTCTCAAAAAATATCAAAGAAAAAGTGAGTTAAGAGTCCTAGCTTGGAGATCAGCAACACTGAGCTGCCTCCGGCTCTCTCAAGGGCCTGACCATTCATGGTCACTCAGAATTTGCTTAAGGGAGAAACACTGCCAGAGCAAAGGAAGCCAGTTAATTTTGGTGGGGGGATTCCTTTCACCTAGCCTCAGACCACTACAACATCAACATACATATCTAAGCCAGTCAATGCAGGCAACATCCTTGGACAGGAACAGGGAGTATGAAAATGTATCTGAGCTGACCTATTTCACATGCCAAAACTATAATGAGATGAGTCATGCCAGAGAAACACCTATACTTTTTTCATTCACTGTCAGAAGAGACACCGCTGAAGTAAGTAGCTCACGTGTGGACACCTGACTTTGTTTCAGCTACATCCTACGTTCACCTCCTAAATTTCCTCCTGCAATACCCATGGGAAGGAGCTCCTGCAGACATGAACTCCTACCAGCACAGGGAGACTTTTACAAACCAGCTAATCCTTTCTCACCCTGACAGATCTACTGACAGGACAACCCACGAACAATCTGCCTAAAGGCAGAGAAAACAAACAAAATGGCTTGTGTATGCTGTGAAAGTTAGGGATACTGAGCCCTGCCAGAAGATTTAGCCACAGTAGCCACATGCTGTGGCTACTTAGTTTTGCATGTTGTCGCCCACAAAAGCCTGTTGCACAAAAAGATTTTTAAGGCTACAGAGTTTAGAGCATCAGTCATTATAAAAAAATGTATATAAATCAAGCACAGTGCTGCAGGCATATAGCAGGCTGCCAGGGAGAAATTGCAGCTCTGTGAGCTCTGGGCTCCCTGCACTAAAGCTCTTTGCTATCCCGAGCCTCCATCTGGGATCTCCTCCAATTCAGCCAGGAGGCCTCCCCTATGAACACCGAGTTTGTGAGGAGAGCAGTGTTACTCTTCCATGGGGCTGTGAAGGCCCTAGCAATGAAAAGCAGGGACCGGACAGCAGAGACCCCCACAAACGAGTGATATGAGCATGTAAAGGAAGGCAAAACTATCAGGTCTGTTAGTGATGCCAGCTGTGCTGTATCCCCTGCTTAAATCCCTACTTGTTCTGAGGGTCTTGTAAAAAAACAACTGTGAGGAAGCTTTCAGTGCTCCCTGTCTGTGCCTGAAGGATGGAGCACCTCAGCCGTGGCACTATACGTACCAAATGCTCAGCTCTGCAAAACACAGCCTCCAGCAGCCTTTCTGGGCATTTACTACTTTAGAAGAATTAATTCATCATCCAAGGACAGCGCATTTAGAAGGCCTGGAGAATGACCCCAGAGGAGAGAAGTACAACGCACACCGGTAGCTCAAGAATGAGCTGGTGCCTGCCTCGATGATCAAGTCGTACAAGTAGCTGCAAGCGCAGCCACATGACCCCGCTCGCAGTCCTCCTCATCCTCGGCTGCTCCCCGCCCTGCTCGCTCGTACTCGCAGCACGTTTCTCAGCCTTGCAGCACACGGGCCATCCCTGTGTGTCTGCGCAGCGCCGCAGGGACACACGCCTGGCCTTGGCCAGGGGCTCCCGGCACGGCTTCAATGTAAATAAATGAAAGCAGTTAATGCCTGGAGAACAGAAATCCCTGCGAGCAAGTGAGACTGTTAAATAGCACCTTCACTGGCTAAGCAGGAGGAAATGTGTAACGGTCTGTGGTTTGGCCTGATGAGTCTTGTGTGTTTCTAAGAATCGCCATGACACGTGTAATCTTTGTCCCAACACACACACAGACACTGCAATATAAAGCAGCCTCTTATATCATTCACAGTTACCCATCGCCTGCCCGCCCTAGCAAAGAGTAGATGCAGACTTAGAGCACACAGAGCTGCTGGATTTCACTTTTCATGCCCAAATTCATGGCCACTGCTGCGGTAGCATCACGTACATCCTCAACATAATCCCCCTGCCTCTCTCTCACAACATGGTCCCCACTCAGGCACTCAACAGCCCCGATGGCATCAGACAGCAACTACACAGGGCTATAAAAAGGCATGTGCTAAGACACACGTCTTGGTCACACATCCTGTCTCACAGGGCTTGTGAGCTGAAAAAGAAGGAAGGGTCTGAGTTTGGGAAATTTTGGTGCTGGCTGAAAGGGTATGACCATACGGGAAGGAACAGAACTGCTGTCTTATCTGAAAGGCTGGAAGGAACAGAACTGCTGTCTTATCTGAAAGGCTGCAACCATCCTCGAGACAAGTGAGCACAGAAAGGGAAAGCAGCCATGCTTCAAAGAACAAATCGTCATAGCGCAGACTTACTTCGTAGCGCATCCGGCTAAGAAGTCTGCTCTACACACAGCGAAAACACAAACCCTACAGGATTTTAGCAGTTAATTAACTCTCCATACATACCTCTGCAGCGAGGGTCTCAGGGGCGGGCAAGGCTTGTGGTCCTACAGAACAGGCGGATAAACCCAGACCAAGGGGATACCACAAGGAGCGGTACCAGCTGCCGATCTCAGTGTCCTTCGTTTGGAAACGCGGAGCCCCAGGGAGATGCCGGGCTGCCATTTAACTGAAGGGTGTATTTGGGCAGATAAAGCACCCTGCAGTTCCCCAAGTGCGGTCTGCAAGCCTCGGGATCTGCCCTGCGCTCCAAAATGTCAGATCAGCTACGTGCCAGCCGCGACTACGCTCCTCTCCTTGCAGCACAGGGTTACGCTGCATGAAATGAAATGCATGCAATGAAAATGGCTGTGCAAGCAGAGTCGTGGCAGGGTTCGGCCTCGCTCCAACGAAACAGCCCGCATGGTGGAGATGCACTGTTATTAAATTAGCATCTGATGCAGGACCACAGGCTCCTGCGTCACCGGCTACCATGTCCGAACATCAGCACTGCCTTGCTAGCAGAAAGCATTGCTTTTAGCTCAGGTGAGCTCTGTGCTTAATCATGCTCATGGTGAAGACAGTCACATCGATACTGAGCAAATGACTGCTTGGTGTTTATGCAAACACACACACACACACACATATATATATATTTATCATTTATTTGTATATATATATATTTGGTACTGGTTCTGAATGATTCAAAACAGTCTGTTGGTTTTTTTTGTTGTTTTTTAACAAAAGGTGGGAGATAGCCCTGGTGTTTTCAGCCATTAAAAAAAAAAAAAAAAGATGGGAAATATGGGGAATATGGCAGAGAAATCCAGGAGTGGCCTGGAGAGCACGAACTGTTCATTGGCCCTTCACAGACATGAGCTGGATGTAATCAGAGGAGACCAGCAGATAGCAGGTCCAAAGCAAACACAAGGAGGTGGTTCTCCTCACACCTCACAGTTCAACTATGCATCTACTCGCTGCTGGATTTGAAAAAAAAACAGGTCAAAGCCATGTTATTACATGGCATCCACTGATGTCCATTAAAAACAAATACAGAAAAGAAAAAACAAAAAGCAAAAACATCTGAAACACTTGTTCAAAAACCTCTTGACACGGAGGTTGGGAGGCTGGAAGAATTTAAGGCAAAACATCTCACACTGCAGACTTGTCCCATCCTTACACTCATTCTCAGCACCCTCAGGAGCAGGACACTTCCTAGATGGACCTTAGGATGCAAAAGGCAATATATAGGTCCTTGGGATGCAAAGAGACTGTGCAGCTGTGTTCCCCTAAAGGGAAGCAGGGATGAGCTCTTATTCCTGCAGGGACCCACATGGGGGAGCACCCGGAGGAGTGAGGAGTCCCCGGGCACTATAAGCAAGGGCTCGATGTGTTCACAAGCTTACAAGAAAAGGATGCGTCCACTATAAAGCAAAGCACAAAGATGGCCATAAATATGGAATATCCCCAGTAAAACAAGGCAGAATACCGTATCTGTGCAGGGCCAGGCCCAGAGCTCACTGAAATCGATGGGGAGGATGACACAGCTTGATTTAACTTTTATATCATTGCACATGACACAAATAACAACCCAGCGCACGCTGCGCTGCAGCCACCAGGTAAACCCGCACAGGGCGCGACACCATCCCAAACTCCGATTCCCACAGCAGGGCAAGAGGGGCAAGAGCTGCCCCGAGCTCTTCTCCTAAAAGCCCCAAAGGGGAGAAAACACCTTAGTAACGCAGTATCCCTCAGGCAACCGCCGCTGTCACCCCTGCAGGAGTATTGCTGCACCATGCAGGTAAGGCTGCCGCGCTCGGCGGAGCCAGTCGCTTAATAAATAGATAAGAAATAATAGATAATAATGATAATTAATATTTTTAAAAGATTTGTAACACATTTTCAGTGCACAGCATGGACGGAAACGCGCACAGCCACCCTCAGCCTAGGGTGTTTCTCCCTCTATACTTTCTCAGGAAAAAAAAAAATATTTCCATTAAAATAAAAAGGTGTAAAGAGCCGGTTTGCACGCGCAGAGGGTTTGAACGCCCGCAGATTCGCCCGCGGGAGGTGATGATGGAGCGGGAAAAGGGGAAGGGGGGGCAGCGCTTCCATGTCCGCGCGGCCGCGCCTCGCAGTGCCGCTGCCGCCGCGCAGAGCGGGTCGCGGGACGCACTCACCCCGCCGCCTCCTCCGCCGCGTCCCTGTCCGTGTCCCTCTCCGCGTCCCGCTCCGTGTCCCCGCGGAGGAGCCGCCGCCGCCGCCTCAGGGCAGCGGGCG
>JAWLRI010000055.1:1293656-1316160 GCA_034781795.1 Crypturellus tataupa | reverse complement strand
GGCCCTGAGGCGGCGCCAACGGCCGCCGCGGCCTCCCGCCGCGCACGGCAACGGCCACACGCGGCAACGGCCACGCAAACAGTCACACACGCAGTGACACAGAGTGACACACAGTGACACTCGCACCCCCCCTCGCCCAGCTTACAGGTTTACCTCACACCCCCTTGCTCACACTCCTGGGATTGTCACCCGGCCACCCGTCACACCCGCCCCTGTGCTCATGCACCCGCTCTCCTTGAGGAGCGGTGACCCGGCTCGGAGCCCCTCTGGTGCTGAGGCGACACGGAGGCTATTTCATTCCCTGCTGCGTTTGTATAAACCTTTATAAACCAGATTCGTTGGGAAACATCCAAATCTGCGTATGTCGGGAGGGCTGGAGGAGATGCGGGGCATCCCTGTGTCCACATGTCTCTGCGTCCATGTTTAGCTCTTGCATCCTGCAGCTGACACCATGGGGACAAAGCGTCGCTCCTCATGGTGTTTCCATGGGGTTTGGGGCACTGACTTGTGTCCGCTGCTTCATTCCTTGCTCTGGATCCCACCTGAAGCCTGCAGAGATGCCCCTGCAAGCGATGCTCCATTGCAGACCTTGTGGCCGCGGCAGTGCAGATTGAGAAACCGGAGGTTAACTCCGAATGGGGAAAAACTGAGCCTAAAACCCAGCGTTTTGGAGGCAGCGTGGGAAGGAGTTCCTCAGAAGAGGTGGTTACTTGGAGAAGGGTGTGTGGGTTGTGCACAGGGTGTTGCACAACGCAAGGCGGATAGATAAGGAGAGCTCCACGGGAGCGTGGACGGGAGTTGTAAAATCTCATGTTCTCCAGCCTCGATTGCCAGGGCAGCTGTTTACAGTAAACCACCTCGCTTAGTCCTGGTATGTGTTGCACTACTACCAAGCCTACCCCAGTGGAGGTAGGAATAAGGAAAATAGAAAAAAAATGCTGTTAGAGGAGGTTGCAGACTGTCAAAATAGTAAGTTCGCTGTTTCTCTGAAAAATCTGTAGCTCCTGGACATCCTTGCCTGGTGTTTGAACTCCCAGGAGAGAGAAAAGCTAATTTTGCTGTTGCGGTCTTGACCCAGGCCACCCCAACCTAGGGAAGTAATGGTCACCCTATGAAGGTAGCACAGACCTATCTTCAAAGATAGGATCCCCACCAGAAAATAAAACACCAGGGTCAAAAACGGTGAAGACACTAGGGTCTCTTCACTGACTCTGGGGCCAGAAGGCACAGTTTGACCATGTCCCTATCACTAGTTTTTCTTGGGATCCATAAAAAAAAAAGGTATTTGCATCCTTGCTGCTTTTGGAAAATGGTCTCTGGTTCGTTAGCCTTCGCCTGTGAAATTTTGGGGAAAGGTTTATGCTGCAGATTGTGCTGAAATCCGCACTATCAGTTTAATAGTAAAGGCAGGAATGTTCCCAGGGGCTGGTTAATCTAATAATAAGGATGCCCGTTTCTCCAGTCTTCGTCTCAGCTTGTTTAGGTGAGCTTTTTTTTTCCCCAGGATTCCCAAGAATCCCAAGTTTTGTGGATTTATGAGCTCAAAGAAGCAGTGTGGGTCCAAATGGAAGCCTCGTGGAGGGAACAGGAGAGCCAGGAGGCAGAGTGGGAACGGAACTCAAGGAGAACAGATCTGCTAAGTTTCTATAGCCCTTGGAGAACACAGGAGACAGGAATGGTGCTGTGGTACCAGGGGATGAAGACCAAAGGGGCCAGCAGTTGGGGAAGGCAAGTAGGGTTGGTCCACAGCTGAGAAGATGAAGGTCCTGTCCCAGTGCTGCTACTCTTCCTCTTCCATCCATCCCCACTTCATTGCTCACTTGGAAGTGAGGCAACAGGACAGCGACTGGCCAGCTGTGTGGGCTTCAGAGGTCCCTCCAAAGCCAGTACTGCTTTAGGTCATTCCTCATAGGCCAGGTCATGCCTGGCCTATGAGGAAAACCTGTTTCCTTCCCAGCTGGGTATCCAAAGTGATACCAGAGAATTGGCTTGTCCCTTGGCTTTTCCCCAGAAGATGTCCATCTCCTCCAAAATGGGAACATTTTGGAACATTCCTGGTGCTGGAAAGAGCCTTGCCATGGGGGGACTGAGGCGGGAAGAAGAAGAAATCTAAGCAGGGCCGAGGAAAAAGGGGACAGGGGAGTGGGATGTCCCTGCTTCAGCATGTGCCTTGTACACTGCTGGGTTGCCTGCCCTCGTTTTCTCCTTTGCTTCTGCTCCGATTACAGGCTCCAAGACACACCTCGGGAGAGACTTGCGTAACGTACCACAGCTCCACGCGACCGTAATTGCTTTCGCCCAGCTCCCTTTGAGGCAAAACCCAGGTGTGGTTGGGTTTGCCTTGGAGATCGCTCCCAGGAGGTAGCGTAGATGAGATTGTGCCAGGCCGGCCTCGCTCTGCCCAATGCAGTCATCGGATATGAGGAAAAAAACCCAAGTAGGGTGGAGGTGAGCTGCCTGGTACTGCTCACCTTGGGGGTCAGGGCCACTTGGCAGACAGGCCAATTCTAGGTGTGCCCAAATCTTGTCCCCTCTTGCCTTCAGTGCGCTTTTCAGGAAAAAATAGCACCTTCACGCAAGAGGCAAAACTGAGGCAGCCAAAGCAACAAGCAGGATACAGAAAGCAGACCAATCTCCGTTTTCCCGGTATTAGGATATCATAAATAATACTGAACAGTGTTGATCTTAGCTGGGTGAAAGGCTACACGGTTTTTTGCAATGTGCATTTCCTGTGTCTTGAACTCCTTTCAGCAGGCGAGAATTGATAATGGTTTAGAGGATTTAGAGATGGTTGTGCAGTTGTGTAATACTAAGAACGGAAAAAATGAGAGTTTTGGAAAGGATACGAACCTTCATGCTTCAAAACAAAATTTCCAAGTAATATAGTACAGGAAGGAAATTTCTTTGCAGATACAATAATCCATAACTCTTCTATGGGGGTTTCTTTTATCTTCCTCTGAATTAAGGCATACTGGCTAGTCTCAGGATGCTGAATTACTTGAATTCTTTGCAATCATTTTGAGTTATGCTTATACACTTTTTTAAAATTTATAATTCAGAAAATAGTCCTAAGAGTCCTGGGCTACCAAGTCCAGCCCACTACAGCCACACGAATGATCTGATTTAATTAATTTTCCCAATTATTCTTTTCACACTCATTTTGTTCCCCCAGTAGACCGTGTTACAAAAAGGAAGTTATGAAATTCAGGGTCAGGACTTTTCTTCTTGTTTTGCATGGTGCTGATCACACAGCGTGACACTCAGATGATGATTGCTAATGTGATTTAAAAGAATTACCATGAGGACTGCTAAAATATCTAATTTTCCAAAGCTTGCTGAATCAACCAGTGGAGTTTGCAGTTGTTCTGCCCTGCTGCTGAAATCAGGTCCTTAGGTTTGCTAGTAATGAAGAGAAAATGGTGATGTGCATAAAGATCGGTGGTTTCCACCCCTGGAAGGAAAGAAAAAAAGAGGAAAGGAAAAAAGAAAGAAAGCAAAAAAGAGAAAACGAAAAAGAGGGAAAAAGAGGAGAAAAAAAGAGAAGAAAAATAAAAAGGGGGAAAAAAGAAAAAAGAGGAAAAAAAGGAAAAAAAGAGGAAAAAGGAAAAAAAAAGAAAAAAGAGGAAAAAAAGACAGGAAAAAAAAAAAGAGGGAAAAAAGAAGAAAAAGAAAATAATGAGGCAGCTGTCACTGTCTTTGGGAACAGCCCAAACTCTTGAGGGCAGATGGGCAGTCAGGAATAGCAACGCGCCATCTCGGAGCATCTATATTTGGGCCGTGAGGACTTCCCCAGCGCTGCGGTGGCGTTGCCGCTCCAGGCAGACACGCTCCCGGCCGCGCTATCTGCAGGTTTGTTGATTCAGCCACTCCTCCGGCTTCCTTTGCTGTGGGACTCGGTTTTGATTGCGCCCGGAGACACAGCCTGGGTGGTTCTTTTTTTCTTTCTTTCTTTTTTTTTTTTGACGTACCATATTTTTGTTTCGCTCAGGAGGAGAACCAGAACGAATCACCCGCAGGATCCTGAAGGCAATGGGGGAAGCAGCGCTGGAATAAGGAGATTTTATGCTACCAGCAGGCTCCTGCTGCAGTGCAAACACTGTGCATCTGCCCACGGGAGGGAAAACAGACCTGTTTGTACCCGTCTTCCTGCTCTGGGGAGTAAGAGGAAGGCTACAGCAAGTACATCGTAAGAGGCTGAAGGTCAGTCTTCATTTTTTGCATGCTTTACTGTGCAGCTCCCCATAAATTTAACTAAATAAATTCTATTTGCGAGCACTGATGGTTGTTTTCCTTGTTTTTCTTCCAGACACTAGGGGAAGGAAAGGGGGAAAAAAAAAGATCAGTTTAAAGATTTACCAGTGTGTTTGTGAATAACAAATGCTTAAAGAAAATGACATCAGAAACGCCTGAGTTTAGTGCAGATGCAATCGGGTGAAATTCTCCAGCGCATGTTATGTAAAAGGCCAGATTACAGGATTAAGAAGGATTCCTCCAGTACTAAATTATGTCTTCCACATTTGGCCCTGAAGCAGTGAAAGCCAGGAACGCTATTTCCTCTTGCGAGAGCAAATTCTGCAGTGCAACTTCAGCTCCTGCAAGGGCAGCTGGATGAGAAAACAGGATGGACAAACCCTATTTTACTCCTTGGAAAGCAAAGATTTAAACAGACAAAAACATTCCACAGATCATCTCATTTCCCACATTGTTTCTTTTAAAAGGAAGATTTTTTTTTTTCCTATTCAATTCATTTTATTTCATTTTATTACACTTCCATCTTATTCTAAATATTTCTGAGTGTCACCAAAATCTTGACCCAGATCTGCTGCCTGAGGATAAGTGACTGTCTGCTTCATCTGGGATGCTCCTTCCCCATTTCTGGAGCTGTGGATAAGCTGCCAGCCACGTAACTGCTCCTGCACTCGTTCCCCTTCTGTGGACTAGATAAGGGTGCTTGGCATAACAGGAAGGGAAATAAAAACAGAACCTGAGGGAGATTGCAGAGTACATAGGTCTGAAAAAGCAGAGAGCTCTCCAGTGGAACAGGAAATAAATAAAGGCTATCAATGATAAAGGGAGCTTGGAAACCCAGTGAGAAACCTCAGGAACCAGGAGATGCCTGGGAAAAGAGGGAAGTTTCTGGCCAGCGTGCGGCAGGACTGTGTCTGTGTTTGAGTCCTGGCTGGTGGGCATTCAGGTCTTCCTCTGTTTTCCTCCTCCACGACACCTCCATCTCTCTGTTTTATTTCCACCCACTACAAAGTCCTGTTGAAAATGCAAATAGACAAGGTGATAAAGTACAGGCTAGATCAGCGGTGAGGTGGATGGAAAACTGGCTGAATGGTGGAGCTCAAAGGGTTGTGATCAGTAATGTGAGGGCTAGTTGGAGCCCTGTGGCTAGTGGCATCTCCCTGAGGGTCAATATAGGGTCAAATCCTGTTCAGTTTATTAATCCATGACCTGGATGAAGGGACAGAGTGCACCCTCAGCACGTTTGCTGATGATACAAAGTTTGGTGGGGTGGTTGATACCCAAGAGGGACCTGGACAGGTTGGAGAGCTGGGCAGAGAGTAACTCCACGAAAATCAGCCAAGGCAAGTGCAGGGTCCTGCACTTAGGGAGGGACTTAGGGTGCAACTGCATCTCCTCTTGCTCTGCCAAGAACATTTTACCCTTTCATTTTACCCATGAAAGCTTGAAGGCAGAGCAGAGCCGGCAACATGAAGATGGCTATTGAAGATGGCAAGACCTGAGTCATCACTGACACCTTCTGCTCATGAGCCCACAGCCTTGGAGAGACCTGAGGACAGCGTACCCATTCTGAAGACCTTTTATAGCCGTCATTGCTTGGTGCAACATGCTCCAAGGCTCTGGGAAAGCCATGGGCCACGGCAGCGCTTACACAACACGATGGCCATGGAGTCTAGGTTGAGAGCATCATGCTGCTTCCTCACCCCAGGGCAAAGGAGCTTCTGCCTCAACTCCCTTGCTGCCGCAGCCTCCATCTCTCTTCATCCCTTTGTCCTTCCTGGCCTGACCTGCTCCTATTAATTATTCACACAAGCGCCGGAGCAGCTGCTATAGGGCACTCGTATGAATAACAGCGGGCGGCTATTTTTAGCCCTAACTCTTGTTACCTTGAGGTCTGCGGCGATGGTTCCTGCTGACTCCCCCTTGACTCCGGCAAGCCTGCAAAGAGGGTGCTAAACCTTCATCCCATGGGGCCAAAGCGGATCCCGCAAGCTGGGACAGAGCAGGATGTGGGAGCCTGGGCTGAGAGCTGCTCCGTGCTGGTGGTCAAGGGGGATGATCAGAGGACCCTGTTCTCCGCCCCTGCTGGGGTTCCTTTTGAGAAGATGCATAAACACAGGTGAGATCATCGATTCTAGAAACCGCCTATTGCAGAGCGATAAAAAGTTTCAGAGCTGCTATTTCGCGTCAGGTTCTGACAACATATATAGGATGTATTTCCTTTTGGGATTTGCATACTTACTCCAGGCAGTTTACACAACTACAGCCACTCGCAAATCATCCTTGCCAACACCCAGGGCACGCATTTCTCCCACTCTTCCTTTCAAGGCAGCGGTGGATAAATACACACAATACATGACCATGTTTGCAGCCCTCCCTGCGCGATATTATGTTGCCTTGCAGGAAGCACAAGTATCTTCCCATCTGCTGTGACAGAGCTCCGAAGACGTTGGCCTCCAGCAGCGCGTAGCCACAGCTAATACTTGTGGTTACTCCAGAGGAGGATGGGAACTCAAAACTTTAGAGGAGAAAAAAGCTGAACGTTCACTTTGATACAGAATCACACAGAAAAAAACAGTATTTGTGGAGCAAATATCCTCCCAGACTGGCACTTCATATATCCTACGCCGCTTACGATAGTTACCACTGAATTTTTCAGTGTGTTTATAGGGATCTGATCCAGAGACATAAATGGTAAAGGGGAAACGGGATCTCTTGTGTCCTGCTCCTTTGTTCCAGGGCCTCTGGAAGCGGCGGCGCTGGAGCTGCTCCCCCTGGTGACACCAGCCAGGAGGAGGATTTGGAGTTGTGCACAGCGAGGATCTGCCACACAACTGCTCTGCTATAGCACTGCCTAGAGGACACGCACAAATAAAATAAAGCGTTCCCAGCTTTTAACTCCCGATGCGTTTCTGTAATCACCAGAGCAGCAGAGTTTAGATATTTAACTCTATAGTGTACCAAAGGGTATTTTAACGGGGTATTAGCGAGGTTTTTCAGATATCTCATACTGAGAAGTACAACTAACTCCCCTCTTCTGTGATTTCTGCCTGTAACGGGCTAAAAAAGTGCCAAAAATCGACATTTCACTGCAAGTTGTGTAATGTATTATACACACACATATACACACATACATATTTTATATATGTAACATATATATTTCAGACTCTCGACTCTTGGACATATGCCAGTAAAGACGAATTTAAGCTGTCCCTAAAAGGAAAAAAAAATAAAAACGCATCCTGCATGTTTCGGGGGGAAAACTCCTGAAAACGGGTTTCCTAAGAAATCTCAAAGAAAAATAAGCAAAAATGTTAAAAGATGAAGTATATAAAGTAAAAACATCCCCGTGCGGCGCCGTTCCCGCCACCGCGCGGAACCCGCGTCACCCCTCGCTCGCTGATTGGCTGGCGCCGCGGCGCGTCAGCTCCCGCGGCTTCCCGCGCCACTCCCATTGGCTGCCGGCTCGGCGGCGCGGGGCGGCACCGCCCAATGGGGAGCGGCATTGGGAAGGAAGCGGGTCCCGCGCCTCCCTCCGTGCCGCGCTTTGGTGGCGGGAAAGCGCGGTTTTGGCGCCAAGGGCGGGGCGTGCGCGGGTCCCGCGCGGCTGCCGAGCGAGTTCTGCTCCGCGGGCCCTTGTCTAGCGCGGCCCGTGCGCCTTCCTCCTCGTCCTCCTCCTCGTCCTCCTCCTCGTCCTCCTCCTCGTCCTCCTCCTCGTCCTCCTCCTCGTCCTCCTCCTCCTCCCGGCTCCTCGGTGCGGAGCGGAGCATGGCGGCCCCCGCGGGCGCGCTGGAGGACGCGGAGCTGCGAGAGGCGCAGCGCGACTACCTCGATTTCCTGGACGATGAGGTGAGCGGGGGGCTGCGTCGGAGCGGGGGTCGCACGGAGGGGGAAATACCCGTTTGAGGCGGGAGGAGCGCCCGGCCTGCTTTGCTGAGCCCTCGTGGGGCCCCTTCCTTAGGATAAGCTGCTTTGGACACCCATTTATTTTAAAACGTTTCAAACAAGAGGTGCTTTGCAGAAGTCATCCCTTCTGGGCAGCATTTGCAGCATCACATCTTTTATTTATTTATTTATTTATTTTCATTTTTTTTTTTTCTGCAGGAAGATCAAGGGATCTACCACAGCAAGGTCCGGGACATGATCAGTGACAACCAGTACCGGCTCCTTGTCAACATCAACGACCTGCGGAGGAAGAATGAGAACAGAGCCAACCGGTTAGGGAGCAAAACCCTTGCATGGGCGCTGAGCGGGGTGCTGGGATCCACCTCTGGCACCGTGCAGATTTAAAAGTTTAACCTGTTTTCTATACATCTCACTTGGCAAGGAAGGGCCTGGCCTTCCTTGGACCACAACAATACTGTTTTCCTTCCAAAGCTTGAAAACCCTTGGTTTGGTAAAAGCTGTTAGTTCTGCAGCAATCTGAGGCCTGCTTGCATGATATGAAATGTCTCATTTAGGATGCTAATACTATTTTGGACCAGGTTTGTGAGTTAGTTTAGGAAAAAATGTGAGGTTTTGCAGATGCGGTTGGGTTGAGTCTGCCTCTTGCTGTTAGTGGGAGTTGAGCTGATAGGCTTTTTTGTTATTTGTTGTTTGATTGTTTGTTTTGGGGCCTTTTCTTCTCCTCACCTTCCTAATAACACTTCAGAGTGTGGAGAGACCTGGGAAGATTTTGACTTTTGAGGTTGCTCTTGTGCCAGTAGCACCTGCTCCATGGTGCTGATCCGACCACATCATCATCTCCCCTTGTTTCAGGCTTTTGAGCAACGCCTTTGAGGAGCTGACGGCCTTCCAGCGCGCCCTGAAGGATTTCGTTGCCTCCGTTGATGCCACCTACGCCAAGCAATACGAGGACTTTTACATTGGGCTCGAGGGCAGCTTTGGTTCCAAGCACGTGTCGCCCCGGACGCTGACCGCCTGCTTCCTTAGCTGTGTGGTCTGCGTGGAGGGCATCGTGACCAAGTGTGAGTGTGGACGTGTGATGGGGGAAGAACTGGGTGTGTGGAGGTAGCTATGATGCAGGGTGGTGGGTTGAGGTATTTGCTGCAGAGGGGCTGTAATTCATCCAGGAGTCTGTCAAAGTCTATCAGTAGAGGTCCCAAGTGAAAATCCAATTGGATAGGAGTTGTTTTTCCCCAACTCTTTCTCCTTTGCTTCCAAATTCAGGTTCTCTGGTTCGTCCAAAGATTGTCCGGAGTGTCCATTATTGCCCAGCTACTAAGAAGACTATTGAGCGTCGATATACAGACATGACTTCTCTGGATGCTTTCCCATCCAGCTCTATCTACCCTACAAAGGTGAGTTAAGTGGCCTAGTAAGTTCTCCCATGTGGGGAGAACATGCTGCAGCCCTGAGCTGAACATCCTCAGGGTCTCAAATCCCTGTCGTTCTCATCGCTCTGCTTACACAGTCCATGAGTAGATAAAAAAAGTCTCTTTTAGATACATAGTCACCAGAACAGCATTTGTTTGGGAAGTTCTGATGTTATAATACTGATTCAGCTGTGAGATGCTTAGCTGTTTCTCTTTGGGGGTTGTAGACACCTCCCTTTCTGTTGATACCTTGTGTCTGTGCTCTCTTGGAGGATGTAGGCACCCTAAGGTCAACCTTCCACTCCCAAATACAGACCTGTTGCTGCGCATACCCTCAGTGCACGTATGGTCTTCTGCATGGATGATGTTATTACATTAGTAACAGGCTTTGGAGAGACAATGTATTGGCAGTGTTGGGTGCTAATGGTGGGCTGTGGAGCTGGTGACACCCAAGCTTTGGCAGACTTGATTAAACAACCATTTCAATCCTTTTCAGTGGTTTAGTGCATTTTGCATGGTGCAGCCAGTTTTCTCACCTGAGAAAACAGTGACCTGTTTTCCTGTGCTCCGAAAAATGGTGCTAGACTTACTAAGGCTGTTCTTCCTTTAGGATGAAGAAAATAACCCCTTGGAGACTGAGTTTGGCCTCTCGGTCTACAAGGATCATCAGACCATCACCATCCAGGAGATGCCGGAGAAGGCACCAGCAGGGCAGCTTCCGCGCTCTGTGGATGTCATCCTAGATGATGACCTAGTGGACAAAGTGAAGCCTGGGGACCGCATCCAGGTGGTCGGGACATACCGCTGCCTGCCAGGAAAGAAAGGGGGTTACACTTCAGGGACCTTCAGGTGAGTCTTCTTCTGGCTTGAAAGACAGCTCCGGGCTGCTTATCCTTTTCAACAGAGTCATGTTGTTGGCGTATGAGATAGGGAAGTAGGTAGCAATCACAGAGCAGGGTTTGTTGCTGCCTCCTGAGCATCAGTATTGAGTTGTAAAGTCCAGTTCTGTGCAGAGGTGTTTGGACCCTCCTAAAGATGCTCTGTTCCCTGAGTAGTCTAATTAGACTCAATAGTTTCAAAAATTTCTGTGACCTGTAGGCCTCTATGTGGTTTGCAGACATGATCATATCTGTGTTTCTTCTCTAGGACTATCCTCATTGCCTGTAATGTAAAACAGATGAGCAAGGACGTTCGGCCTCTCTACTCTGCTGCTGATGTGGCCAAGATCAAGAAATTTAGCAAGAGTCGCTCCAAGGTATTTAAATCTTACTTATGAGCCTGCCTTCTAGGCAGTCTTGCGCCCAGGGAGGAGATTTCGGCTGTAGCATTTTTAAAGCTTTGGCATGTGGTTAATAAAAAGTCTTGTTCTTGAGTGGGCTTTGAGTAAACTCCTCACTCCTGTTAGCAGTGTTGCTGGGTCTTCCGCTTGCATTTTGCTCACAATTTCATCAAATTCAGAGGGGGCTTCTTTTTGTTTGTTTTGACTTGGTTTGGCTCTTTCTGTAATAATGAAAGAGCTTCCTGAGCTTCCTTCTGTGCGTAATTGTCAAGATGAATCTGTGTTTCCTGAATGTGCTGGGTAGTTGCCAGAGAAATTCTGTAGAATAAATATCTTTCTCTCTTTCTCCTCAAAATCAAGAATAGAATGATACCACAGTGTGGATCACTGCTGAAAGAAAGCATAGCAAAATCACAAGTGCTGGGCTAAGAAGGGATAAGGAGGCTGTTAGAGGCTGATCCTGTGATCTAGCTTTGGCTTTATATTTTGAAGAGGGGGATGCTTTCAACTTACTGGGATTCCCTCCTGCAGTGCTTGCTAGGGTGATCGGGTATCATCAGATCCATGGGCATGATGACTGAAGAAAAATAAATGACTCCATGTCTTCTGTTGTGTAAATAACTTTCACTGATATAGTTCTGTGATCGGAATAAGCTCTTCTCTTGCATGGATGTGCTCACACTGAGTTGTAAATAATTGCTTCTTGTCCTTATTTGTTGTGGTCTGTCTCATGGGTTGTGCTTTTCGTCTTCTGCCTTAGGATATCTTTAACCAGCTGGCAAAATCCCTGGCTCCCAGTATCCATGGGCATGAGTACATCAAGAAGGCCCTTCTCTGCATGCTGCTTGGAGGGGTGGAGAAAGTCCTAGAGAACGGGAGCCGCATCCGAGGAGACATCAACATCTTGCTGATAGGTCTGGAGATGCTGGGGAACCCCAGGTTGGGTCTAAGGGGGTGTGGGATGAATGACTGGGAAAATGAAAGCAAGTCTGAGTTTTGTAGAATAACTGAGATGAGATCTCAAGAGGTCTATAGCCTCATGCTGTATGTAGAGCAGAGCTAAGGTAGATCTGGTGCTCTGGGACTTGTCCAGTTACTTTTGATTGTCTCTGGGGATGGGATCCTAGAGACTTTCTGAGACACTTTCCCTCTCTTTGGCCACACTTAAAGAGGGATTTGCTATGCTCAAGAGTTGTCCCTGGTCCTGTCACCATGTGTCTCTTGGAGAAGTTTGGTTCTACCTTCCCTATTTTCTCCAGTAAGTTGGGGAAGGCAGGGAGGTTTTCTGTTCACTTTCTCTTCTAAAAACTACACAATGTCTCCCCCTCCCTGCCCTACTTTTTTTTCCTCCCCACTCCTGCCTCCTTTCCCTCTGGGGAGCTCCAAACAGTGGACATGGTGTTCAAGTAATGTGGTTTCATGAGTGCCAGATGGGAGGCCAAGATCCTTCCCCTCATCCTGCTGGCAGACTCAGTCAGCCCAGGATGCTGTTGGCCTGCCCTGCTACCAGGCTGATGTTCAACTTACTGCCCACCTGTAGCTACTCCCCGGCTAGAAGAGCTAGACCTGTATCTCTTTCTGCAGAACTGCTTTCTTTTGCAGTCAGCCCCATTTAATGCAGTCTTTTTTTTTCCATTTCAGGAGACCCTTCAGTTGCCAAATCTCAGCTGCTGCGGTACGTGCTCTGCACTGCGCCCCGGGCCATCCCCACCACGGGCAGAGGCTCCTCAGGTGTTGGTCTGACTGCTGCTGTCACCACGGACCAAGAAACTGGTGAGGAATGAGCTGGCTCCTGTGGGAGCTGGCAGCAGCTTGCTGGCTGGTGCTGAATTGACACCAGGGTCTCCGCAAGGTCCAGGATTGTTCTCTGTCCTGCCCGTAGGCCTTGCTTGGCCAGAACCTGATAAGAGTTTAGGGATAGATTCTTTGCTTCTGTTACATGATGGTCTTCTCCTTCCCTGTGAATTTTACCCTCCCTGAGGGATGGCTCACAGCTTCCTGTCCTCTTCTTTGTAGGTCAGTTCCTCTTCATAGTGTCCTTCTGACCTCAAGGAGAGTAAGAGATGGACAAACTTGAGCCAAAATGATGGCTACTATTTTAGGCTTAGCCTAATTGGAGGGATGACCCAGCAGGTGATGGGGGACAGACTTGTTGGGACGCTGGGTGACCGTTTGCGGCTTTCCTTCTGCAGGAGAGCGGCGCCTGGAGGCAGGAGCCATGGTGCTGGCTGACCGTGGCGTGGTGTGTATCGACGAGTTCGACAAGATGTCCGACATCGACCGCACGGCCATACACGAGGTGATGGAGCAGGGCCGCGTCACCATCGCCAAGGCCGGCATCCATGCGCGGCTCAACTCCCGCTGCAGCGTCCTGGCTGCGGCAAACCCCGTCTACGGCCGGGTGAGTGGGTGAGGGCTGGCGTCCCCGGGTCCCTTCTCTTCCTGCTGGTGGGAGCTGTCTTAACCTCTGTTAAAAGTCAGAAATTACTCCCACAAATTAGTCACTCATTTCTTCCTGAGCTAATGGGCCTGGGATGTTTGGGCAAAGACCTGGTTTGTTGGTTGCTGCTGTTTCCGCAGTTGTCCCAGGAGTGAGAGGTGCTGTTTCTTTGCAAGTTGTTGTTCTATGCAAATCAGAGCTGTGGGCATCTTCCAGAGTTGGGGGAAATAGGCCTTTATTCCGCAGTAGACTGTGTTTAGCATGAAGTTTGCAGGCAGTGTCTGGCTACCTGTACATCCATCCTTCAAGACCTGGCCTGGGGAGGTTCACTCATCTCTTCTATCAGCCTGCATTAGCCCGTGAGGGTCTCCTGTAACTCACTATTTCGACCTCTTGCAGTACGACCAGTATAAGACGCCCATGGAGAACATCGGCCTGCAGGACTCTTTGCTCTCCCGCTTTGACCTGCTCTTCATCGTCTTGGACCAGATGGACCCTGAGCAGGACAGGGAGATCTCAGACCACGTCTTGCGAATGCACCGATACCGCAACCCCAACGAGCAGGATGGGGATGGTCAGTCTCACCATCTGGGAGCCCTTGGCTGCCCTACGGCTGGGGTTACTCCCTCCTCCTTGAGTGGACAATAGAGACCCCATGAACTACAAGCTTTTTTCTGGCTGCAGCTGGTTCCCTATTGCTTGCAGGCATGAAGGGACTGGACCCTTGTTCCCTGTGGGACACTGAATATTGCTCTGCCATGACCCAGAGTCAGTGAGTCTCTATCTGCCCTCTGTAGGTCCAGCTCTGTCCTGTTTGGCCCTGGTGGAGGCAGTGGGGAGAGCAGAAGGTTGGGCTCTTTATGTTGAGATGCAACCCAGATGTCACTGCTCACTTTCCAAGGAGCCGGTAGCGTGGGGAAAAGTGGCGTTATATTCTCCATGAGAAGGGGAGCATCACCACGGTGCTGGAAGTCCTCAACACAGGCTCTTCCTAACCAGGCAGTGAAACTACCTTGCTGCTTGGTCCTACCTTTCTTCCCTATCCAAGCTCCCAGCCTTGTGGCCTCTGTTATTAACTCTTTGCGTCCAGGGTACATGGGTTTGCTGAGTGCTATTTGCTATGTGGCTTTTGGCCTGCTCACATAAGACTGTTGTTGTGGTACTGCGAGAGGCTAAAGTCATGTTCACCCCTGTGTTTTCCAGCCATGCCCCTGGGCAGTGCCGTGGAGATCCTGGCTACAGAGGACCCTGACTTTGTGCAGGAGGAGGAACAGGAGCTCCAAGTGTATGAGAAACACGATGACCTCCTGCATGGGCCCAACCGACGGAAGTGAGTCCCCTGTCCACAGGGACAGAACAGCCCTGGTTATTCCTCTTTCCTCTAGTTCTGCGGGCGTTTCCAGCATAGGGAATGAATGAAAAAAAATGTAATCTGGCATCCAGGTGGTGGCTGGGAGCAGGGGGCACCTGGATGCTGTAGATGATCCATGTGGAGATGTGTGGAGAGGATGCAAAGGGAGGTCTGAAAGATGTCCATTGCAGACAGCCTAAGGCCCCAAGAGCTTGGGGAACGTCCTAGAGCTGCATTTCCCTTGTCCTGGGTAGCACCTCCTCTTCTTCTGCCTGCAGCCCTATTTTTGCAGGCTACCTTGGCTTGTCCCTTGGGGAACACGAGTGTGTTTGCATCTCCTGCAGAGAGAAGATCGTCAGCATGGAGTTCATGAGGAAATACATCCACGTAGCAAAGATCATTAAGCCCGTCTTGACCCAGGAGTCAGCAAGCTACATAGCTGAGGAATACTCGCGCCTGCGCAGCCAGAACCAGATGGACTCCGACATCGCCAGGGTGAGCCCTGCCCCTGCTCTTCCAAAGCAGCTTCCTCTCCCCCTCTAATGCTGGGGAAGAGAAACTGAGACACATGCTCTTCTCTCCCATTACGGGTATTTTCTGCCCTGGATGAGACATCTTTTGGGGCTTCAAAGCAGGGCAAGGCCACATGCTGAAGTCCAGGCTTGGTGGACCCTGTAAAGACAACGATGTCTAATGGCTTCTTGCTGTTCACCCACAGACCTCCCCAGTCACGGCCCGTACCCTGGAGACCCTGATCCGCCTCTCCACGGCCCACGCCAAGGCCAGGATGAACAAGACGGTTGATCTCCAGGACGCGGAAGCAGCCGTGGAGCTGGTGCAGTATGCCTATTTCAAAAAGGTCAGAGCACGACAAGGGGGATGAAGCCCTTGGCAGAGGTGGGGTCCTGAAAACATCATGGAAAGGGGAAGTTTGGGCTCTACAGGCTGAGCACCAGGGTTGCTAGGGTAGCAGGACCATTTCCCAGTGCCAGCATGAGAACTGGGCTGCGGCGAGGTGGAGCAGACAGGCTGTTGGAGAGGACTGAAACCCTTTGACTTGTTTAGTCGGCGAGGAAGCGTCGGAGGGAGGCAGATTTGCTTTGGGTGCAAGCGGGAGCGATGCTCTGGGATGGCAGAGGGAGCAGGGATCCTACCTGCAGGAGAGGCAGGCTGAGCCCTGCCTACCTTTGCTGTGCAGGTGCTAGAGAAAGAGAAGAAGCGCAAAAAGCAGGCGGGGGACGACTCGGAGACTGAAAAGGAGGAGGAGGATCAGCAGCCCGAGGAAGAGAGCAGGAAGAGAAGGTAGGAGCCTGAGCACGGAGGAGGGAAGGAATTGCACAAAGGCGACCTCCTGACACTTGTGACGGTGTAGGTAGACACCTGAACCTGCTCACATCCCTGCTATGTGTGGGGGTTTATGGCTGGATTAATGGCAGATAGGTCTACCTGCAAGCTGCAGGATGTCCTACCTTGATGTTTCAAGGAGCTCTGTACTGCTCCTGAGGTCTGTGCTTCAGTGCAAGGACGTGACTTCCTCTCCCTGTGCCCAGGAGGAAGAAGCCACGCTCCGGTGACGAAGGAGAATCCTACGACCCGTACGACTTCAGTGACGCTGAGGAGGAGATGCCAGAAGGTAAGTGCCTGGGATTTCACTGGCATACAGCCTTTTGAGGGAGCTGCTGCCTTCTGGGCTTGTGCACTGCAACGAGAAGTGAGCTCACGCTGGGCTTGCTCAGGGTCCTTGGCCTGGTGCGGTATCTGTAAATTCAGTGCTGCTCCAGCCTTGCCATCCTCCGTGGATCTCTGTTTTGGCCAGGATAAATGTAACTCTCCTATTTCTGCTCCAGTCCAGGCACACACTCCCAAGACACCCGAACCTGCGGCGTCAGGCGAAGCGAAGAAGCCAGAGCTGACTGACACAAGGTAAGTTGGGGGCCATGGAAGTAGGCAAAGAAGAAATTTATCTTTGCACGAGTATGTGCAGGGGCTGTAGCACAAGTGGGGTAGATGTGGGGTAGATAATGTTCATGAAGGTAATGTAGCAAGCTTCTTTTTTTGTTCCTTTGTAAGCTGAAATATAGCATGCTTCTTGTCTATGTAAAATGGTCAAATAACCAGGTTGGATTTGGAAGGTTTTGGAATAAGGAACGAGCTGATAAAACTCTCCTGAGGCAGCAGGGCAGGAGAACATATAGTAGTATGAAGGCCCAGCCCTTCCTCACCTGCAGCAATGTGACTGTAACTGGTGGGTCTTGTCCTGAATCATTGGCTGAGATGCTGCTTTGTGTGTTTGCTGATACCTTAAGGGGCAGTGGTACCACTAATGGTCAGTAGAAGGTGCTAGGGGTGTGTGTATGTGACTGTACAGCTCAGTGCAGTGCTCCAGCTCAGAGCTCCATCTGGACTCTTCTCTCTGCACAAGGGATGGAGACAGGGCTGTGTTGACCCAGTTCCTGGGTGCTGTTCAGGCCTGGAGCTGGTGTGTTTGGGTTTGAGTTGGGCTGTGTGCATGTAGCTGTTTCATAGTCATAACCAGAGGTACCAGGTCACACCGTTGCTGGGGGCCAGGTGCTGCCTGCTCCAGTTTTGGTTCTCCTGCTGGGTGCTGCTTCTGGAACAGCTTCAGGATGGGAAGAGAAGGACTTGTATTCAGTCTCTGATGCGATCTACTTCTCACCTTGCCTGCCTAGGTTGAAAGCTTTCAAGGCTGCCCTCCTGGAGGTCTTCAAAGCTTCCCACGCCCAATCCGTGGGCCTGAAGAGTGTGATGGAGTCCATCAACCGAGACAACCCCGAGCCCTTCTCGTCAGCTGAAGTGAAGGCAGCGCTATCCCATATGCAGGATGACAACCAGATCATGGTGTCCGATGACATTATATTTTTAATCTGAGCTGCTAGGCAGAAGAGCCTAGCATACTCATGGACTTCTTTATCTGGAGACTCTTTGTATTTTCCTTCATCCTTCTCCTGAATGCCTTGTCTGGCTGAGCTGGACTTTGAGTCTGTGCACTTTACAGTCCTTCCTCTGCATTGCTGGCACTAAAAAGGCCGGGAACTCCGAAAGCTGTCTTAGCATCACTGCCTTCCATCTGGAGTACTTTAGGAGACGTTTATTTTTACAAATACCTGAAAATAAATCTTTTCATGCAAATTATTAACCTTAATGAACTGTTTTTAGCTTTGGTCCTGGCCATACACAAGCTCAAGAAGTCAACCTGATTTTACTTGAGGTTCTCTGATTTTAATGCAGGGATCCTGTCTGCAGGCTCTTATCCTTATTAATCTATGTTTTTTTTGTTGGATGGGGACTTATCAGGCTGGAAATAGTCTGTTTCCTTCCACTTTTGTATCAGTGTGTAAAACATAAGCTTTTTAAATTATTTTTTTCCTACTGTAGCCACGCACAAGCTCACCAGCTACTGGTAGTGGTTTTGGCCTTTGAAAAGGATTTAGGAGTCCGATCCTCAATAGCAGCGTTGGTAAAAAAGTGATATTGGACTTCCAATGCCTGTGCCTTCTTAACCGTGACATCCAGGCTCTTTCAGCACTGGTTTCCTGACTGGCTCATAGAGAACAGTTTCTGTCGATGCAGAGGCAAGTACATTCCAGCCTGCTTTGCCCTGATGGATCAGCTTAATTTCTTGATTTTTTTGCAATCCTGTTGGGAGTTTTAGCCCTCACAAGGTGCGATAGACATTTAGAATAGGGGCCCAGTCTTTTATGACTGTGCAATTGCAAAGTGGGGCTTATTTAGGTGTTTGTGGTGTTTCTCTTGTTAAATACCCTGAACCTCTTCCTGGGTTCTCTAGTCTTAAATCTCGCCTGTATGAATGTAAGAGGACCCACCACAAATGGGAAACTTCTTGAGGCAAAGGGTCAAGTTTTTAAGAAGGGCTCTTGGTCTGTGAATGCTATTAGGACCTGGGCTCTTAAATCACCTGCGGATTGTGGCTAAATCACCATGTTTCCTTGCATTAAGGACCTACCTTACCTACTGAGACTATAAAATCTCTTCCTGACTCTTGGAGAATATGTTTAATGCTCTTACTTTTGGAATGTGTAGATGGCCAGTTCTTTAAACAAAACTCTCTTACTAGAAACTAACAAACTTCCATGGCCAGAGATGGCTTTTAAAAAGCTAAATGCTTAGTGAAACCTCTCTCAGCTGCTCACGATGCCAGAGCTGTTCAAAGGTTGGGATTATTTTCATTGTTATGGCCTTTTTTTGTTTTTTGCCTTGCAAATTTAAAGTTAACCTCTGGAGAGGGCCTGGAGCAGTGCAGGCTGTTTGCTGTGGTCCTTGCCTGTGTCAGGATGTCTGTATAACTCACATGTCCCATTTCCCTTGCATAAGAATCTGCTCCAGGCTTTTCTGTGTCAGTGATGCCATAAATATTTCCTTGAATAATAAAACTTGTCTAGATACTGTTTCTCCCAGGATTTACTGCTTTATTAAATTTAAGTTATGCCCGTTTCTAGGCATGAGATTTGGTCCTCTGCAACCAAGAGGGCTTACCCTGCTGAAGGATTGTGGTCTTGCAGCCTCTTTGATGTCTTGCTGGATATATCACACTTAGGTAAGTTAGGGCTCCGTGCTGCAAAGCTCTCCAGGCAGGAGCAATGGGCATCTTCTGCAGGGCTTAGGTGTGTTCTTAGACTGATTAATGCTTGAGTAAGAGATTAGATTTTTTAGCTGTGCAACAGCAGTAAAATTACAGTCCTAGACAAGGCTAATAGTAGATTTCCATTTGCATTTGCTGAATTGATCTATCTGGGCTGAAGTTGCTGAAAGGAGCTGAACTGAAGCGGTGCTGCCTAAAAAAGGTCCCAAAGGTCTGATACTGCTGTTGTCTTGAGCTGGTGGCCTCCGTCCTGAAGTAGAGTTGATCCCTGGCACAATTTCTGGTTGTTTATGGAGATACTGGATCATTGACATGAGAGAAGATGGAAGTGGGAGGGGAGGAAATACATAATTTCAGAACAACTTGGTCAAATCTTTATTTTGATCCTCTACAACGAATGACCAAACACTTTATTAAAATGTTTATTATCCCCAGGTTCCTCCAGCTATAGAACCACCTGAATGAAAAAAATCAAAGGCCTAGAGGAAAGTTAATTAACCATTTACTTTTAAGAAGGATTTAGAAAAATTCATAAGGGGAAGGAAGAAAGAGCACATCAGCTCTCTGTGTGGTTTGAACAGTGAAGGTGACATGAGGAAAAGATCTCTTAGTGATGTTTCCTACCCTAGTAAATCTTAAATACATGTATATGTATTTATGTGTGTGCATAGATTATATAAACTCACCGGGAGTTTTTCTAGCTACTGAATATCTTGTGCAGGGTGAGGTTATAGTCTTGTAGTAGGTCCAGTTGTGTAGCAAGACAGCATGCATTTGGGTCATGATTATGAGCAATCACCACCATGAGTCTGAATAGAAGACTTTCCTGCTCCAGCATCATTCTTCCTTGGATGTTTTCTCTCTTTTTAACCATCCAATTCTTAAAAGTGTACTCAGTGCCAGGACTTGGAGGTTTGCTCCTTTTCTTACCATGAGATGCTCAGGCAATTGGCCTTGCTTTGCACCGATCCTTTCCTTTGGCTCTGCAGAGGTTCATGCTGTATGAACCCAAGCCCTGTCATGCAATGCAAACCCTTGGGCAGCTGCTTTGTCCTGTGGAGGACATGAACAACTCCATTTTCTTGGCATCAGCTGCATTGCAAGTTATGTGCAAAGTCCTATAGGCTCATTTACACCATTAAATTGGGGAAATGTGGCCATCCAGAAGCTTGTTCTTGCAAAACCACTCAAGGAGTGGATTATTGGGAGCAGCAGTCCAGTGACAGGAGTAGCAAGGGGCGAAAAAGGCTTTCACTGGCATGGCTGGATCGGGAGTTGAACCATTGTCTGTAGTTCACTGCCTTTTTGTGTATGATTTTACTGTAGAAAAATCGGTTATTGCAAAACAACCAAACAAAAAAAGCCTCACTGATTTAACTGTAGCAATCTGGCAGAACTATCAATCACATGAAGGAAATAAGTCCCTATTTTCTGAGAAGGGAGAAACTGTCCGGGATGAAAATTTTGGTGTTCACCTGGGTAATCACTTGGATAATAGGTACCAAGTAGGTTTGACTACCAGCAGTACTTAGGAATCATCATGAATTCTTAAACACCGTCTTTTGTTTAATCTGTCTCCTGTACATAATCTCTCTGGACCACAACAAAGAGCCAAAGAGCCCTTCTCTCCTGGAAACTCAACAACTTTTGGAGGCTGGTGGTCTTAGCAGCTCACAGGTGACAGCAGTGAGGGCACTTGGTAAGAATGGTTTCATGGATCCATTTCCATCTGGTGCGTCCTTGTTCCTTTTTCCCTGTCTTTACATCTGTGAGGACTGCTAATACTGTACCTCCCACGACAAGACACCAGGAGGAGCTCTAGGGTAGGTAAATCTCTGCCTTTTTTAACTATCCTCCTGCTCACCAGGTTCGGATGCAGCTATCTACCCTCTCGGATGCAGCTGGCCACCTCAGTATTTCCCTTGCAATCCCTAAGGCCCTTTGGAGAGGGGAGTCTTTCCTGATATACAAATATATCTAATTAAAAAAAAATAAATCTTGACTCTTAAAGGTAAGTTAACAGGGCTGGTAGGTCCAAGGATGACTTCAAAATGCTCCCTTTGGGCTCAGGATTATCAACTTTGGGTTGATAATAATAAGGATGGCAGGTAAAGGGTGCCATGGTGGGCTGGTGAAGCTCTGTGGTAGAGCATGAAAGAGCTCTAGGAAGAAATTGGAGGGCAGAGAAGCAACATCAGCTTGATATCCACCAAGTTAAGAAAGTTGCCATGGAAAGGTATGTTCAATTAGCACCATGGATGAAGAGCTGGACCTACAAGCCCGGGTTCACCACAGCATACTAAACTGGATCGTATGTTGAAATAGACATTTCACTGAGTGGGAGTTCAGACCAGAGGCCTTTAGAGATCTCTTCTGACCTAAATTAATCCCTGATTATTGAAAGATATCAATGGGAGCTGGCGACCTTTTCTGAGGAGACAGAGGGAATCCATATTGCCCCTGGAAGTGAGTCTGAGTCTGCAACGTTATCAGGGAATCCGGGACTTGGATGCTCATCTGCATGGGCACTGAAGCTATGGCTGCCCTAATAAATTAAACAGTGCCAGCGCACAAATTTTGATGCTGCAACTCTCCTGCTCCTATTAATGGCTTGGTACCTGGCACAGTTTTGACTGGTTTAATAGAATCTCTCTCCAACATTTTTTAGTCATGATTCAGGAGTCTGCATGATTCAAGAGTCTGTGTAGACCAATGAGGACTTTTAGGAGACAGATTTGATATAACCACCTTGTTCTGGAGTCTGGGAGATAATGGTGGGAACTTGGCCAGAGCTGCAAGTTGATTATAGTTCCAGAGAAGAAACTCTGCTGGTGTTTAATTTACTGGTATGTAAACTGCTATATATGAGTTTGTAGCTTAAGGACCATGCTTCAACAGTGGTGAAAACATATTACCAGGAATAAGGGCAGAGGGTTTGAAGGTTTCTGAGGGATATACCGCATGTGATTAGAGAATTGATGCAGAAAGGTTAAGATACTTCTGAAAAGATAGAAATGAAAAAGGTATTTTTCCTCTTTCTCTGTATCAATGAAAAGGTTTTCTCCATAGCCATATCAAATATCTTTCCTAATAATATCTATCCTAAAATCCCCAAAATACCGGTGCATATTACTGACTTTCAAGATGAGAAGATCATCTCTGGATTCTGGGCATCATGGTGGACGACAAGTTGACCATGAGGCAGCAGTGTGCCCTCGTGGCCAAGAAGGCCAATGGGATCTTGGGGTGC
>JAWLRI010000055.1:1273735-1293616 GCA_034781795.1 Crypturellus tataupa | reverse complement strand
CTGGAGAAGAGGAGGCTGAGAGGGGACCTGATCAGTGTGTACAAGTACCTCAAGGGAGGCAGTGAGGAGGATGGGGCTGGCCTTTTCAGTGGTGGCCAGTAATAGGAAAAGTGGAAATGGTTGCAAACTGAAGCACCAAAATTTCCACAGGAACCTAAGGAAAAATATCCTGACAGTGAGGGTGACTGGAACAGGCTGCCCAGAGAGGTTGTGGAATCTCCCTCTTTGGAGATCTTCAAAACCCAGTTGGATATGACCCCGTGCCACATGCCCTAGGTGATCCTGTGTGTGCAGGGCGGTTGGACGAGATGATCTCTAGAGATCCCTTCCAACCTTAGCAATTCTATGATTATGTGATTCTAAAGTGAACCTAAATTGTTAAACTGAAGGTGCTTTATTTTTAGATGACTAACATCATCTCAGCTGAATCAGTATATTGGATTCCTAGCAGGAAACTAAGCCTGAAGAAATGGGGACAGATGCACTGAGCTCTTTTTCAAGATCCTTTTCAGCCTGATTTCCTACAATGCCTGGGAAAAGTGTTGCCCAAGGTACAAAAGTGTACGGGATTTTTGCAGTATGACTACATGATGTCCTTCCAAAGCACCATATGCCAAGGAGAGCTTGGATCAAGCCTCTCCAAGGGACCTGAAACCAAGAGAGGCCGGGTGCCTCTGTACATTTGGGGATCTGACCTATGGAAGACCTACTAGGCGGTCTGCAAATGCAAATACAAACCTAGATTCTTTGAGAAAGAGCCTATATCTGAGAAAGATGTAGCTGGGCTTTCCCCAGGGTGACAACATGCTGACTGCACTATGCTGTCTTGGTGGGAAAGAATCAGATAACAAAGCAGATCACATCAGTGACCCCAAGATCAGCACCCAACTGCCTAGTTTAATCCTGCAAAATAGATGAGAACATAAAACTTGGCTCTCATGGGGGAAAGGAGAGAATTCTACCTCCATTGAGAGATGATTATGAGGTTAAAGATGATATGTAATAATGGTTCAGTGCCTTTGAATCCAACATGGGCAATCAATGTTTTGTCTCTCACCTTCCCTGTCCCATCCTTTCAAGCCAGACTGAAATAATTTGCCCACTTTCCTCCCAGCTGCAAGGGGGTGAGAACAGGAGTCCCACTTCAGCAACTGGCCCTTGTTTTGGGCTGGGTGACCCAATACACAGAGTCTTTCCACCAGCAGCCTCGCACGACACCCATGGAAGCCTCATCTATCAGGCAACCAATGCTGAGACTTGAACGCTGTGTCAGGTCATGCAACCAGATGTAGGCGGTGTTTCTCCATTGCCTATTTTAACGTGCTGCACCTCAGCCTTATCTCTCTCAAATCTTCATCACTCTATTCTCAGGGTTATTAAACGCCCTCCTGGTCTGCTCTCCTGAGGAGGTGCATGAGTGTCCAGGGTGCAGAAATAGCAGTGAAATCCCCGAGTTAGCGCAAGTGGCTGCAGTCAATCCCTGCCTTTCACTTTACCCACAGCTCTGGCCAAAGTGTGAAGCCAAGCCGAGAGCGGTAGACGAAAAGTGAAGTTTGCTGTCACCCATAGAGGGAGCTCGGTGTGCTGTCTGTCTCTTCCAATAGTCGTCTGATGACACAGCAGTGGTTGGTGTCGTGTTGGAGCAATACATGCCCGAGGACCCATTCAGAGCTTTTTCTTTTTTCTTTTTCTTTTTTTTTTTGTTACTGACATCTGTGGCACATTTGGCCAACCACATTTCCCCTGAGAATGGCCTTTTTCCAGTTCGTGTTTCTAGACTGTGGTCTGCGATTTGGTCATGCTACTTTTTGACATGATGAAGCACCGTCAGCAAAACGAATAAAAGGTAAATGCAGAACCATAGAGTCAGCTTTATAAAAAAGGAGGTAGGTATCTTATGTAATGAAGGGAAATGGTGTCTGATGTAATGAAGGTGAAAATCTGGAGTAATCAGGGTGGATTAAGCTGCTAGAGGTGCCAGGTTGGGCTTTTGCTTCCAACTGATCTGCTGAGCCCAGTGCGAAGGGCACGTAGTTATTTGCTTTGGGGATCCAGGGTTTGCTTGCAACTGCAGCCCCATTTTCTCCTTTTTTGCTGGGGCTACTAAACAACCTACGATGTGACTTTAGCTGAGGTGACTGGGCTGTCTACCTGCAAACGATGCCTTCTCTTCACTTATAGTAGAGACAAATTGTGGTGGCTTGCTTAGACGATGGCATGCAGACCTCCAATAAAGCTCAGTCCTTGCTCCAGCGTAAATAACCAAAATGGAAAAAGAATGGGGAAAGGCACTATCCATTTTCCAAGTTGTGCTGAGGCACTGATAGCTGGAAGGACTTGGCAGAGAAGGCAGCAGCAGATGTGCTCTCCGGAGAGCATGTCCATAGTTGGTTCATTCTCACCTTAGAGTACTGGTTTCCGAGGCAGAAAATGATCATATTGCTTAGATCCGAGTACCAGCTGTGAATTTGAAGATGCAATTGGGAAATGGTACTTTCTTTGCCTAGTAGCAAAGTCAGTGTAACGGAGGTCACAGTTCTGTGCCCAGAGTTTCTCCCATTAGGTTTAAGGGCTTTTGAATAATTTTGTTTTCTGTCCCTTTGGAGCTGCAATTCCATGTTTTCTTGTAAGTGATATAGGTGCATCACTTGAGTTGTAGAGGCTTAAAGCTGAAATAATCTGAGCGCTTAAAAGAATGTATCCAAGCCCAATATGAATTTGCTTATGTCGCAAGCCTAATATCTCTGCAGTATTATGAAAGCCATAACCTATCTGTGTAATGAATCCAACAGTGTGAATAATTGTAATCTCTATGGTTATAAAAGTGTAAGAGAATTCTCATAGGCTAGCTTAAAATTCGGTCATTGACTTCCATGTCGCCATACATATCTATGCTCTGAGACCCAGCAAAATGGAATTGAACAGTTGTTTCAGATGTTTTTTTTTCCCTGGTAATTGCCTGTCATAGGTGACCTCTTTCAGTTCTTTTAGCAGATGTGAGTGGAAAGTGGTGGTCAGGACTAATAAGCCCACCTTTGCAGTGACAACATCTTTACTTCATTGTCTGTAACAATTTCCAGTTAACTCTGTACCTGCAAAATCCATTTTCATGGCAATAGCCTTTTCCTTTTTCTGCAAGCAGTCAATTCAAGGAAAAAAAAAAGGGGTCAGACTTAGTAACCTAAAATACTAAAACTCGACATGAGATGAGTTACTGGTCTCTAATCTGTCTGTTAAATCAGGCCACAAACTTGTGACAACATCTGGCAAAAACATAAAGCATCATTTGATGAAAAATTCTGCTTCTATTACTCAAGACATGTGATGTAGAGCAGTCATCAGAACAGTTCCTCTGACTAGAAAATGCCCTGAATTTACAGGAGGCTCCTGACTTTCCAACAAACCTCACGTGTCTGGAGGACAGATTATAAGTTTGAGTGAGGAGGTCCGATGCTTCAGTCTTCTTCTTCCCATGTGGCTACATGTCTTTGGGGAAGGTGGCTTCCCTTCTCACAAGGCATCTTCCAGAGAGATGCTGGTCAAGTGAAAAACATGGTCCTCTTCTGGAATAAAGCCACCTTTCATTCCAAAATAATGACCAAATTTCCACTTCTAATCAGCTGACCTGTGTAGCGGACAAATTTCTTCCAAGAAGGGAACATGGAGCTAACACTTAAGTAGTCATTATGAAGTTTTATAATGCTGGTCATGATTATATCATTGTTGCTTTGTTTTATTTTTATGTCTGTCTGATTCTCAGTTTGTTCTTAACTTGGACTCTCTCCTTGAGAAGACACAAAAACATAGATGTACAGGACTCATTAGTGCATACCAGGGAGAGCATTTTGGGATCATGCAAGACATTAGGCCGCACCTCACCTCCAGGTTAGGCCATACCTCACCTCCAGGTGAGGCTGCACCTGGAATATTGGGTGCAGTTCTGGGCTCCCCAGTTCAAGAAGGACATGGAGCTTCTAGAGAGGGTCCAGCAGAGAGCCACGAAGATGGTTAAGGGACTGGAACATCTGTCATATGAGGAAAGACTAAGTGAGGGGGGCCTGTTTAGTCTGGAGAAAAGAAGGCTGAGAGGAGACTTGGTCAACATGCTCAAGTATCTGAGGGGTGATTGTAGGGAGGATGGGACCAGGCTCTTCTTGGTGGTGACCGGTGACAGGATGAGGGGTAATGGGTGTAAGTTGAAACACAGGCAGTTCTACCTCCATGTGAAGAAGAACTTCTTTCCTGTGAGGGTGACAGAGCCCTGGCACAGGCTGCCCAGAGAGGCTGTGGAGTCTCCTTCTCTGGAGATCTTCCAAACCCGCCTGGTGCTCTGGGTGTCCCTGCTTGAGCAGGGGGGTTGGACTGGATGATCTCTAGAGGTCCCTTCCAACCTCAACCATTCTGGGATCCTGTGATTCTGGAATGCTTAGGAAAAAACACCAGAGGTGGAGAAAGGGAAGGATCAAGGATTAGTGAGGGACCAACATGAGAAAACAGGAAGGATGGGGTTGAAAGGGCTGATTGCAGACTCCTGGTTGTCAGGCTTGTCTGGGTGAACCTTCTTACTGCACCACCACAGTCTATCTTGTCTTCTTATTGAATCCTTTTCTTAACCATTTTTTTTTTCTATGTAATCTCACTCTCTATCTTACATGTGGGTACTGCAAGATGCCAGAAACTAGCGAGACCGGAGTTCATGCATACTGTGCGGGGGTGCATGTTGATGTGTAATTGCTAAGTTACATGAGGCCAGACTAGCTGGCAAGTACAATAAGATGCTTGGGAGCCAGATAATGGTGCAGACGTGGGTTGGCTATTCAAGGGACCAGGGGATCTAAGCTAGCTGCTAGAGAAACTGTGAGCTCTGGGCATTGGCTACTGGAAAGATCTGGGGCAGCTTCTGGAGAGACCTGCTGATGTGTCTCTTCATGAAGCAATGGGGACACCAGAGGACTGGCTGCATTGACCATCTCAGGCCAGTTACTGCAGGGATCCATATTACTTATGTGCATACACATTTTCTTCCAAGTGGCTTTGATCCTGATCTGCTGGAGGAAGGTAGAGGATGTGACCACTGCTGCTTTTTGTGCTTGTGTGAGTGCTGAGTGCTCCTGCCTGCACTGGTCTGCGTGGCCAGTGGTGTCTATATGCATATACATACTGTACACATATGCTTATGTTTGTGCATGTATTGGAAATGCGTGTCCGTCCTTGCTACCAGCAGGGCATGGGGGCATGGAGCTGGGTTGGCCTCTCCTCTATCACATTCATTCCAGGTCGCAATTCCACCCCAGGCAACTGCTGTTGTGGTGGTGGATGATTCAGCCCTTTCGGACTCTTCAAATTGAAAGAAAAAATATATATAGTTACAAATATTTTGTTTGTATTTCTGCCCTGAAGTTTCTTGAAAGTTTCTTTGAGGATCTTGACAGTGGAAATGAGAGGATAGTGTGAAAATTTGTTTATCATATAGCTATTGAAACTATGAAGCTATTTAATATTTTCATGTTCCTGAAACTAGAATTACATTCTGACCCTATGCATAAAGTGACATATAGGGTTGAAATTGCTGTCACTAAAATAAATAAATAAATGAAAAAAATCTAAAACTGAAAACTATTTCATGTTTCCTTTGCTAAGTATGGGCTTATCGGGGCCTCCTATGAGGGAGGATGAGCTGGAAGCTTGGGGATGGCCCCAGCATGGGCAGTGCTTGGACTAATGAGCAGGGCCTGAATATTGTGAGTGGAGCTTGTCCTGCTAACAGAATCCACTGGCGTCCTGAGACAAGGCAAGGGGATGAAGCAGACCCAGTAGGACACCCAATCTCAAGGAAAAGAAGATGGGCCCAGAGACAGGGCTGGGGACATGGAGACCACAATTGTCTAAGGTCCATTTGGGAAACAAGGTCAGACAGGACTCGAAACGGGCTGTGACTTGTGTCCTAGAGGTTCACTTGGGAGACAAGCCACCTAAGGACAGGTCCAAGGTTCATCCAGGAGGCCAGGCCAGAGTCAGGTTTGGAGACCATCACTCCAACCATATTGCTCAGACAGATCCTAGGGGCTGAGATGGAGCCCCTGAGCCACAGGAGAAGGAGGTTGGGGGTCCTGGGAGAGGCTGGTGGGGGTCAGATTGTGTAGGTAAGGCAAAAGGAGGCTAAACTGTAAAGTTTCCATATCCTGCCCTCATTTTGAAGGCCTTCTGTGCTTGACTTTGCAACTTTCTGATCTCTTTCATTTGATTTGTGAGGCACATGGTAATATATACATAGATATGTTTGTGGTGAGAGAACACTAATATTAGAAAAGTGGAGGAGGGAATTAAAAAAAGCTGTCTCAACCTTTTTTGTTTTTTTCTCTCTGATTTTATTTCCTTATCTCTTTATCTGTCTGAATAAACTGTATTGGTTGATTTGGGAGTCTGAAGATATAATATCTGTCTTCTCCTTTCTGGGAGTAGACGGAAGGAAGTGGGCTAGAAAAAATGAAATATCAGCTTCTAACCTAGGTCAGGTAAGCCTGATATGCCGCAATGGAAAGAATGGTAGTGGTTGAAGTTTGCTATAAAAAGGCCACGACTGGCTCAGAAGCACAAGCAGATTGAAAGAGATCTCAGAGCAGGACAACTTTGTCACCTCTCTGTCACCTTGTCAGTTCCTAAAGCAGTAGAGAGGCTGCAATGGCTTTTGCCAGCTACGCTGCAAAGGTAAGTACTTATATTTAGTATGAATCTTCAGATATCATGTTACTGTGATGTTGTCTGCAAAAGAAATGCAGAATGCAAACCTCGTGATGTTGTTTTCTAGGAACAGCTCTTGTTAATCTCAGTGGGAACTGAATGAGTCACTAGGTCTCTGCTGATAGAGTTTTCTGTCCTGAGCTTTTGAAGTGGATTTGGTGCTTGACTGACAAGGCAAACTGTATCTAACTCTGCTAGAAAGATGCAACCAGCCTAGAGTGAGAGAGGATGAGCAAGTGACTACCTATTATTTATCTGTAGGACATATGGGATCTGGGAGGGACAGTTTTCATTGCTGAGAATTAGTATCAAAATTGATGAAGGTTGAGGAGAGAAATGGAGGAGGCAGTATGCTTGGCCACTTGAATTCCAACATGAGCTTTATTTGCAATGCTGCTGCCTCTTGTGATTTTCTTAAAAGCCTTGCATCTATCTGTCTTTTATTCCTAAAACTCCAGCTGTTGGAGATGGACAAAGAATCTCAGATTTCATCAAGAAAAGGGTCATTTGCAGCAAATCTGACTGCTAGGTAGCTGCCTTCCTGGATTTCTTTCCTGATTTGAGAAAGTATGGGGCTAACCTATGTTTCTGTGCATAGGGATGCATTCAGCTGAGTCCTTAGCCCACCTTGCAGATCATGGAACACTGGTGCTTGCCTCTGGAGGAGGACCTTGCACAGCTCCCTGGAAATATGCTCTTTTTGAAGCTGTGCCAGTGATTAACTGGGGAGTAGAGCATCCCTCTGAGATCAGTATATCAGCATTATTGCACTACTTATGCATGCTGGCCCATCTCACCCAAATAAAAGTGTGCAAATCTGCTGCCCTGTCACAGCGATGAAGGAATTTGGGATAGGACTTCTGTCTCCCATACTTCTCCTCTTGTTAGCAGCAATGGTGCTGCCTAATCAAGATGCTCCCTTCTTGTTGATGGCTAATGGGAATAGTCAGGTGAAGCTTATACCTAAGAGACATGAGGGCTCCTCATGTCCTAATGTCTCTCCTGTACAGAGGCGATGATGCTCTCCTATTTTCCAGCTCAGGTCACTGCTTTTGGTGCTGGTCCTAGTCCTCATGGTGAGCAGCTCGCCTCCCCGGAGGGCAGTTCATCCTCGACTCAGCAAGGACGGTGGCTTTAAAAAGCTCGGCGAAGACTGCCCGACCCAAAAGGACCTCAAATTCCCAGCAACAGTGAAAGTTGACATCCACCTCGGCTATTCAGATCCTGTTTCTAGGATAATCCATGATGTCAGGAACCGATCGCTTGCTCCCTGGGATTACAGGTAATGACCATGCGCACAGTTCTTCTCTGTAGTGAACCATGACACGTTCTCAGCATATGTCTAAATTCCTCTGACTGTTGCCACCACTGCTTGGTCACACAAATGCATTCCAATGTTAGATGACTTTTTTTTTTTCCTAAGTAAAACTGTTTGCAGTGAAAAGTAACATTATTAGAATGGTTCAAAACCCACATTTTTTTTTTGTTGAAGAATAATTTCTTTAAGAAAAGAAAAACACTGCATCTTCTGTTGCTCTATCTGACTTTTGAAAAGTTTTGTTTGAAATTTCCTCAAAATTAGTAATTTTGAATGCTGAACTTAAAAACAAACAAATCAGAAAGGGACAATTCATTATCAATTCAGTAATAAATTCAGCTCCCTCTATTACTGAAGATGAATATCACAGAATCACAAAATCACAGAATGGTTGAGGTTGGAAGGGACCTCTAGAGACCATCTAGTCCAACCCTCCTGCTCGAGCAGGGACACAATATGGCAGTATTACTCTCCTAGAATATAGTTAATTTGTAGAAAATCATTCTGAAAGTATTAAAGTATAGGGAAAATCTTTGGTCTTGTCTCATAAAGGAAATACACAGGGATGTGATATGGTCATGAGAAGACAAAAGAAAATGAAAGGAAAATAAATAATATACATATTGGTATACAGAATAAATATGTTGGATTATGTGCTGTCAGATATTCTCTTCAGTTTGGGAAATGCTGTATCAGAGCTGATTGCCTTAGCTTTACTATAATTTCTCCATTCATATTCTAGGGTAAACTTTTGCAAAAAAGAAAGAAAGCACCTTTATTTTTACTAGATAGAGAAAAAATCCTCTGTTGTCATTCTTTCTATTCTGAGCAAGAAGCTGCTAGCCAGACCCAAGAAATTAATGCAATGTGCTGCTCTATGATGTATAGACGCCTTGTGCCTGCTTTCCCTTGGCACTTCCATGGAGGAAAACAAAGATCCTGCCAGTCTGCACAGTGCCCGGGAGCGGAGGAAGTGAATTAAACCCCATGACTTTTGTGTCTCCAGGCTCGACGAGGACCCCAACCGCTTCCCGCAGGTGATTGCGGATGCCACGTGCCGCCACTCGAGCTGCGTGAGCCCACAGGGGCAGGAGGACCACGGCCTCAACTCCGTGCCCATCCGCCAGGAGATCCTGGTGCTCCGGCGCGAGCCGCAGGGCTGCCTGCCCACCTACCGCCTGGAGAAGAAGGTCATCACCGTGGGGTGCACCTGCGCCACCCCGCTCGTCCAGCACCAGTCCTAGGACTGCTACAGGGCAGGTGGCAGCAGGATGAGGACATGAGTCCTATGGGCATCTCTGCGGAGAACCCCATCCTGCATCCCAACCACCACCACGGATTCAACACGACATTCCCCATACAAACCTGAGCAAATGACCTCAAATCACTGATTCCTACTGTTACTAATTTACAGGGTTTAGCGTAGATATAGAGTGAAGAAAGAGAGATGGAGAGAAGGCTGATTAATTTTTGACTTCCTGCAGGGAGGGAGTAAAGAATGTGCTTTTTAATTTTTTTTTTTTCATTGCAGCCTATATTAGTTTGGTGAATCAAACAAATTATGGTATTAAAAGCTCTTCTCTACAGTTAATTGCCCTATATGTATATTTTAACTGGAACTGTAACTCCTCCACATTCTTGCTCCCTTCCTCATCCCCTAACCCAGTTTCCTCCTCCAGCGAGAACTAGTGAATTTTTCTAGCATAAGTCTGTCAAAAAAAAGAGGTATCAGACCTGATTATGACTGCACTCTGGGTTTATGTCCCTGCAGCTCCATTGGCTTCAATGGGACCATTGCTGTTTTGTTCCAGAGCAATTTGAGAAAGGGATGGGCCTGATTGACTTGAATGATAAAAAAAAATAGTGTTTATATAAATATAGAAAAAGCAAAGGGTGTTTACATTTATATTTATCTTTTCTATTTATGACTGTATTTATGGCCTTGTATGTGCTCAGAATATCCATAAAATAGTAAATGTTTGTCTGTATTTATTCAATAACTTATCTGCTAAATAAATTTTTTTCTATTGTTTTTTCTATTTAAAAGAATGTTGTTTTGTGATAGTTCAGAATGAAAGCAGGTGCATAAAACCGGTTGGTACTGCCTTAACACTAAGAAATGAGATGATTGGCTTTTTCTCGGTGCAATGTTAGAGTAAGAGAGAGCATAAGAGACATTGCAATCTAGATATAGCAATAGGCTGGCTGAAGGCGATCGATCTGGCCCCCCTCTGCCCTCCTCTGTTCCCCCCTCATCGAACGCACTGTTTCCCTTTTTTTTAAATCAGATTGCTGTAATGTTGCCATTTTTATCAGATAGTTGTAGTGTTGCTGTTTTCAACATCATTGATTTTTCATCCAGAGCTGGGACCTCCCAGCTCCCAGTCTCTCTGACTTTGGCTTCTGCCAGCAAAGGCTTTGAACCTGCATTTTTTTGCCTGCTTATATTTAAACCAAGGCAAACCTGTCCGTGAGCATCATCATACTTCAGCTTAGGATACATTTCAGTTGCCCTGAACTCATTCCCACCTGCCTTATGTTGCTCAAACCTGATCCCCACTGAGTATCTGCAGCAGGCTTAGTCACAGCGTCACAGATATGTTGAGGTTGGAAGGGACCTCTGAAGATCATCTTGTCCAACCACCCTGCTCCAGTGGAGTCATCTAGACCATCTTGCCCAGGACTATGGAGATGCTTTGAATGAGATGTGCTTGGTGCAAGGATGCACCAAGGAGGCATCCTGCTTCCCTCCCACAACTCCATGGAGGTCTTGGTGGTTGGTCCAAGCGTCCCTCAGTGATGGACATTGGTGGCAGGTCTATTCCCTGTCCTGGAGGTCACTGAGTGTCTGTTTACACCAGGAAAACAAGCCAGGTGGGGAAACCCTCTCATTCAGTTACAAGCACCAGCACTCATCTGTGGCAGAGGCTGTTTCATTTTGACCACTGTGCTCTTCATGTGGTGGCGCGTAAACCAGTCGAGACGTTTTCTGCGCGCTCTTGCGTAACGCCAGCCCTCCGGTTACAGTAACCACTGACCAGGAAGTCACACACTGCACGCCCAAGTTGCTACTCATGACCTAAATTCTCTCCCTCTCAATAAACCTAATTGGAGGTGGTGTCCTTACTGGTTTTGCTGGGAGAAAATTAAGCCTGAGGTTGTCTCCTCTAAATTGCTACCAGTTTCATGCCAGATATGATCCTGCACTGATGCAAGTAGTTTAGCTTAAGATTTATTCTAACTATTAGAATGGTAAAGAAGCTAACTAAGAAAATAATAACAATAAAAAAAGAATAGTTAATTAAGGAAGTCAAAACGCATGAATCACAAGGTTTCAGAGTGATATGCATCAATTAAAAACCACATACCTCCCATTAAGGTGTGCACTTGTGTGTTGGGGTTGTTTTTTAATAAAACCAGCAACGAGGATTATTTCCTCCTAATGACATCATTCTTAGAGTGCAGATCTGAGTCTGGTTATTTTGGAAGCTCTTGCAATGAGCCGCTGTACTTGACCTTCATTCCCAGCAATCTAAGAATATGGCAAACAAGGTTATGTTTCCTGTAAACAGCACAGTCATATCACCACCAAGAGCACACATCTTTCAAAACTGAGCCCTTGCTTTACCTGCTTGTGCTGCTGTTGGAGCAAAGTTGCTGTTTAGTCCATGAACCGAGCCTAGGAGGAACCCATCTCCTGAGCTGCTGCTGTGTGTTTGGCTCCAATTCTTCAAGGATTTGGCTGTTTCATGCCCGGTACGAGGAGGAGATGCTACAGCTGTAGGTACAGTAGCAGTCCCACAGTATTTTCTTGTAACTGGCTGGGTTAAACTGTGCTGATAGGTAGCGATCCAAGTCCTAGGGCCTTTCCCATTCCGTTCCTCCTCTTCTTGCCTCTCTCTCACCTCCTCTCTGTCTCTTTGTTCCCTCCTTCTCCTCTTGGTTGAGTCTGTTCTGCAGGGATCTTCCTGTGCAGCAGCTCCTATGGGATGTGTCTACCCTGATAAACGGAGCACGTTGCAAAAAGACCTGCACGAGCATCACAGCAGTATCCTCGCTCCATGGTACTCGAGTGACCTGTGGGATATACTGGCCTGCTGCTGTGAGTCAGACTTCCCCTAAACCCTTGGCATCCCCATGTTCCTGGGGATACTCAAAGGGGCAACAGACAGTCAGCTTCTTCCGTAAGACTGATGATTTTATAGTGCACAGAAATTATATATATATAAATTGCAAAGGGTTGCAACCATGAGACAAACCAAGAGTCATGTAACCCCTATGTGTGATGAGCAGCGGCTTGAAAATGCCCCAACTGACATTGGTCTTTTCGGGGCCAGGTGCTGAGACGGTTTTGTTTTGCTTTCAGAAAAGCAAGCTCTCTCTCTCTTTTTTTTTTTTTTTTTACTATTTTTTATTCAGTAATTTCAAAAAGAGAATAAAAATATTTTCGGTATGCTCTGAGGGTCAAACTGTACTCAAAATATTGTTTTCTAGACAAAACTTGCTGTGAGTGAATTGGTGAGTTCTGGTGGTTTTCTAAACCAGCACAAAGCATAATATTTCTGGTTTATCTACATTCTCGCCGAGCTCAATTTGTTTGTATCATGATCAAGGTTCCCACTTCCAGTAAATGATTGCAGATGGTCTGTTGTCTTCCCAAACTGCCCCAGTAATTTTGGGGCTTTGCTTTTTCTTTCAGCCTTCTGAAATCTGAACTGAATTTACGTATCCTGTTCCTCTTCAGGCAGAAGCGTTTGCAAAATAGTTCAATCTCTCAATCTTTTGCAAGCATCTGCCTTTCTTGCTTTGATAAGTGGCACCAACAAGAACATTTATCTGATCTTGTGCCACACAAATCCAATCTCAAACTTCCCTTTCTGCTTGTTTTTACTGGTCGGGCACTACGTGAATGTGCAGCTGCTGCTGCTGAGATTTTTCAAACTGAAACAAAACGGAGACCTGGAGCTGTTCAGGACTGGAAATGCCTTTCTGATGAAAATGTTTTACACTTACTCCAGACCATGGGTTTCATTGCAGGGCATCAAATCAGGAGGAAGGTACTCTGAAATATTCCCAGACAAGAAAGATAAAAAAAAATTGAACTTTAAACCATTCAGGAGCTGTGTAAAAGTTAAGAGGAATCCTCCTATCCCCCGTCTCCTGTTGTGACTGGTATCGCTGCAATCACAAATGTTTGCTCAGAGAAACAAGCACTGATTAGGTCACCTCATGGCAAGATGCGCTGATTTATATTTATTTTGTGCATCACTTGGATGTAGAAGTGCGAGGAAGAACCAAGCAGCTTTCAGAGATGGACCTGAACCTCCTGTTCCCATGCATAAGTATGGGAGCTGAGCTGAAGTTCGGGACCTATAGGAGACTTTATGGAGGAACAGCTGGAGCTGGGGTAGGATATAAGCTAAGTTCAGATCTTCTATATTACTAGCTACCTACACGTTGTCAGTTATATCTACTCTTGTTAGAAGGTAACTGCAGCTGTTAAGACTACGGATACTGCAGATACTGCCAGCCTGGTTAAAACTACCTTGACCCACTGAAGGGTGAAGGAATAATATAAAAACTCTGACTGTGCCATGAGCTTAAGTTGTATTATCTGACCCTCTTGATTTTGCCTGGAGTGGATTAGAGAAGGCTCCGTCTGCTTGGTACCTCTGTGGACAGAAAGCCCCAGCAGTAGAAATTGAAGTGAAATTGTCTTCAGATAGCACAGGTAGATCTAGAGGAGATGTTTTCACTGAGATCTTGATTCTCAGCTGAGCTTGGCATCCTTGAGGTCTGTGTCTTTGGAAATTCAGTATTTTCTATTGCATTTGCCAGTGACGTTTCATGGTTGACTAAGACGGCACACGTCCCCAGAACAGTGGCAAACAAAACATCCGTGTCTTCATGCACTAGACGGTCATTTGAAACATGGAACATTTTCATGCAAGTACTTTTAATCTAACTGTGCCTTAAATAAAGGCACATGCAGAACTAGATTTTCCACCACACAAGTCCCATTGCAATCATGGTAGAAATGTTGCATCACTTTGCTCTGCATTTGGAAGGTCCCTGAAGCATTAACTAGTGGCAGCAAGCGTGAAGGATGGAGAAAATTACAAGTGCATTTTCTCTGATCAGCAGTTAATTGCTTTAATTGTCCACCTGATTCACGCAAACACTTCTATTCTTGTACTCAGATAATGAGCCTGTACCACAGAACCTGTGTTGAATGCGATTTTATTGAAATTCAGAGACAACGTCAAACCAAATTTAAGTTTTAATACTGTAAACACGTTCTGCATTTTGAAGGGGAGTGATGGGTGAGTAAAGAGTTAATGATGACACTGCTGAATTGTGCTCTGATGATGTGGCAAGGACCTGATAAAGGAAACAAGGGATACTATTCCCAGCAGTAAGATGGGGAAGTGGGAAATCCTGGAGAGGCAGCGTGGTCTTGTTTTGCTGAAAACTGCAACCATAGCGAGGTGGGCAAGCTTGCTAACATTGATAAGACTCATTATGACAACCATGCAAAAAAAGCAGGTGCTTTTATCAGTCTCATCTGAAGATTTTTGAAAAGGTGTTTTGAAAGAATGACCATAGCACAGTCATATATTCCTTCCCCTAAGAGTAGGAAAGATTGATGACTTGAGCAGGGATCAAGAACGACAACTGAACAACTCCTCTGCCTGGACTGTAACATCAATATCCCTTCACTCCCCTTAACCTGGACACTGGGCTAAGGTGACTCCCTGCGAGGCTGAGTGTCCCCTATATTTACAGGCTGTAGAAACGCTGGCAGATATTTTTCACTCCTTACAAGGTTTAGAGTCCCCTGTATACTCAAGGGTGTAGTAATGCTATAAGAACTTTTACCATTTTATTTCATTTTATTTTAGCGTTTTATTTTAGTTTTATTTCTTTCCTTTTCTTTTTTCTTTTTCTTTTTTTCTGGGACAAGCAGTGTACTTCATTTAGTTGTGCTAATTGCTAATTCCTGTTTACTAATTGATCAGCCGATTCCTATAACAATCGCACGAAGTAATGGTGGATGTTGTTATTGCAAAGGTCTTTTGTGCTGTTGAATAAAATCAACTAACTAAAACTCATTGTTGTTGACCCTCTGGGTTACTTTACTTTCTCCTTTAATGACAGATTAGCATGACAAGGAAGGGAAAAAAGGTTTCTTTTCCACCTAAGGACTCAAAGTATTGTGTTGAACTTTTTATTTATTTATTTTTTATTTATTATAAGTTTAATTTTAAGTGGTTTATTATGTGGATAACTGGTAATTACCAATTGCTTTTTTGCTAGTCTGGTTTTGCTGCCAATCCGTTGTGTTTTGATAAATGATATAACTCCTGGTATCTTAATATCTCTATCTGTAAAAAGATTTTAATTATACTTGCCCTAACTTGCTCTGTTGATCTCTATCTCAACAGAGGTTCTCATTCTTTCTTCTTCTCATTAAAGACTTTAACTCCTTTAATTCATCGTGCAAAATCTCATATGGTGATGATTGCATTGAGTGATTTCTCTCCTTGCAGAAAAGGTTTCATTAGAAAGCAAAATACCATAGATTTGTTTTGCTAAATTTTTAATTGCATGAAGATAAATAGACATACATATTGCTAACTTACTGCAAAATATTACTGCACATTGCTAAATATTGCTAACCAGTATAAATAGAATTACATAAATAGATCTGTTAAAATATTAACTAAAGACACTCAAAGAGTTCCCATTACTTTCTTCAGACAGGCACATTATGGTGTCTGGAACCGATTTTGTGAAGAAAAAGATTTTTTTTTTTTTTACCTGACAATTTTCTTCTTTTTTGATTTCCTCTGATAGAAACTAGCTAATCTGATTTAATTCTACTGTTTTGCAGAAACTCAATCAGGCTCTTGTTTTTATCAAAGATCTATTCTGACTAGTAGGAAATTCTGCAGCTCCCATCTCTTATCTGTCAATCAACTCTTTCTAAGCTTGGTGTTGGATGATTGGGTGGACACATGTGCAGCCCACAGTGATCATCATCTTCTCTAGCCGGTATGAGTGGTGGCAGCCCTTCTGCTCCCGACGGAGAACGAGGATCTCCTGACGGATTTCCACGGAGCTGCCGCTGTAATCAAGCTGCCCGGCCATGTCCACGCAGCTGGTGTGGCGGCACTTGGCATCAGCAATCACCTGGGGGAAGCGGTTGGGGTCCTCATTGATTCTGTAAGTTAAAGGATAGAGAAACATGTGAAATGGAAGTGTTGCTACGTGTCGGGAGGTGGGAGGGTCTGGATTGCTACGGGCTCTTAGCATGTGGGCCTGTATGCCCTGGAACAGATTGCCCAAGAAGACGCAGTAGATCCTCTGCTACTGCAGGTTTTAGCTTGGACAAGCATGCCAGGACTATCCAGCAGTCTACAAAGAGTCTGCTTGAAATGGCCACTGTCTTTTAAAGACTGATTAGAAAAGGTTTGAGCTCTACAACCTGTCAGATGATTATATGTTCCTATTGTCAAAACTTGGAATGCTCTTAAGTCCCCATTCTGATCTTATTAAACCACCATTGAATTAGCTGGTTCAGTGCTGACCCCCTGAGACTTTTTTGATGATAAATAACAGGAAAAAAGATCATACCTGTAATCCCATGGAGCCAATGATCGGTTGCTAACATCAGCACTCATTTTGGTGTTCTGGTTTGTACTGATGATGCTTATGTTGACTTTCACAGCTTGAGGGAATTGAGAATCTTTTGTGGTCGGGCAACGAGGGTCTGCTTGCTTGAAGAGGCTCTCTGGCCTGAACCCAGGCCGTACAGCCTTCCCGTAGGTAGAACTGGCTGAGAGCAGGACCAGGGCCATAAGGAGCAGTGACCTGAGCTGAAGACAGGCCCAGTCAGGACAACGTGTGGGTGCTATAATGCATTATACCTTACAGTTCTTCTATGGGACTGAGGAATTCATTCATCCTTGACTAGGTGGCAGTTAAGGGCATGCACTGTACATTGGAATAATCATGGAATAATCCATATCATATCTAGACTTGCTTTGCATTAACTAATTCTCACTTTCTTAACATAGCTATTTCAGGTTAGATATTAGGAAAAATTTCTACACGCAAAGAGTAGCCAAGCATTGGAACAGGCTGCCCAGGGAATTGGTGGAGTCACCATCCCTGGCAGTGTTCAAGAAATGTGTAGATGAGGCGCTTAGAGACATGGTTTAACAGGTCTAGTGTTGAGAAGCTTATGGTTGGACTTGATGTTCTCAAAGATCTTTTCCAAACATTATAATTCTATGATTCTGTATGCTATATGCTCATTTGAATTGTGGTGGTAAGAAATATAAATATATTATATAAGTTATACATTATATTTTTTACATTATATAAATATTATATTCTATATAGAAATACAATATCTGATTTATATTATATAAATATTATAATGTATTTAATTATGAATTATTATATAATTTATATAAATAATCAAAGTTATGAGCCAGTACAGGGGTTATGATTAAAAAAAACCCTCTAAGTCTGACTTTTAACTTGATTTCAGAATATATTGCAGTGGCCCAGTTTACTAATATATCCATATAATCTCCATGCTGCCTCAAGATGATGTCATTCAGCAGTCTTATGTTTTACTTCTTTTCATTTATTAGTAGATTAAACCAATATTTTAAAGGTGAATCCCCATTACTCCTAGTCATCTATTCTAATTTAAATGCATCTCTATCAAATTGTAAAAAAAAAAAACCAACCAACCAAAGGAAGTTCTTACCAGAGATGCACAGATGGTTGGAGACATCCTACTTCTCTCTTGCTGCAGCTGATACTTGCGCTGGGCTCTGTCGACTGAAGGTGTCTAGGCACATTTACTGATAGACTTTTTATAGGGGTTCCTGTGCTGTCCTAGTTAATGTGGAGTAGGTGTTTTTTCCAGCTGTGGTTTTAGACCGTAACACAAATCTAAAGGTCTATGCATATATATTCCATAACGCAGATAGGACACAAGATATGGGCTCATCCTTTCTTAGATGTCATTACATTACCTATGTCACTAAACAGCAGCAAAAAAAAATCAACATTATTATTAGAGGATCACTGAAAATTTGGTTCATGCACTGCAGCAAGGTCAGTGAGCACAGGTAGCAGCAAAATATTGAGCAAAGTAGTGAGCTTTTGAGTTGATGCACTTCATGGACACCTTGAGGTGTTGTAGCTATCAAAAACACTAATGTCACTGTCACTGCCAGATTAAATCAGTTTGCTTCTCAGTCAGTCGGATGTCTTCTCACCCTGAATTGGACAGATGCTGGATCTCTGATCCTGGTGTGATAGCTCTCCATGCTTAGCAAGAGCGGTCACTTAACTCAATGTCTGAGCATCTAGGTACTTGCCCAAACTTCTCTCAAATCTCTTAGTCTGGATATCTCAGCTAGGATACGTAAGTTTTGAAATAAATGCATTGTCATAGTGAGTTCTCAGGTTCAGTCATTCTCCATCAGGGAGAGAAGAAATAAAACACACAGAAAAGCAACCCCCCTCAAATTTATTTCAATTCTTTTTGAATTTGCCACCATTTGGGATTCACTGTATGTGTTTGGGTTCACTTGTGCTGTGACACAGACCTGAGATCCTAATAAAAGAAGTCTGTGACAGGTGTAGTCAATCCCCAAATACCTAAGTTTGGGAGAGATTCCTAAATAAAGAGGGTTTCTAGACAAACGTTGTGAAGAACGTAGGATGCAAAATAACTTTTGCCACCTCAGTATTTAAATACATACTATTTCTATGTGTGTGTTCAGGTGTAGGAACTATGCATGGCATGGTAACCAACAGGGTGTCCTCCTCCCATTCAGGTTGTTGTGGTTTCTTAATTTTTTACTAGGATATAATAAGTAGGCAGCAGCCCGGAGAAGTTGAGCTGCTTCAAGATTGTCCCTCCTTTTGACTTATGGTCTCTGGGGAGTTTAACAGGGGAAATCCTGGTGCTTTGGTTCCAGCTTCAGAGATTGACCTCCTCACCCTATACCATCCAAAGGGGAAGGTAAACGAGGGTAGGACTCAGTTTGCAGCTTCTGGGATTGCTGTGACCTATATGAGCTTGTTTAAAAGATGCTGACTTTTCAAAAGCTAAATGTATAATTCAGTTTCCCTCCCAGAGTAAGAGGCATACAGGTTAACGGAAATGGTTCCCTCAGAAGGGGTTTTCTCTAAAGCCACTTACTGAAATATCCACTCAAAGTGGGTCAGTTAAATTTCAAATTTTAAAAGAGGAAAGGTGTTGAAAGCCCGTGAGGTAGCAGAAGGTCAGGTTCAACCAGCCTGACCCTAAATCCATGCTCATCTGCTCTAAGTGTGTCTGTGGTTTGGGTTACCTCTGTGTTTGAAAGGTGAATGGTTGAGCGTAAGGACTTGGCTAACGCGGTGTAATACTGAAATGACGAAAGAAAAAACAACAACTCTTTCCATGGTTTATTTTGAACCGTGAACACATTTGTTCACAATTCTCAGAGGAAAGATGAGAATGCTCAGGAGAAAATGAATCTCTTGAAATGCTTCTAGTGTGTCCGAATTATACAAATGAACATCTCACATTTGTGATTCCTGGATTTTTCCTTGTTTCAAGCATTCAATTTCCAATTTTTCTTGGTTTAGAATGAAAGGAAAACTGGAACTTTTTTTTTTTTTTTTTTTTTTTAATGATTCTGGAGTTGTGATTTCTTGTAACAAAAGCTTACCAAAAAAAAAAAAAAAAAAAAAAAAAAAATATTATTTAAATGTTTGAAATTGAAATTAAAAATTATTTATGTGCT
>JAWLRI010000055.1:1173713-1268764 GCA_034781795.1 Crypturellus tataupa | reverse complement strand
CAAAAAAAAAAAAAAAAAAAAAAGCTGTCACTTGATTCCAGCCCCGAGGAATACAGTGGCAAGCTATTCCCTGCATCGAGGTGAAGCAAAGCCCGGGAGCAGCCTGCTGCAGGCTCTTTCCTTTCATGTGACTAATACGCACAAATCCATCGTCCCCAGGGGCTGGGGGATCATTGGCAGCAGTGTCCGCCTGTGGAAAAGGGGCAAAGGGGGAGGACTGTGCTCTCCTTTCATTCACGAGCGTCAGCTGTCCCACCTGTTCCCTGCTCAGACATGGGGAGCAGGGACGGAAGGGATGGGGTGCTGACAACATCCAGCATGAAAATTCATCGAACAGAAGGAATTTCATATTAAAATGAGAAGCAAATGGGCATGGCCACAACAGAAGCGACTAGTAGACGCATAGGACACTGCAACAGCGCTGGTATCTGGCTGAATCACTCCTCTGGGAAAGGGGGACCAGGCCAAGAACGAGCTTCCTAATGAGGGACTAATGATGGATGGAACTGAGTAGGTGCAGAAGGGCAGCTTGCTTCGGAAACCTGATCTGCTGCCAGCTGTTTATTTAAACAAATGCCGCAGTGTCAGCCTGCAACAGCAGCAGACTCCCCTGGAAGGTTTCTCCTGACCAAGCGACACAGATTTGCATTTAGGCAAATTTCTCAGCTGTGAAGCCAGAGCTGGCCTGGACCTGTCATTTCTCATCAGGAGTGCAAGGGATGTGCCGGAGCAGGGAAGTCCTTGTCATGCCAGCGGGATGCCCAAACCATGGCAAAACCTCTGCGAGGTTCTGGTTTCTTCTTGCCCCGTTGCCTTTGCTCTGGCATCTGCCATGGGGCAGGCGACTTGCACCCCTGCTGCGACCAGCGCGAGTGCAGGGGATACCAAACCTTGAAACCAAAGAAGCTCCAAACCTGTCATTAAAGCAGCTGCATTGGCAATAAATTTCATATTTAAAGAAGCCCATTGACTGTTTAAAATGCAGTGAGAGTAGCCATGGGAACAACCTCAGCAGAGTTTTACCAGCCTGAAAAGTGACACTGCAAAGACATGCAGAAGTGCTCCTAGAGGCACCAACATTTTTCCTCTCAAAAAAAAAAGATTTAAGCCTGTTTCAAATCAGCTGCAAAAAATGAACTGGGTGCATTCAGGCAGCTCAGTTATGGGTGGTAAATACTTTGGCTTTTTCAGACTACAGCAAGAAAAAAAAAACACACTATAAGTTTCGATTTGAAACAAAACCAGAGTAGATCATGCTTTTCTTTTGAAATATTTGGGAAAGACATTGTTTTCTCAACAAGATGAACTTTTTTGGTATTAAAATGTTTTAAGATCTGAAAAAGCTTTTTAAAATGGCATCTAATATTTTCAAGAAAAAAAACACTTTTTTTCTTTGTGAAAATGTGAAAATAATAAGTGAGTGAAATTTTATGGGAAATGTAAGCTTTTTCAGAAAATATTGATATACTTGGAGTACAGTTGATATATTTTAGAAGATCTAACTAAAAATTTCTCAGACTGCCCAGTTTCTGATGCAAAGAGGAGAAATTAAGGGAAAATTGAAAGTCCTGGGATCTGTCTACAGTATTTAATAGAATACTTTGGGACTGTTTTTCTTCTTAGTTTGCTCTTAGTCACTTTTTATAATGTTCTTGTTATCTTCCCTAGGTCCGTCCACAGTGTTTGCGTTAGTAACTTCTGTCTTCACCATCCACCATTGGTATGTCACAGCAAGCAAGGGAGTTGTTCCATTGGCAGGATTATGTCCTAGAGCCTAAAACGAAGGAATAAAGAAGAAGAGATCCAAGTACCCTGTGTGATTTCTTCCCATTATTTGAGGAATGCTCATAAATTAGTTGTATTGCTTTCTCATGCTCAGATTTCCATGATAAGTGGTAAGTGTTGAGCTAAAAGCAGCAAAAAGAGACACTGCTTTTCAAGTCTCGCTGTTCACCCCTGGCTTCTCACTCTATCCATGAGCATCCAGACATAAGAGATTAATGGTTCATCCCACTGAACCTTAGAAGAAAAGGGGACTTTCCTGTGTTTTAGTCTCTTCAGTATGGAAAGGGGACTCAAAATCTCATGCCAACTTTTCTCTGCCCATGTGTCAAGGACAGAGATTTAAGTCCAGGATGATGCTTCCATCTGAAGCAAGCTTAGGACTGTCAGAAGAGGGGAGGCACTAAGGCATCTGGCCCTGCATGGTGGGATTTAATAACAACAAGAGGTATTTCTCTGCTCTGTGCAAACAACTATATCCTGATTAAAGATAAAGCTACTCTGAGGATCCCAGGGACAATGCTCAGCAGGGCTGGTAGGTTGGAGGATCACGGACTAACATTGTTTTGCCCAGTTGGACACTGCAGGCCAAAAGGAGGAAGGCTGGGATACAGATCGGGAAATTCAAAGCAGGACATTCAAATCCCTTAGGTTCCTTTGGAAATCTTGGCTCAACACCCTGCATGCCAGTGTCTAACAAGCCTCTCAAGAAAAAAAAGACAGCAAACACTAGGATTTATTAATAATCAGTCCAGCTTCTTAGCACCTTCTCATGTCACTTTGGTTGCTAGGAAGTTTGTGTCAATACACAAAGAAGCGAAGTATTAATAGAAAGAAATAGCAGCTGATGGGACCTCTGCACAGCAGTGTAGCCAGTGCAGGGGATGCCCTTGCAGGACACACCAGCCTATAAAGCCTTCCAGGATACATCTCTACTAGCAAGTCAATGTTGCAGAGGTCGTTCTCTGATCCCATGGCTATGCCATGGTCTATGCTATTAACTCTCTCATCTTCAAAAAGTGGGTGACTGTAGCATAGAGCTCACTGGGAGCATGTCCTGGCCATGCTCCCAAATCGTTTGTGCTAACACAAGCTGGTCTGGGTCAAAATCATCCAGGGCATCATGTCTGCAGCTTCTGATCCATGGAGATACTGTGCCCAAGCCCTGATGCTTTTATTTTACTCACAGACGTAGCCACAAATTCTGAGCCACAGGATGGCCAGTGGGAGGTGCTGGGATCTTCCTTAGAGCCTTCCAAGGCCTTAAAACTGCCCCAAACACTCAGTACTTGGAGGAGTTTTCTGCAGCCGTTTGATGGTATGACTTGATAGCTACATTCCCTTGATTGTAAATTGTTTGGGAGATGGAAAACCAGGCAAGATGTGGATGAGAACACTAAGTACAGACAAAACCAAGCTGGAAAGGAGATATCCGGCCTCTCTCCAAGACCCACATCTGGACCAGCTTCCTTGAGTTGAAGCAGTTTCATGTCCAATGTGGCACAGCTTGCATTGGAGGGGGCTACTTTTCCATGATCGTGTCCTAGAGAAACATGGTGTGGTTCAAGCACAAGCCCCATTAGGCCTGATTTCCCTTCAGGGTGTTTAATGCTCTATTTACAGCTGCGGATACAAGGATGAGGCAGCAAACACTGGTGCCTGCGCTATGGAGCTGTGCGTGCACAAGGAAAGTTTGAAGGGAGGAGGGGAGCTTCCAAATGGTTGTAGACAAAGTCGCTAAAACCTGCCTTATCCCACATGATCCTTCCTCAGCTGTTCTGCTGGGCGATGCCATGTGCTGTCCAACAACTGCCGCATTCCTCGCACGAGGTGCCTGTGCTACAGGGGCTGGGGAGCAGGGGACAACCTTCCTGTGCCTGATGCAGAGCTTTGCTCTCCTTCAAGTGCTGCAGATCTTTGGGAAATAGCATTTCCAGAGTGTGTCATTGCACTTGAACAGCATCTGCCCTGCAAAGCCTTCATAGGGAGCACACAATTCCCCTTGATTTACACAAGGGAGCAAGTCAGCGCAAACCATGCATGAGTGAGGGAAAGAGTTGGGGAATAGTTCCAGTTTCTCCTCGTCCTATGATCTAATTACGTGATCATGGCATTTCCATGCAGATAGATAACAACAATTAATTCCTGAGCCTGTGCTCAGCAGAGCCATCCTGCAGAGCAGCCATGGTTTGCTTGGCCCAAAGTCGTCCAAGTTCAGGTGTTCAGTGGCTCCATACTTCCACCTAGTGACCAAGAGCTATCCTCACATCCTGCTTTTCATGGTTTCCTTTCTGTTGCATTGAAGGAATGTTTCTCAGATACCCAGTTTTGACTCTGCTCACCTCTGTTGGGAGTTATTTCCACTGGTACTCATAAAATCTGCAATGTCCAGGCGAATGGCTGTACATGAACAAAAAGAGATGGCCTGTGGGGATATTTTAAGTAGAACTTTCCTTCAGTAAGAAGAAAATTGCATGCATTGATGCACATGCACATAAGCGTATTTAAGCACATACAAATGTGTGGGTACACATGCATGAAATATGTACATTCATTTATCAAATTGTTCTGCTGTTCTCTTTGCTGGGCAGTTATGGTCATCAGCATGTGTAGTGAGAGAGGCTTTACATTTCATGTAATGAGACCCTTGTGTGAATCCACCTTTCCTGTCCCAGCAGATGTGTAGGTGAGGAGCCTATGGGGTCATTAAGGACAGTGCCACCATCTTCTCTCTTACTTTCCAAGTTTCAACCTATTCAGGAAGACAATTCCTGAGGTCTGGTCCTCACCTAATCTGTGGCTTTTGTGAATACAACAATTGCCCTTTCTCCTTCCAGTCAAATATATCCATTGGACCTGCAAGTCTGAGACATTTTAGTGTCCTCTGTGTAAAACATTTCCTTGAAGTTGTACTATGAAATGCTGTACAGAACAACAAAGGCAAAAACTTTTTTCCCCTTCACTCTTGAGTTTGAAAGAGATAAGGACCTGAGTATGCTATAGCAAAGCTGAAAGATTAAAAGTCTTGGCTCTAGATGCACTAATAAGCCTTAATGGACTTAACTAGTCCCACCTGGGCCCTCTCCCTACCCACACAACCATGAGCCCATAGGTCCATTTAAGCTTGGTCTAAGGATACTGCCCTCTTTCTGAGCTAGGTTGCAGGTGCAACTCTTTCTAGATCTGTCTCCTCAATGGCTCTTGGATGTGTGCTGTAGCTGTATTTCTAGCCCCGTCTCCTTTCTGTTGTGACAGGATGCTGGATATTCTCCGTTTCATGTGTCTGGGGTACTTTTTACCAGAGCCCAGCTCTACCCACACTGCTCAGACCCATCAAGGGTTTGTTTGTCTGGGCACTGCCTGCACCAGACTCACCCTTGGCTTCCAGCTCATCCTTCCTCATGGAAGAGCTGGCCCTTGTGGCTTGTCATGAAAACAGACTTCTAGTTTAGGGGCAAAACCCTGGGTTTTGTCACCTCTGGTGGCAAAGTTGCTACTTGTGGTGAGTAAGTGTATATGGAAGAAAAGGGATAAAGAAAGACTGATGCAATTTGTCAATGTCTTTGAAGAATGACCTTTATCTGACTATATAAGCATATATATTTATACGTATACTTCCATAAGTATATATTGGGAGTATTTCCTCAAGACTGCTTCTTGTTTTGACCATACTTACAGTGAAACTGGCTAATAAGTAAAGCGAGTGTAGACTTTTGGGCAGAATGGGGTTAAACTTCCCTGGATTCCTGTAATCATTGGCTATGTGCACACGGGGGCTTGGTGCAAGAATAAACCAAACCCAACAGGTTCTTCTGTTGGGCACCTCTCCAAAGCTTGCCTGAAAGCCGATCACCCGTGACTTCCTGCCCCTGTGACTTTGAGCTGAAGCCAGGGAAGAACAAGCAAGTCTGTTTTGTCTTCTATTGGAGATGAGGTAAGGGCATTCATAGCCAGTGATGATGATCGACTAGTGAGTGGTAACTCATTAAACCGCAGTGCTGTTGTGTTACAGAGCTCCTTGTGAGCTTCAATGGAAGCTTCCATGAAGACATTCATGCTACACCCATATGTACGGTCACTGCTCATGGTCTTGCCCCTGCCTCTGTCAGAACTCATGGTGTATGTGCTCACGTACCCTGCGTATGCCAAACTTGAAGGCTCCTAGCAATGCTGTGGAAGGATAAAAGGAATTAATTGTCCTGTTAGGGGATCTAATTATATATCGAGTGGAGAAAGATGCCAGGTCACTCCCTTGGAACAAAATAGTTAACAGTAGCAAGTAGCTTATGTTAATAATTAATCTTGCCCAATGAACAGGTCTGAGCTCTGTCTGTGGTGGCATCAAGCCTGACGAGAAACTAGTCCAGGGATTTTCAGTGCAGTGAAGCCTGTGGCCCACGCGGGGACTGAACTGGATGCCAGACACAGATGTGGACCTGAAATTGCAGTAGAGCAGGTGTCAAAGGAGTGGAACTGCTGTTCTGGCATCTGCACTTCCCCACTTTGCTACTGTGAGGAAGGGAAGAAGAGTAAATAGAATAAGGTAAGTAATACTAAAAAAAAAAAAAAATAATAAAAAGATCTGAAGAAGAGTAATAGCAATAAAGTCAAATGATCTTTTATAGACTTATTTTAAAATTTCAAGGCCTGAATGCATCAATACTGTGAACTCTGATCCCCTACAAATTCAGTTTTAAAGCCTGCAAGGAATACTGAGTGAATAGTTAAAGCAGCACTTGCAATATCATGGTAGAAGCAATACTGTTATTCTGGTGTTTTGCATCACTTTATATTCTGGTCTAACTATTCATATGTTTGGATTTGCCAGAAAAAGCAGAGAGAAAGGGTAGAGACTACCTGTTTTTTGCATACATGAATCATTTCTGCAGGTCAGGTGTGTTTGCCAGGTGTGACTATAAAAAATGTGCTCTTTACCTGGTGCTTTGTATGGACTCTGTAATGAGACATCAGTCAGCTCTGTTCAACTGCAGCTTCTTCATGGGTAGGGTAATACACCAGCTCTCAGAGCATCCTACTCCCGTTGTGCTTTTCCTGGGGTGTTAACCTGCCTCTCTTATAGCATGAGACACACTATGGGTGCCTTATGCTTCTCTTTGATATCTCAGAAAAGCTACTTTGAGAGGAAAAGGCGTTTTGCGCTACAGGTCTTCTTGTACGTGCTTCTGCAACAAATGTTATTATAGTTTTGATCAGGCTTTTGTTCTTTGTGGCAATTATCATTAAATGATTTCCTGCCCAAGTGGCTTATCCTGAGCAATTGTTTGTGCTCTCCATTTCTTTGTCTGATATATCAGCTCCCATAGGCTTGCAATGTAAAGAAAGAATATGGTCAGGACTTGGTTTTTATTTCATTTCCTTACAGGGAAGGTGCTATTAAAGTCAAGGGTCTGAGCAGAGATCTTCTGAAATCCCATTCCAAAGCCTGAGATGAACCTCTTGAGACCATTTCTGAGTGCTCAGCTGATCCTTTTTGCAGGTGGGTCTTGCAGAAGTATGGAACACAACCATGCTGGTAATGCAACAACTGCAAAATGCAGTGCTTCTGGGTTAGGTAAAGTGTAAAGTATATAAAGTGTCTAAGAGAGGTTGGATGTTATGGGATATTGACTGCATTGTTCTGGAATTTTACAACCTGTGTTAGTGACTTTGGATTGTCTTATTTCCAAAGTTAGCAGGCATTTGAAGGTAAGTGTCTGGATTTGTAGTTATTTATTTCCTCTGTTCTGGTTGATTTTCTCTTGTGTTTGTTGGTTTCCATTTGCTCAATGTTTTAATGATTCTTTAGGTGTTTATGCTGCATGCACAATATTTGGGTTTAGATTGATGAATAAGATTGAGATTGATATGTGGCCAAGAAATTGGTAATAAGCTGAAATGTTAGACAAACTGGGTATTGCTGTAAATAAGGGCTCTGGAAAAAAATCTGAACACTAGCTGACAATTTTTCATAGACACCCACTCATCTCCATTCTAATCAGAAGATGAAGGTCCCTCAAACAAAGTCTGAATCACCTGAAGAGTTTGATGTGTTTATGAAAAAGACTATCTAACAAGTTGCAGGTGACTTAACTACATAGAACAGGAGTTCATTTCCAGTCTGGTGTTTCTCTTTCCTAAGAAATTCTGCAAGAAAGAGATGGACTGGTTATCTCAGAGGCAGAAATAGATTTTGTATGTTGTTGTATGTTGGCTGCTCTACTTTAGGGGATAGTGTGCAGAAGTAAGCAAGCAGATTTCCCCGAGAGATGGAGCCATAAGCATGAATTTTATCATGTTCGTTTTAGTTTTTGGAGAGGATGTAACACTTGGACTGTGGTTCAATTCACCAAGTCTGGAAAGACTTTAAATAAAAACTTCCTGAAAAGCAGGACTCTTACATAGGGTGGAAAGTTGGGTATAAAAGGGGTAAGTAATACGACAAATTTTGTATGTCTATGAAGGAGAAATCATGAGAAGACAAGGATTGCAGAAGAACAGCTGTTGGGCCAATAAAAAAAAATGCTTTCTCCTGAATGAGATGGTTTTGATGCTTATGTTACATCTCAGCTTGACATGGTTGGGTTATTTTTGCAGTGACAGCTACAGGGCTGCGTATTAAGCCACGAGAAGGCAGTGTTGCTGGAGGGACATGGATTACTATTACCCTGCCTGGTGAGTTTTTAATTCAAGTCACGTGTCAAAATAATAATAAAATCAGTGGTGTTTTGAGTTTTGGAGGTAAGGTGGCAAAAATAAAAAATAAACCTCCAAATCTCTTCCGTTCATAGAACATCTGAAGAAGGAACCTTAAATACACTAGTGATAAATGTGAGATATGAGCAAAAGCCAAACTGATATGCCTTGCTGATCTATGCCAGAACTGTTAAACCCAACTACTCAAAATTAAGATTTTTTTTCCTTCTTCCAGGAGTGCTGAATATTGACTTCCTGAGAAAGGTTCATTTTCTCTGAGCCAATTTTATGTTGTCTCTTCTTCTTCATTTAAGATGTTCAAGTTCTATTTTACTCCTTTCTACTTGTGATGTGTCTCTGTAGAAAGGATGGGTGGGAAGGAGGGGGAACTTGTGTCTTCAGGGAGAGATGTGCCCAGCACATGGAAGCTTTAAGTGTGTTGGCACTTGAAGCTGTTTTGAAACATTTTGGGAGAAAATAGGTGGGGAGAGAAGGGAAAACCTCTCCCTAGGAGCAAGAGGAACTGTGTAGCTGATTGCAATTGAGAAACCTCTTGTATTTTTAAAACAAATCAGTGGGCCATCTATAGAGTGTGGAAATGGAGACTTAAGAGCCTTTATTTCAAAATTGTATGACTAAGTTACAAAATGCTAGTTTATGTTCGGCTAAAATTTAATTTCCTGAAGTTGAAAGGCTTTGATCTTTTGGGTAGTTTTCTCTAAAGAAATTTGCTAAATAGGCCCACCGTGCAGACCAGACCATGCTGAAGTCCTGTCAGTGCAATTATGAACAGATGTATGAAACAATTGTTTTTCAGATTCTCTCTCACTTTATATACACGTGAGTGTATATAAACCTACCCAGGTTACCCTGTGATGATTAGGGGTGCTAAGCACTGCTGCTAACGAGACAGAGAATTTCACACTCCATTTTTATATCATGTGTGACTGAAAGGGGGTTATGTCCTCATCAAGCTCTTGTGATTCATTTGTGACTACTTAGGTTCAACATCTCACCAACTAGAGCGCTTCTTGGCCAGTGGGTCCCATCTGGAGGTGTTCCTAGTGAATCCAGGCCTACCCAGGTTACCCTGTGATGTTTCTCCTGTATCTTTTGACTTATCCACCATAAGATGCAGAACAAGGTATGGTCTTTGTGTGGATAGTTGTCTGTTATTTGCCTAGAAGGGTCCTCGGTTTCTTTGTACCCAAACAGGCAGTTTGGGAGTGCATGGCTGCTGCTCTCACTGTATCTGACCACATCCTAAACTCTGCTGCATTTATACTTGCTTCAGGTTAAAGAAGCACTAGGATCACTAGCATGCGGGTTTCACACACTGAGGTTTGGAAAAAATAAGACTCAAATACTCAAAGGCTTCTAAACATCTAATTATTTAGATGCATTATTCCCAAGAAAATCTAGGGATTTTACCACCTTTAGGTATCCTTGGCCTGTCCAGGATCATAAAAAAGTAGTGGTAGAACTGGAAACAAATGTGTTTCTGAGTATTGGCTAAGCAATCCAAGCTCCTTTTCTGGTCTGTCATAATTTCAAAGATCTTTTTCTTTCAACTAGAAGATTGAGTGCCTCTCAAGAAGCTGTAAGAAGGACCCTAATGGAGCTCTTCCATCTCTTGCTTCTATGATTTAGCTGGGAATTATTTCTTCTGGTGAATGTTATGATGAGAAACTATATGCATTAAGGATGCATCATTAACTTACAAACCAGGATCAAGCTGCCCTGTAAATCTAGGCAGCCTTGGGTTATTTTAATTCTAATGAATAACAATTAGTTATTAGTATTAATGAACACTAATGAGCATGTATGTGTTTTGCATTTACATACAATTTGGATAGTTAGAGTTCTGATATAGCCCTATAACCTTCTGCACTTCTCTGAAGTTCTTGGTCTGAGTCCACATTTCTCTTTAAATTTAGCTTTTTAGTAGACTGTTTGGACCTATATACCATCATGCAAACTTTCTTTGCTCTATCAAAGCCTCAGTGGATATGGCAAACATGTAGACCCCAAGAAGCATTTGCCATTTGCTTAAAAGTAAACACCATTCTGTATTTTTTTCCCCTTCCAGGTCTGCACCTGGGGAAGGTTTGTACTATGTGGAGCTGTTCTCAGAAGGACGGGTGATTAACAATGTGACTGGGATGGAAAAAGACAGCTATGCTTTCAAGGTACAATCAAGCAAGAATGGAAGTGGTGATAAAGAGTTCAAGGTATTGAAGGCAACCAACCTTTAGACTTGATATCAATCACAGGAGACATCCTGTGAGCATCTTTCACACTGCATGCGGGATTGCACGTCAGGACAAGAAGTCAAGGTGCAACTTATATCTTTAAAGATGAAATGATCATGTTACCATTTATAGAGATCAATATGTTCATCAAGCAATGATTGAAAGCAACTAAAAATTACATCAGTGTTGTGGCAAACCGTAGTTGTTCTTGTTCTTGACCTGAGATCCTTTGACTTTGTTCATGCTGAAAATATTAGTTAGTCCCTTTCACTATGTTTCCATCTGGAGATGAAGTCAGAAGCAGGATATAATCCCATTCTTCCATGGATAAGGACCATGGACAGACCTTAGGAGATCCGTTTTTGCTGAAAGCAGGGTCAACTATGAGGTCAGAGCAGGTTGCTCAAGGATTTATTTATCTAGTCTTGAAAAATTTCCATGGATGAAGTTTTTGCAGACTTCTGGGCCCCTGTTCAACACCTGACTGTCACAGTTCTTGTGAATAGTCTCAGTCATTTTTACATAAAAGCAGCTATGCAAGTGCAAACAATGGACAGACATAGTTTTAACCTAACCCAGACAATTTTAGCTGCACTGCATGGAGGGGCTTACATGATTGGGAGTCCCATCCCACCTCTGCGATAACTCTGAGCATTGAGCAAGAAAGCCCAGTGTTTCAGTAAATGGCACATTAAAGCTGAGGAGTCATTGGGTGGTTCAGCTAGCTTAGAAGGCTGATGAAAAATCACCAGGGGATGATGCTAATGAGATGCATTCCAAGCTAAATAAAACACAATGTGTCTCTTTGTTTTGGGACTTGGACCTGGGAGCTATGCATATTAAAAATTAATTTTCCCCTCTGCAGTAGATTGGAAAAGCCTGCTGCAGGCAGCAGCAAGCCTGAACAGCTCAGACTTCAGTGTCAGTTAGTGGTCCTGGATTTTCATGCTGTTTTTGACTTCTTTTTCTGAATCTGGTCCTGTCCAGGCTCGGATGCTGCCTTTGCTTCTCTGTGGCGACCAGCACTGGAATCAGTGTATGGTTATTCATTCTTTTTTTTTTTTTTTTTTTTTTTTTTCCCCACATAACACTATCAGGAAAGAGGAAAACTGGGCTCTGTAAGGGAATGGCATCCAAGGAAACCTTGGAGAAAACATGGAGTGTAGAGGGGATGAAGAAGGAAAGGTAGTGCTTTCCTGAAGGCGCTTTTGATGTATTATATCGCATTAAGTTGGAGCTCAAATTGGGCCAATGTGAGCATTTTCCTGGCAAAGATGCTTTGGGAGTTACCCAACAAGCTTGTCAAAGGCAAGCTTGACTCTCTTGTGATGCAGAAATAGTTTTTAAGAACATCTTCTCTGGTCAAGAGGGGAAGGGACTGAGGCCACCATGCCAGGCAAATGGAGCCTTTACTTTAAACAGGGAATAGTTTGGACTTTTTTTTTATAAAATCATCTTTTATGAATAATAAATGTCTCAAGCTGGGGTGAACAACTTGCACAGACAAAGGGAATGCAAAAATAGCAGGTCAGATCTGAACGCAGAGAGGGTACAAATCTCCTGGATAAGAAGGGTATGTCTGGACTTGCTCCCTTTTCAGAGCAGGGCTCCACTTCAAAGATCAAATCCTAACGTGTGTAGCCTCTGAAATGGGTCGCCAGCTGTGTTGCCAGCAATGTGTAATCAGATCTTGTCAGGCTGCTGTGAAAACGACTGCCATTTAACTACAAATTTCTCCTTGCAGTTCTCTGCTGTGCAGACACCTGTGGTTTATCAAATTAGTCCACCATCTGGCGTCCCAGGTATGACATCTTTCTTTAAGATGGAGCCCACTTTGATTATTATTTGATGTTCCATAGCGTCTTTCTCCTTATGAGGGGGCTGTCTTGCTGGGGATTCAAATGGGCATCTCCAGAATTTAATGTCCAAGCTCATGCTGAACGGGAAAATAGGTTTTCACAGGGGAAAAGTTTTCTGTATTGGGTGCAAGCAAAATGGGTAACGTGTAATGACCACTGGGGCTTTTGGCACTTGCTCTGCTTGGACAAACTCTGCCCCAGCAGAGAGGTGTTGTTCAGTATGGGAATAAGTTTAATCAATCTCAGTTCTTTTCATTTTTCCTGTTTCTTTCATAGTATTTTTAACAAGGGCTAATTACTTGGTGCTGATATTATAATGTCAAACACACTTGTGGTTAATGAAGATTTTAGATCAGACTTCACAGTTACCTGAAAAGACAATCCTTGATACTGGTATGAATAGTTAACTACTGTTTGAAAAACATATATATATATATATTTCTTTTTCCTCTCCTATTGCTATTCTGTTGGTATTTCCAGCCTTTCTTAGGAAGTCTTGCTCAAAAAGTTTATTTCCATGGTCATGTTCAATGAAAATATCTTTGTCCCTAGGAGTGCAGAGGTACTTTCTGGGATTTAGAATCACCTAAGGGATGTAATCACCTAAGCGCACTTGAAAATAATTAGAAACTAGGAGTGGATTTCAGCTTCAGAGTAACCTGTCTTGCCCTTTTTTGGACCCAGACCCTGTTTATTTCACAAAAGCAGCACAGACTTATTTAGTGCATGTGGGTGATGCAGTCTGAACAATGACTTTCTGTAATTGAGTTGTTAGATGTTTTTTAATCAACAAAATTGGTTAAGAGAAATATCTTCTCAGTACCAATGCTAGAGGTATGTCAAAGAATCAAGACTAGATTTTTTGTGTGTGTGAAACAAAGAAGGGTTCGTTTTGGACAAGGGAATTTTAGTGCAAAGTCACCTTGAAGTTTGATGCAGAGAACAGACACCAGTGCAGCAATTCGGGCCATTCCTCTGCAAACTGCAGGGACCGAGAATTTCTCCTCTTCAGTTCACAAAATCTGCAAATAAAACCTTCTGCTTTTAAAAGACTCACTTTAATTTCCATTCCCTTTCAAACAGGAAATTTAATAGAGCTCTATGGGAAGACAATTACTGGAAGATATGAAACCCTGGACTTCAATGTTGATTATATTGATGGGTAATTATATATAAGCTGCTACCTGACCCAGTCTCTGTAAATTGGCATTTCTTCCATCAGCCTCTTTGACAGCAATAAATTGCAACCAGTTGGCCCAGAATTGCCATTTCCTCCTTTTGTGGTTTATTGCAGCTCATGAGTTGGGCTCCAGCAAACTTTGTTAATCTAATTGCAACTGGTCCATTAAGCTAGTTGGTTTGTTTACTGGCAGCACAGTCAATCACAGCTCAGTGTGAACTGTACTGTAATTGCGTCTGGTTGTTGTAGATTTTATTTTGGCTAGCAAATTAAGATTTAACTAATTAAAATAATGTCAGAATCTAAAAGTTAAATAAATTTTCCCTGGAATTTGCATTTTTAGAAATACTTTAGTTTGAAACAAACAACCTCATTGTGAGTCAAAAGACAAAGCAGAAGTATTTTGAGACAAGAAACTTAATTCTCCATTGCTTTAAACCTACTCTAGTCATTTTCTCCCTTTCAAGAAAGGTTTCATTTTTATTTTCTGCTGCTTTTATGTTTATGTACAACACAGAAAAGCAGGTAAATTTTCAAATTTCATGTGATACCAAGATAACAAGGCTTTAAGCACAGTGAGTGCAAAATAAGTGTGAATGCTGACCTCAGGTCCAACCTATATATTTCCCTACCTATTCCATATATTTCTATATACTCTCTGGGTTCTGTTTTTCCTTGCTCTTATGACCATGGCAATGGATCCCTAAGTCTAGGTGGACACTTTAAAGAAACTATTTATCTATAGTTACTCTAGCATTTTAAGGGCCAGTTGAGGACCTGTGGAAGACTTATATCCCCACTAGTCACCTAGAAATCCTAATTCCAATCTGCACACATGCAGATCATAGAACCATAGAATCATATGTTTCCTAACTGTTTCTCAGTCGAGGTGGAAAATTTTCTTGCTAAGTGACTAAATTCTGTGCTAGTGAAAATATCTGTTGCAAATTCCTGGCATGCTAATTGCACCTGCTATCAGCCCTGCGTTTTTTTGCCCCCTGGAAACCCATGAATGTGTCCTTTGTTCAATATGAATTAGCCTTTGGTGGAACTGTGAGATCTTTGATCAATCTAAAGAATTGGGTTATTTGACCTCAGGTTGGATATGAGTGTGTGCTTCACATTACTCATTTACAGCATAACCTCACTCCTAACCAAAGAGGAAATGGACGTCAAATGTTAGCATACCAGACAAGTCCATATCATTGCTTCCCAGGAATGCTCGCTCCATACTCGTTTGTGTGCTGATAAATAGATACTAGGAAGTACTAGGAGGAACTTGGACTTATAGCCCCTGTGCAATGTATTCTAGGTGCCCCTGCTTGAGCAGGCGGGTTGGACTCGATGATTGCTGGAAGTTCCCTCCAACCTCAATGATTCTGTGGCTTCACCAAAGCCATGTGTCACTCCGTTCATGCTCAGTAAGATTCAAGGCAAAAGAAGGACTGATTTTTATCCTTATGAAGGCATTCTGCACTCTTTTTTTCAGGCTTTGTATGAGATATAACGGCCCAGTGTTGCTAAGTCAATTTTTTCACAAAGCTTTTTTTACATTTCCTTAAAATAAAAATAAAGCTATGTCAATATTAGTAAACTCTATTAAAAAAACCTCTACAACTGCACTCGGAAGCCCAGGCCGTAGCAAAGTGTTTGCATTGTAGAAGATTTTTAATTACATATTTTCTTTAGTTACCTGTTAATTCTCAAAGAATCATTACTGTTCTTTGCTGCTTATGCTAATTACTGTGAATTTATTGCTCCCACCTGATTCCTCTTCACCAGTGGAATCAGTCTCTTTCCCTAATGGTTCTTCAAGGTGGGAATATGCCAGTTTGCTCTTAGGAGTTTGGTCTCTAGCAGGAGTTGCTTGCTGGGATGTCTCAGTGCAATGAAAGATCGGAATTTCAACTGGGAAGCTCTGTGTATTGTCTTAAGGTCATGTCTTTCCTATTTTCTTTCTTCCTAGACCAGCTCTCCTTGTGGCAGAAGGAGATGGATGGACCAGTCTCTGCTCTTTTGCTGACAAACAAGCAGGACACATGTTAGTTTTGAACGACATTTGGTTTGTATTTACGCAAAGACTCAGCACAGCTTGTGCACAAAAAAAATTCTTGGCTATTGGCAAAATTTTTTGCTTTTTCATAATATAAATAATGAAAAGGAACTGTGCAAGTTTTATGGCTGGAGTGGGTAAGGACTGCTGTCTCTTCATGGTCACAGAGAGGTTCTGTGGGTCTAGCTGTAATGAGTCAGGACCAGGATTGCTTTCTGGCCTAGAAACTATGTACCATGGCCTGGTTTTATCCAGGTTTCTATTTGGCTTTCTTAAATTTCAAAGGAGGATAGCAGTGTTCAAGTCCAAGCAGCCTACTGGATGTAGCCTTGGGTCAATGCAATCTGCTGCAATGAATCATATATGATTGTATTTTGAAGATGGGTTAGTTGAACTTGGGCAAATGTGTGCCAGGAAAGCATTAATGATTTAACAATATAGGTGGACAGGGTGCAATGACCAACTCCTGGTACAGCACATTTCTTGGAATTAATGTATCCCTATGTCCTGGAAGTGGTAGGAGATGCTTCTGGATGGCTGCACCTGCCTGGTGCTGTAACCTGGTGCTGTGGAGTAACATTCCCTTTATTGCCCTATACAACATCTCTTATACTTTGAGATGTTACAGAAGGTTGATTCCTGGAAAAAGAGCACAGAAAATGTGAGATATGGCTCTGGCTGCTGTAGTAACCCTCAGTGTTGTCTGAGTAACCCTCAGTGTTGTCTGCAAATAACGAACTGGGCCAATTTTTTACTGAATGCAAGGCAATTGGTCACCAGGCAGCATTTTACCGCTTGTGTGTCTCAGTCCATGCTGCCATGGTAGCAGCACGACAACAGCCCATGCGACTCAGCCCTGATGTCTCTGGTTTCTCCAGGCTATGTGCAATGCACTTCTTGCAATCACTACATCTTCAAAAGAGGGAGGCTTGTGTTGCGGAGAGCCAGGGGAAAATCCTGATTGCACAGAAATTTGTTCCAAGGCTCCTATGGACCTCAGTGGGCACACTTACTTCACTGTAAAATCCCCCCTGCATCCCAGGAGGAGAACTTAAATGCAAATGTGAATCGGAGATGGGGCTTGGGTTCTTCCATGGCTCCAGGAGGAGTTGATGTAACGCTAGCTTGTCTTGCTTGATTGCTACTCGTTCCTACTTACAGATTTAGGGCCATGCAGACAAGCAAGTAGAGGAAAGCACTGGAAAGTAGGTGTGGAAATGCCGAATACTGTTATGCCCCCGTCTCCCTTCCCCTGTAGTCACTTTGCTTTCATGTCCTCACTTTTCCTGGTAACTCTATCTGCTCCATGTCCCTGATTCCTGCTCAGTAACCACAAAAGATCCCAAGTGCTTGACCCCTGTTGCTGTACATCATCTTTGGCATCAAAACGTTGATGCTTCCTGAGCTACATGATGCACCCTTAACAGGGCAGAATGGCAGAAACTCTGTGTGTAAGATGGGTTTTTGCTGAAGCAGCAGATCTGGTCTTAATTCCTTGGGTTCAGGCCACACCATAATTCATTCAGAGCCTTGCATAGGGCTCTGAAGCTACATGTATTGTAGAAAAGCACGACCATTCTTTGTAAATAATTTAAAGTTTTACAGACCTATCTCTGCCATCATTTTTTTTCTTCTTCCCCTCCCCAAAGCAGAGCAGTTTCCTCATGTATGGCTCTTTTTCAGCTTGTGAGCCAACATAACCCCCCTGTTGAAAGATCAATTCTCTCCATCCCAGGAGACTCCTTTCTTCCCAGAAGATCGGAAGATCTGAAATGCCTTCCTCAAATTTTGCAGCAGGCAAAAAGGGACCAAACTTCATGTAAACTTGATGAAGCTTCATGTGTGATCTGTCCATGATCATGCAACAAGAGTGAAACAACCTTTTCTCATCCCTTCTAAGGGAAGCCAAGGGTGACTCGGATATAAAAGTCATCAACTTTACTTGATCTGGTGATTCTCCCTTTGTTTTTCTGACACTTTGGGAGGAAAAAGAATGATGTCCTTTATCTTTCTGCAGATATCCTATACAGGTGGAGGATGGAGTGGGGACCCTGCAGTGCCGGGTGGAAGGCAGCCACATAGGTCAGTGAAAAGGGAGGAAAAACTCCAGTTTCTGTAGATTTTACAGCTCCCCATGCAGACACAGGGAGTAAGTTCAGTTCCTGCACAAACATGAGTCTGAGATGCTTTACAATGTCCCATCTGGCCTTTGGGTACCATCAGAATGGTGTGATCTCCTGTAGGTCCTCTGTCACATCTGTCAATGGTCTACAGGTGTTTGCACTGCTCTACAGCATCTTCAATGACATCTGAAAACTAAGAACAAGCAAAGGTTGGATTTTCACTGGCTCTGCTGGGAGCTCACATAGAGATATATAGTCATGGTCTTGCATCAGCTGGAACTTGCAAAGTTCTTGATGGGGTTATTTTTTTTTTTTTGTCTGGTTTTGTTTGCTACTTCTAGTCTGTTGCTTATAGTGCATGTTGACTTTCTTCTCCTCCTATAAATCAAGAAAATTTTGGAAAACGGCATAATTATATTGAAAGAAGAGAACAATCAGACCTAGGACACATGGATAATATTTGGTGGAATACACTCTTCACGGAGCCCTTCACATTCCCTCTGTAAAGTATTGTGTTCTCTCCTCCAGGGTCCCACAATGTCAGCTTCTCAGTGTTTAACAAGGGAAGGTAAGTGAATCTCTTCTCTAGTTCTCTGTATTTTCATGGGAAAACACAGCTGCATTTTTTTGAGCCTGCGATAAGTGCAAGAAATTTTACTGAAAATTGTTTTGCCTCTTAGAAACGAGATTTTTTTAGAAAAAGTGCGGATAAGTTTTGACAATGTCAAAGCCATATTTTGTAATGGGAAAGTACTTGGCATTTCAGCCATAAAAAAATGACGTGTCTTGAGTCCATGCACAATGCAAGTGGGTGAAAGTTGCTGTTGATCGCCATAAAATTATTATACCCTTCTGGAGAGAAGGTGTCCAGTTCTCTCCAAAGAAGGTCTAATCCCAGCTTAAATTGCCATAGATCTCTTGGACATTTCCTTTCTCTTGCAGATCAGCAGTGCACAAAGATGCTTGGCTCATCAGTGCTAAACAGGACCTCTTCTTGTACCAAACACATTCAGGTATTGCACTGATTCATCTCACTGGTTGCACAGTCCCTTGGAAATTCCAGAGAAGTCTAGGGGAAAAAAAATACTGCTATTCTTCTCAAGGACATGGTAATGTTGTATTCTTGTTTTAGGTGTGCAACTCCCCTATGACGTTACGTTCCATTGCGGGCAGATTGCACAGGAAGCTACAGACAGAAAATTTATAGGGTGGCAGGGGATGGCATTAATAAAGAGCAAATACTGGAAGATTTGGGTGCTCACAACATGGATGTTCATTCAGCTTCTTGCATGTGTCCTGCAAGCACTATTGGAAAGCTCAGTAGTATTTGTAGGTTAAATTCAGAAATCAGTCAGTCAAAATGATTAAAAAATTACTTCCATTTTTCAGAGTTCCTCAATTGCCGTCTGAGCACAACAGATGCAAGACTAAATAACCGTCCAGACAGTATTTCTCCTGTTATGTAGCCAAGCTCTCTGCAATCCCCATGGCTGTCAAGAGCTGAATGAAGCGTGGGAGAGCCCTGTTTCATTCACAGGAGCCTGTTCCTGATGAAAATATGAAAATAGTACAAAATGCGTTGCTTTGACAGAAATGGGAATGGGATCAGTCTTTCCATGCTAACTTTCTGACTCCACCTTGCTTTTTTTTTTTTTTTTTTTTTTTTTTTTTTTGTAGAAATAGCCTCTGTCTTTCCAGCTAGTGGAAGTCTCGGAGGAGGCACTGAGCTCACTATCATGGGGGACTTCTTTGAGGAGCCAGTGCAGGTCACAATTGCAGGTAAGGGGAGACCTGTTAAATGTTTTTGTTGTTGTTTTTCCCCATCGTATCGTATTGGCACTGGCCACAGCAACCCAACCAGTATGTGAGGGAGCTGCATTCCTTACCTAGGAACACCTAGTCAGTTTGACTGTGGGAATAAACCATTTTACTTCTTGACGATTTAAATGTAGACCTGGTCTTTTTTTTTAGTATTTTTGGAAAGAAGCTGGGTTTATTTCAGGGACTGGATGTTTTTCTAGATCTCACGTGCCATGTTGACTCCTTTTCCGGCTGCCAGGTGTCCGCTGTAAAGTCCAGTACCTTTCTGCCCAGAAGATCAGCTGCACCACTGAGCCCGTCAGCAAGGGCAGGAGTCTTGCTGCTCCCCAACCAGGTACAGAATTTGTATAACTAAAAACCCAAGTGGGCAAACATGCAGAAATGCAGGATAGTGGTCACTTGGTGGTGAAAGCGCTAAAGAAATTGGGCTTCCCAAAACACACTCTGCTTCAGCCTCAAGCTGGTTTCTCCTTCATTTAATAAGAACAGGAAAGGAGAGCCCAGTCCATGACTTGCAGATGGACCATGGTGGTGGTGGGGAAGCTCATCCTGATGTGTAAAACTATTGAAAATGAGACAAAGAAGCACAGACATTATTTAGGAGACAGAAATTGTTCACCATAAGAGAGGGGCTGGCTAATTTTGGCCATGAATTAGCACTGCATTTCTTCCTGCAGGACAACAGGCGCACTAGCCAGGTTGGAAGCTCTGTTCTTGGAGGACTTTTGTTCCTCCTGCTAAAAGGGTGTCAAGGTGGAGAAAATTCCTGAAAGCAAGAACTGTGTTTTACCTTTGAGTGCAAATAGACACTCAAATGGAGCGAATCTATTATTAAAACCTTCTGTTCTGGCCTGCCTTCTTGCACCACTGATTCTAGCATGCGCTCTGGGGTTTTGGTTGGCTGATACTGAGAACATTTTTATTTTAACTTTCTAGGAAACAGAGGGCTTCTCTTTGAAGTCTGGGATGACGCCTCTGATCTGACAGAAGCAGGGCCTGGATATAGATGGCAGTTTGTACCTAATGCCAGTTCCCCAGTAAGATTTCTGTCTGGGGCAAAGCAGTCATTCAGGTACTTAGTGATCTTAAAAAGAGATGAAGCCCTGGCAATCACCTTCAGCAGTGTAAGCACAGCAGTAACACCTGACAGTTCTTTACAGCAAAGCCTGACTGCAAAGCTCATGTGAATCAAAGCAAGTCCTCTACTCCGGTGGCCCTTTGAAGCTCAAAATATTCAGTGATTTTTTTTTTTTAATACATGTTTTTTTCCTCTTCGAACTTTTGTTCAATATTTTTGCTCTGCCTGGCCTGGTTGTGCTGAAACACCACAAAAGAAATAGCTTCAGAGGCAAAAACAGCTCTAGTAGAGCCTGCCTTGGGTTAGAGTTCTGGCCAGGTGTGGAGGGTCAGATTCGTTCAGCTGATGCTGATAGAAATAAAGTGATTTGCTCCAAGCTGCAAGTCTGTCTGTGAACAGTGCTGGTGAACATTATCCATCTCTCTCTAGAGACAGCTATGGAGAACTGTGCACTGTGGATAGCTTCAATTTTTTAACATTTCTGTGTACATCTCAGCTGATCTTCTGTGTGTTTTGAAGCTTTTTCTTGTCTAGTCGGGGATAAGACTTTGCTTAAGAAAAATATATACAAAGAAATGTGGTCCCCAGCAAATCATGCCTACTTTCTTGGAGGGATGTCTCTCTTTCACCTTGAAAGTTTATCTCAAACCACTGTTTAATCTGAAAATGGGTCTTTTTGCTGTATTTTCAGCAGTTTTAATCTCTGAATATGTTTGTGGTGTTTTTGGATATAGTTTTCATGTGCTTCCCTGTGTGTATGAAGATGGGGTTTGCGGGCATACACCAATTTTTGTGTATTACTGAAGTTCTGTGTTTGTTTAGCTCCAGACTTCGAGGATTTTTTGTGGCTCCTGAGACCAACAATTATACCTTCTGGATTCAAGCTGATGGTCGGGCATCCCTGTACTTGAGTTTGTCTCAAGATCCAGGATGTAAGGTATTACTGGCACTGCAAAAATAAAAGGGTTAGGAGAGGGAAGAGTTTTATTTAAGATGAGAATTCTTCCAATACGAATTGGCTTATTGTACCTTACTTTGCAGCTCTGGTAGACTTAAGTATGTATGATTATATTTGGTTTTACATTGCTCCTTATAGAACTCAGCTTTCATGAGTTATGAAAGACTCATTATTGCATTCAGAGTCTTTGAACATCTTTTCTGGGAGACTTTTTTAGTATTCCAACACATCTGTCTGTGTAAGGGGACCAGGAGGCTTTCTGTCCTACTTCTTTCTTTTACAACTTTTTTTTTCCCCTATAAAAATTCCACCCTCTAGTTAGAAGGCCAAGCCTCTTCTCTGTATCACTGAAGTTATGGTGCTGGACATGGTGACTTTGGCAGATGGAGAAACAGCTCTAATTGAATGATTTTGTTGACTTGCACATAGGCAAGAATAGCTTCTCTCCCTGCGGGCAATTCTGAGTGGCTGGAGCATTGGGAAAAGAGCTGGAGTGAAAGTTGGCAGCCCAAATCCCCCAAATTTGAGCTAACTGCTGGCTCAAGGTACTACCTGGAAGCTTGGCATCATGGCAAGGCACCCAGCAGTGGGATGAGAGTTGGTGTCCAGATACACAACACGTGGCTGAATCCCCATGTGGTGAACACCTACTACCTGGAAAGACATGAAATTCGGGCTCGTGCTTTGCAGCTTCCCGAAGTGCAGGTCAGTGCCGTGAGCTTGGCCCTGGGAGCTAGATTGACCTTGACTATGCAGAGTGTAGCAAATCCTGATGGTAAACACCATTAGGATTTCAGAAGCTTAATATATTGGCTATAAAAGGCTCCTTGGTTAAAGATTCATACATCAGGTTTGAATTCTGTATATTTTATACAGCTGCTATCTTTTTTTAATTTGTTTGTGTGCTTCTTTGCCTGTCAGATGTTGACCGTGTCAGGTACGGGGTGGTTCAGTATCTCCTGGAACAACATATCCAGCAATATGATTCCAACAAATGCTACTGCTCAACAGGTAGGTGTGTCTGAACACTGAAAGCCCGGTCTGTGCTGGAGTGTAACTGATGGAGCACTTAAGAGCAGTCAAGGAGTGGAGACTGAGCTAAATTTTATATGGTCAGTGATGCTGTTTGGTATTGGGAGTATCTGTTTTTGGGTTGAATTGCCCAGAGATTCTACTATGCACCATGGCATCTGATCTTGGCTGTCTGCAGCAGAGCCTGATTTAGTCAGTAGTTTCATATATGACATCTTGGACAGGTAGCTTGTGGCTCCTGGCTTCAGACAGGAGCTCCAGACCCGTTTCTTTGGAAACACTGATATATTGAACAAACATTCTTGTTGCAGCACCTGCAATCAGACTTGGTCATTGTCACAACCGCTCTGCATGTCTGCTTTGTGATAGTCATTAGACACCAAAGCAGAGCAACTGATGGTACTTGGAGGGGCCTTCAGATGCCTGGGTTCCATGGGGCTGATCAAATTGGCAAAGAGTTGACTGGAGATTTGTCTCATGGAAGTGGCCAATATCTTGGCCTCGTCCTTATGGTATCTAGGCTGATGGTAGGTATTTGGCAAAATGTTGGTGAGGATGAACTAAAACACTCTAATGCCACAAGCTGCATTGACCAAGCTCTCTGTTCCGAGCCTGCACCGAGGTGTCTGCTGATGCTGGGGTATCTCAAGTTGCCCAGGTCATCAGCACACAGCTCACAGGAATGGTGTAGTTCTTGCTATAAATCTGCACCCTTCCGATGGGCTGTCGGAGGCCTATGTCATGCTCAACTGGAAGCTCAAACTCTGTTTAGAGATGATTTTCACCATCTGTCTGCCTGCTTGGTCAGAGCTGCCTTGCCATACATCTCTATTTGATGAAAAATGCAGTGATGCCTTAATTTGTTGAAGCTTTCAGCTGAAATGTGCCAAATGCTGTTGTACCATGACTTCATTTCAGTTTCTTTTCAGGTACAGATAGCAATAGAGGGACTTCTTTCAATAGGGTGTGAAACTGAGCCATCTTCTGCTAAAATTCTTTTCCAGAATGGCTTTGAGAAAGGTAATTTCCCTTGACAAATAAGCAGTATTTGGTGTCATCATTGATTCTTTTTATGGTATAGATGTATTTTTAATAACAGGAAATGTACGATTTTAAAGGCTTTATATATGCACATTTTTCCTCAGGTGTTCTTTATTTGTATTCTAATGGAGGACCTTATGGCACTAATATTAAAAACATGATTAATATCTTAACAAAGCTCTTCCTGTAATACATTACACAACTCAGTCATGTATTACAGCACACTGATCAGAGCACATGGTATGTTTTGTTGGTTAAGAACGTTACGGATGGATACAAGGACTACAAGTTTTGGGGTGTGTGAAATTATTCATGTTTCAGTATATCTACTGCAGAAGTAAATCTGACAGAGCCCATAGCTACAGTTCAGTAGCATAAAGTAGCGTAACAGCAAAAAAATGTTGTGAATAGACTCAAGGGCAAAGAAACAGCCACACATGTTCAGATCTAGGACCAAAAGAGACGCCTAGGAAAGTATAAAAACTATGTGAATGTGTACCTTGGTTCTGTCCAAATCCAAAGTTTTTTTGTCATCCCAATTAATTTCTTGAGCCTGATATATTTTGTTAATTTAATAACTTTCACTGATGCAGTTTTCCAAGTACTTTCATAGTCTCTCCTTGAATATAGATAAACATATTACATTCATAATATCTCTCAGGCAAGATTTTAACAGGAACTTCTATCTAGCATACCAGATGGATAGTAACAGATAGATATCTCTTTCTTTTGTTTTAGGAAAAGGTGAATGATCAGTATCTACTGATGCAAGAAAACCTCTTATGCACTAGGAGCAAAAGAAATACGAGTAATTTTTGTCAGTGTGGTTGATAACCCTGTGCAACAAGATTCCAGAGGGGAAGGTGGATTCTCTGTTGCTTGATATACTGCTTTTCTTCTTTGCTTCTGTATTTTCTGTAAGGGAAAGGGAGTATTTAGTCAAACATTCTGTTTGGTTCTAGACAGTATTTCATATAAATTTATATGGTCAAAACAAGGATCTAGCTGTCCCTATTGCCTTTCAGTATCCTTTACCTAGGAGATATGCCTAGGTTTTGAATTGTCACCTGCCATGTGAAAATTAAAAATTTATCTGGGCAAGATAATCTTTAATAATACAACCATTTTTTTTTTTTTTTTTTTTTTTTTTTTTTTTTTTTGATACCAGTTTCCTGCATTTTCGTTTATTTATATATTTATTTTTAAAATCCCTGCTAGATACAAAGGACTCTGTCACCACAGGGCTCATCGTCAGTGGGACGGAGCCCTTCTGTGGGAGGTTCAGTGTTCACAGACCAGCACAGCTGGTGAAAACTTCACCTTCAACTTTACTGAGATATGATCTCACTGAATACACCCATGTAAGTGGCTGTTCTTGTTGAGTGTGTTGTGTTGGGGAATGGATGCTGATGACCAGAATAGTCTCATAAAATTTTCCAATCTGTTTAACCTTCCCTCTAACTCAAAGAATTGTGTTTTAAGGCTACGGTTGTGGGTCATGGCCAAAGCAGAGTGTGTTTTGCTGCAAAGGCGTATGTGATTGGGTAGATAGGTTATAACTCCAGAGAAATGGATATTCAATCATCTGAGTGCCAGGGCTCCATCTCCACTGGGGATGGGGTTGGATGTGATGCTGACCTTAAGATCTATCTCTACAAATGAGGCAGGACTGAATCACCATGTAATGTCTTCTGCAGACATATATATATATATATATATATATATATATATATATATATATATATAATCTCTATTTTGACTTTTGAAAGTGCTTTTTCTCTACTTTGTTTGCAGGTATGTTTTGCACATAAAGGGCATATGAGCAAAATCCTTCACATCTCAGTAGCCTACACTAATGTCACTCTCCATTCAGTGAAGAGGAACCTCACCTGCCAATGGGATTTTAATGACAGTCACCTGGAAAGGTAGCTTACAGGGATGACACTTTCCATAGTAAGACAATATGTTAGGAAAAGCGGGCATAGCAAGTTCTTATTTGAACAGTTTTAAGGCACTAATTTCCTGGTTTCTTTAGCAATACTTATTGAATTTTTGCAGTGAGACAGAAAGGTGTGTTGCAGTTTGCTGTCAGGAAACCTCTGGGACCATAGATAAATAATGTTTATGGAAGTTGGTATAGTCTTTTTTCATTTAAAATCAATAGGTGAGACACCTTTTCTGAGAAGAGGGGAAGTTAGGGGCAGGCAAACTAAAGGAATCAACAGTCTATGAAAAACTCCTGGAAACTGGGGGAATTTTTTTTTGTTTGTTTCTGTAAGGCTGGCAAGGAGTCTCTGAGTGCATGGATGGGCAGATTACTGAAATAACATCCTCATAAGAATTTGAGTTCTGGGTTTAAAGTTGCTTAAAGCACCCTTAGGACTTCAGGATTTGGATAAGCTGCTGTGTGTAGGTAGCTGCTGTTCTGTCCAGGTCACTGATGTTATGGAAGTGTTTGTACCAAAAACAGAGTAGTGGTGGGCATTGTCATATACTGAATTTCTTGACTGAGAAGGATATCTAAACAGATATAAAGACTTTGTTCTCTTTGTGGATCACCTAACAGAGATGTGGAGAGGGTGAGCACAAGCCAGGTAGTCAGTGTGCTATGTGTGAGCGTAGCAATAGTAATAGCAGAAGCACATGAGGTTATCTGGAGGTTTAACAGAGTATCTCCTTCGTGAGTTGTTTAAACTGCCTTGCAGTAGAGGAAAGAGGATGTAATCCTTGGTGGTTCCTTTCAGCTGGACATTTACCTGCACCAACCTCTGGAAGGGATGTGTGAACCATTCCGTGCTCCTCCAGGACCTCCCTGCCAATTCCCCTGTGTTTGTGCATCAGATCGATTTGGTGATCCCTGAGACGCAGAAGGAGACCTCCAAGTCACTTTATCTTGATGAACTTGTCATCACAGACAGCAATGTGACTGGTAAAGGATGTTTTTTTCTTGTTGCTGTTGCTCTCTCTCCAGGACCCCCATGAAAAAAAATAAAATATTTGACTGGTTACACTTTTTTTCAGAGGGGAAGGGCTTTTCACAACAGACACTAAAACCTTTCTTTTTCTTTTCTTGAGCTTTGTTTTGTGTGAAAACAACCAAGAAGGTATTATCAAATATATGAACATTCTTGGCCTATTTCAAAGTGTGTGTCAAAAAATAAAACTATGTCATAATGATCTTGTCCAAAAAAAAAAATCCAAAATGGGTATGTTTGTAGCACGTAAGGGAAAAATAACTCAGTTTTAGTGACATCTATTCTCCTACCTGTAATGCATAACCATCATCTTTTCCTTTCAGTTTCTCAGAGGAGTCCCAAACCACCTTGGCCGGATGGGAAGATAATTGAAGCAGTAACAGTGGTGGGGTCATCTCCCACTTACAATGTGTCCCTGCTGGTGGCTGGTTGTGGTGCAAATCTGCCCCTTCTCTCACTAAGGTAGGGACAGTCATACCTACTGGTTATCTCACACCCTGCAGTACCTCTTGTAGTTGCCTCTGACGTGTGTGGATCTTCCCATCATCTAAGATGGGACACGAGGCAGTGGAGCATAAGTCTAGTCAGGATGGGAGTTGCCCTGGAGTCTTCTCCTTTGGTTGTATCAAATGGTCCATGTTCAAGCTGAGTTTAGACTATTAAATCCTGCATGGATGTCTGTACTCAGTAGGTGGGATTCAGCTCAAAATTAAGCTACCTACTTTCAGTTTTAGCATATGGGTGTTATGGGGTTTGCTGACCACGTAGCAGTTTGAATATACATTTAAACATCTTAATAAAAATATCTGATTTAGGTATTGAAGATGCACTGTACGAGCGGGGTATAGGTCCCTAATGCATTTAAGATAACTTGGAGTATGCAGGACTTCTGCATGGGCCATCAAGATACAACTTAGAGCTAGCATATCTAAGTCCTTCTTGAACAGTTGTTGATGTGGAGAGTATCCTAAACACCTCTAATGATAGCAGTGGCTATGCTAGGAAATAGAAGCCCACTTTATTCGTCCTTGTTTAGAGAGAGGGTTTCTGCTCTGGAACTTACAGTAATGAACTTAGTCGAGGCCCATAGGTTAATGAAACCAGAGAGAACAATATTGAAGGACTAAATTGACAGAGAACAATCCTATAAAAATTATATTATATTTAGATGAGTCATCAAGGACCTGATGGGGCCAAAGCCAATGCAAGGCAGAGGGTGGAATGATGCAGATTCTGTTCCTCTGCAGTGACTGGCCCTTGGTTTGGCTCAGTGGCTGTTATCTGGGAGAAGATCTTGAATCTCAGCTCTGCTGTGAATTAAGTTGGTTTCCCGCTTTCTGATCTCTCCCTGTTCAAGCAAAAAGAAAGGGAATTTATACTTTTGAGGTTCACTGTAGCACATCAAAACACTGTTTGACAGAAGGGCTCTGAAGACCAATTTTTTGGCTTTCAGAAATTGTTAAGATTTGAAGAAAATTTTCAGAGCAACAAAGCATTTGTATCTACCAGTGAGTTGAGTGAATTTGATGATTGCCCACTGAAAATCAGAGAAACACAACCCAAGTCTGCACCAACAAGGCTTACACAGCCTGTTTTATACGCTGCTGTTCCCACCATGGTGACCATCCAGCAGCAGTTCAGGTCCTGGTCCTGCAGAGCCCAAGTCTGAGCAGTCATTTGGTAAAACAGTTAAGCCCCTGTTCAGACCTAGCTGTTCTACAAAAGGAAGTATATAGGATTAGCACAGCATAGAAGGATATGGCTGGTAAAGGTGTCTCCTGCATGAATACACTGCATTGCTTGTGTTAAGTTTACAATTTCAGCACAAATTACCAGTGATAAAGGTAAGGATGAGAAGATGGGGGAGTGTTTGTGAAGTTTGGGTATAAATTGATATAATCAGTAGGAAAAAAATATTGCTTGATTATAGCATTAAGACTGTCACTAGAAGGCTATGTTACTGCATTGAGCACATTTCTAAAGGGGTTTCAGAAAACTTGAGGAAAAACAGCTATAAGCATCATTATGGAGTGAAAGAAAATGCTTTGGAAAGAAAGATTTAAGAAGCTCAATATGTTTAGTTTATCAAAAAGAGGATTTAGAGGTGGATTAGTAATAGTACCTCTCATCAAGAAAAACACGTGGTTGACATTTGAGGACTTTTATGTTTCTTGGAGAAAGATGAGCAAAATCCATGTATGATGCTGCAGTCAGACTGAAATGAGAAATCAGTGCATGCTCTAAAAATGCGCAGACTGCTTTGGAAATTTTCAAAACAAGACTCTTTTTTTCCTCTTAACCGAGCTCATGCTATGCTTTAATCTAATATAACTTGTTGGGATCAGAATCAGGGTTAATGGATAAAAACAACTGCATGTCAGACTAGAAAATTCAGTGGTCCTTTGGGTTTCCTATTCTCTAAATTTCATCACCAGGAGTCCAGGCAGAAATAGACTAGTTGGAGACTTAAGCTGTTATATAGATACATAACCACATGGTGGCATTATTGTATCGCAGAGAGACTTTTTAGGTCTCAGAAACCAGATTTCTTGACAACCAGGATGGACAATATTGCAATTGTGCGAAATGCACAATTACATTCCTTGCTGTAATTCAGCAGTGCAGAAGTTTTGATAAACCTGAGACTGCAGAATGAAGTGTCTTGGAGCAGTACTCAGGCTTGGTGTTGTATGAGCTGTTTACTCTATTTAAAACGTGTTTTTTCCATCATTTCCTGTTGTGTACAATGCTGGCATTTTGCGAAGTATGCGCTGAGTAACCAAGTCTGTCAGGGCTGCAAACATAGTCTTGCTAGGTCCTTCAAGAGTCTTGTCCTTGTGTTGCTATGAGGATAAGAGCAGAGGTTCAGAAGGCTTGAAGAATCATATCTCCAGAGGTAGAAAACTCTGCTGCTTTTCAAAGACCTTTAGAACTATGAGACAATCTTGCTACAAACTTGATTTAACTTGAAAAACAATGTTTAGGGAGCTGCAGCAAGGGTCTGGTTAACAACTGATCCCTCCAGAGACTGTGAGTTGAAGACTCCAAGACCAGATAAATTTTGTTTTCTGTTGCTGGTCACACAAGGGTGTCGCCAGGGGGGTTTCTATCTGTAAAGCCTTCATGTGGGCACTCTGTCACGCAGAGGTGCTCTGCTGCTGGATGGCTCCGAGGAAGACGGACACCTCTCTGTCTCCACGGAGGATGCAAGAATCAACGTCACGGTTCGGAGACTGCAGAAGTCATCCCCACCTATTGGAGGGACCTTCCGCATCTACCTGGCCAATACAGTGATATCAGGTAAGAGGCAAGGTGAGTGGGGCTCCAGGATTTCATTTGTAGGAAGCCAAATGAAGAAGAGAGAAGAATGATCACTTAAAATACTCAAGAAACAGGTTGGCAGATCAAGCCCATTCAGATGTCCGCTAGACTTTTGCATGTGCTGCCTTTAAATAGGAGTTAAGGATTATAGGGAAGGCAGTATTTCTAGAGTTTAATTAAGGGTTTGCTACAAAATACATTCAATCTCTCTGAAATACTTGTCTCAATAGTAAAGGATTTGGGATTAGAATCTGAACTGGGATTTTGCAACCTAAGGTTTCATTACATTGAGGTTTCTCTAGAACATGTACTTCTCTTCCTCTTATATGACAATACTGGTGCTGTTCTAAGCTATGAACAGCTTTTCCATTATCAGAACCTTTTCCAAAACTGCAATTTCCAAAACTGATTCTTGACTGCAGAACTGGTGCCTTGTAGTTTGAAAGCAAAGTCATAAAAAGACAAGAAAATTTAGGATATTCATGAAAGACAACACGGAGAGTCACTTAAGTCTTTTTGGAAGCATGTCATTACAGCCAAAGGTGAATTCAACAGTTCCCTGCCTTTAGGATACTCTTTTCTAAAGTGATCTCCATTCCTCTTGCCCTGTCACTTTTCCCATGCTCTTTTTTTCTTATGAATAAGTTTAGGGAGATATATTGTATTTACAGCTTTGAATGGCTATGGGCCTTTTTGTCAAAGGAAATAAGATGCTATTTGCATATATTTGGGACTGGACTTTACAGAGTCTACTTGTTAGACTGATTCCCTCTCAACACATATGCTTTACTTGTGTTGCAAATTTATGCCTTTTCTCTTTTAAAACAGCATGATTGCATAGTGAAATTTCATACTTTCCAAAGATATAGATTGAATGTTACAAGGAGTATTACCTAGAGAAAAACTCTGATGGTCCCATCTAGAGATATATTTCTGTTTTTTTTTCACTAGTGGAAAGTGCAGAAGGTATTTTGGTATTTAGGATTTCCCCTACTACTTTTATTTATTTATTTATTTATTTATTTATTTATTTGCAGTTACAGAGGTCTAAACCATCACAGCCTACTACTAATAACGAATCATAGAATCATGGGATTGTTAAGGTTGGAAGTGACCTCTGGAGATCATCTAGCCCAATGCCCCCTGCACACACAGGGTCACCTAGAGCATGTGACACAGGATTGTGTCCAAGTGAGTTTGGAAGGTGCCCAGAGAAGGAGACTCCACAACCTCCCTGAGCAGCCTGTTTACTCTGTCACCCTCACTGTCAGGAATTTTTTCCTTAAGTTCCTGTGGAACTTTTGGTCCTTCAGTGTGTGGCTGTTTCCTCTTGTCCTATCCCTGGCCACTACTGAAAAGAGGCCGGCCCCATCCTCCTCATTGCCTCCCTTGAGGTACTTATAGACATTGATCAGATCCCCTCTCAGCTTTCTCTTCTTCGGGCTGAACAGGCCCAGTTGATGAAACATCTTTTCTAGGAGCAGGCAGATGTGCTCCCATAGGCTGTGCTGCTTTCTAATTTTGCTTTCCGATGTCTTTTGCAGGTATCCCAGTGAACATTTCCTCCAATCATCTGCACAGGCTTTTGCAAGAAAACACGGATAACTCCACAGCCCCATACTTCAACATCAGCGACTTTACAGTGATCAAGGACTCGGACTCTTGTTATGAGAGTATCTGGACCCTGACTTGGAAAACAAAAACAGGGGACTTACCCAATGTTATTAATGTATGGTAATTTTTTGATTTTTTGCATTTTGAATCCCTTTCAGTGTCAGTGATTTTGCCAGTGTTTGTTTTCACACAGGCAATAGTGAGACCTCAATCATAGTGTCCTCTAGTAAGGTCAGCAACTTAGGTTAAGACCATTTGTTTAAAAAAAAGGATAATTGATTTATGGAACAGTAAATTGGATCTAACTTGTGCTTCAAAATAAGGAGGCAAGAATGTAATTTCTGCACTTTTTTTTGTAGTTCTTAAAATACTGCTGTATGGCCCATGGGGGCACAGCTTAATTTACACTTACAATGCAGACAAAAGTGAGAGACACTTTTTTCTCTCCTTTTTTTTTTTTTCTTTCTTCCCTCTAGGTCTCTGATGAAAACCTCACGGGTCTAAACCCAACTGTTACCAGTCGTGTGGTTTATGATGGGGGTGTGTTTATTGGGCCGATATTTGGAGATATGCTTGCTACCTTCAACAACAACACGCAGGTGAGCTAATGTGCTGACACATCTCTGACTGGTTCACGTAGATTCATAGATCCAGGAGCTGATGTGTGGAGGAATCTTGTTCTGCTGCTATTCTAAATCCTTTATAAAAATCTTCTGTTCTGTGCTTTACCATTAACTGGTCAGATTTTTCTCTCTGATTTGTGGAGTAGAATGTTACTACAAGAGCTGTTCCAAGGGTGGAGAATGGTCATTTTGGGTGAAGGAAAATTACTTATTCCTTTGAGGTTATGGCTAAGATGGCATCATCTCTAGACTCTCGCTCTTATTGGATCTTAAATGTGAGAATGACCCTCTGCCCATTTGCGGGTTCTAGCTGTTATGCTTCTGACAAAATAAATAAGCTTGTAGCTATGGTACTAGTTTGGAGAAGTCGCCGATCATCCATTTACCTAATGGTTCACTTGTGAAAAGGGACTTAAGAAGGGTTTCCTAGCTGAATGACTACTGGGAAGACAAACACATTGCAAAACTCCACTCGTGGAGCTTGCAGGAGTGTGTGCATTTGTCACTAGCACATACCACAGGGCACTGCAGCAATAGCTGTAATGCAGGATGTGCTATAAGCCTATCTGTGCAGCAATGGGGGATATTGCACCCTGCTTTTTGGCTGGCTCTTCTCCCCACATATTGGTCCTGCCCTGCTTCCAGCACCCAAGTCACCTGTGGTACCTCTGACTGTACCTCTGTACAGACATGACCTCAGATCGGATGAAATAAGGACAGCAGCAGAAATCGAATTTCATTTTTGAAGCTCTCTTCTGGCTTGCTGCAAGCAGCAAATATCAAAATGTCCCTCTAATCCTTGTGCCTCTATTAAGCAGAGCACTGTGAAACTGAGGACCCCTTGGGTTTCCCAGAGACAATCTGCTTTTATTTGAGGCTCTGGTGCAGTCTCTCCACACACCCTTCCTTCACGCATGGTGAAGAGGAGGGTCTTCTGCATTGCAAGCTGACTCTTCTGATAGCGAAGTTGATGCTAGACCTCAAGGGACAGCCCAACTTTCCTGGTTAGCTCAAAGAACCATGGAAAAAAATCTTGAAGAGATGCAATCTGGGATTCATTCTGGTTACAGTCCTGCAGGGTGCTTTAAAGCATGATGAAGTTGTTTCCTTGTCAGGGAGGAAATTTGTAATGAGAGTAAAGGAGGATAAACTGCTGTCTGTGCTGAAGCAGTGTAGCTACCTGCAACACTGTGCAATGTGCCATGTATCATAAGTCCTAGAAACCACCTTAGATCCCTTTCCTGCTCTGAAGTAACCTTCTTCTCTATCTCCAGGTGGTGGTGATGGTCAATGATGTCCTTGCAAATTGTTCTGGTTCCTGCTCTTTTCAGTTCAGCCAGGAAATGACACCCTTAGTCAGTGAAGTGGAGTACTTGTCAGGTAATGGGCTTCATAGGTGAATAAAATGGCAAAACACACTAAAAATTGGTTTGATGATGATGATCTTATATATAGTTCTGTGTGTCTATGTACATTCTTTGGGAAGTTTTTGATTTTTATGGAGGCTGCATTTTCTAATGGATCACTTCTGTTTAATCTAGGTCTTAAACTGTGCAATACTAACTGGTAGTGTGGAGGAAACAAGACAGTCATAAAGGAGAGATAAATAGTACAGCATGGTACTGTACAGAACAGGGTAACTCTTGGTTCCACGTAATTTCTAATTAAAAATAAGAAATTAAAAGCTGGACAGAGTCAGGAACATGGGGGATAATGAGTGCTTCAGTGTTGTGGTTTGCATAGTCTCCTGATAAGGACAGTAATGCCTTTAGCTGTTGGTTAAAAGGAAATCTGGGCATTGTTATTCCAAAATTCGTTAGTCATCTTGCTGTTTCTCTTCTTTCAGATGATGGGTCCCAGGCTACAATAGTTATCAGGGGAACTGGCTTTGCTGAGGAGAAGGCGGCACTGCAGGTAGAGGTGAACAGCTCAACCTGCCGCATCATAACCTTGAATGAAACCGAACTCGTTTGCCAAACGGAGAGGCTGCCGGTTGGAGTCTACCAGGTGACGTTGCTGGTGAGACCCTATGGCTTCGCACTTAACAGCAGCACGGGAGAAGGCGTCTTTTTAAGAGTTGAATCCAAGCTGGTGGCTATTGAACCTCCTACAGCTTCAGAGATTGGTAGGTCTGAACACCATACTGAATCTAAGTGGGTGTCTTTTTGTTTTTTTGTCTTAGTTTCCATAGCGTGGTTCAATTCTACTGTCTTTTCACTATTGAGTCTCCATTTAAGAAAAGGTGTCTTGGCACTTTGTATCCCAAAGGGGCTGAGTCAAGCTTTAACCGGGCGACACGGTGAGAGTTTTTGCAGTTCACTGAAGACAGTTATCCAGTTTTTGACTGGAAACCTCCTGATTTCAATAGTAAGGTGCTCTGAGTCGGTGCTAACAAGCATTACTAAGAGCAGGAGTATTTGCCTTGGTGCAGGCTCGTAGTATGAACTAGTTCATATCTGGTCAGCTTGGAGTACACAGAGGATAAAAAAAGATGGTTTGTAAATGTTGAGATCTGGGATGTACTTGGAAGAATTAAGCTGAAACAAGAAGTTAGTCACCCCTTTTCTTTACTAGTTGTTGAGTTTTATAGTAGAACTCTTTTTGTTTTTCTAAAGGGAGAAAAAACAAAGGTAAATGAGGTTGAGATTCACTGCTCTATTTAAAAAAACATCCTAAAAGAAAAGACTAATTTTAGTGTTTGGGTGTTTCTTCTCATTTCCTTCCTTGACAATCCAGCTCTTACGCCAATTACAGTGATATGTCACTCATTAAAGAGAAAGCAAGTATAATGCTATCTTACATTACATATGCCTTGAACAATTATAATTGGAAAGAATTACAGCTTCCATCTGTGTTTTTAATTTCTTCCATTTAAAATACCTCTCCTCAATCTTATCGTAAAGCGTGCATATGCAGTATTTTATCACATATGGATATAAGTGTAGATATCAAAACTTTAAGAGCATTAGTCTTTACACAACACACACAGATTTTGTGCTCTAAATCTGAGACTTATCAAACAACTACCACAGAAGCTACTGTAGTTTTAAGTTTACGCTGTTTCTGGCTCTGAAAACTCCTTAAAGGATGAGGAGCATCTTGCATTTCATAGCATCAGAGTTTTTTGGTCAAAATATCACTGGTGTCGGTGGTGTATATCAGGAGTTCTCATGACAGAGCTTCCTACAAGCACTGAACTTCTTCGTAAAGGTGCCTCCTGCACCAGCAGATGGAAGGAGCTTTCTGTGAACATATTTGGCTTCAAGACATAGTTTCTCTGCCATCAGTGTATAATGAGTTTCCCATAGAATAATTTTTTTTCTTATTTCTTATTTTTCTTATATAGATTCTAGACTTTCATCTATATTTCATGAAATTAAAGATGTTGGTAGTGTACAGATAAGTCTAAGCATTTATTTGGGTTGTGTTGCGGTTTTGCCTCACTTCTATTTACTATATTTGAAAATCTTTGTTACATTGAAAAGCACCTTAGGAGAAAACTTTGGTAGTAAGTTTGTAGAAGGGAAGAATAGCACTTGCTTTGCCAGTATAGAATTCTTACCACATGCTAAGGCCTTTATAAGATTTTTATTTTGATTAATAAATTGATGGCCTGGGTGCTGGGAAAATGGGCAGTTGGATGATCCTGTTTTCTTCCTCAGGTTGTTGCTTGATTGATTTTCTACCCTGCTTGATTATTATTTTTTTTCTATTTTTTTTAATTCATGGAAATACCTAAAGACCATATGTGGTCCCTTAGGCTGAGTGCAATACAGACACTCTCTAGAAATTAGACAAATGATTGAAAAAGTGTTTTGCAGTCGAGCGATTTGCACCCATAGAAGTTAAGATTATTTTGCATTGCAACTGATTTCATTGATTGCTAAATTGACTTTGGCCTTATTTCTGCATCTACCACTGGAATTCTGGGTGCTGCAAATCCCATCTTTTAGATTGCATTGAATTACATATTGAATTTGATATTCTTCCCAATTTGGGTGCTTTTAATGTCCGGGCTTAGTGCTGTGCTATTGCCATAAATGCACTGGGAGCACACAGAGATGACAGGACCAAGCAAATTGCTCTTAAACCCAGACACATTGCAGTAATTACCTGTTTTAATACATTCAGGTTTAAACCTGACTCTGAATGCTCCTCTGGGAATGTGAAACTGAGTCCCATCTTCCTGAATCCCATTCCTGGACATTTTACCCCAAGAGCATCACCTCTGCTTTTAAAGGATTTTAAATTCTACATGTGCAAAGCATGAAAAAGCTCAGATGTGTTGCAATGCAACCTTGATAGCACATGCACACTGGGGTAATAAACCCCTTCTTGAGCAGCCTGTCTGTCCAACAACAGTCCTAAATCCTGGCAGTGCTGAAGCCTTGGCCTCCCAGCTAGAGCAGAGATGTAGGTTTTAAGGGAGTGGGTTTTGTTTGTTTGTTTTGATGTTTATCAGTTTGTCTCTCCTAGAATTTCTGCAAATACTCGATTCTTTTTTATATTTCTCTTTGACATACCACTGAATACTTTTGTCATTTGCAACAAGCGGAGAGGTCAGCTGGGCTATTCAGGACGGAGTTTTGTGCTGCAGACAGTCCAAACACGTGGTCAGTCCGACTTGTGCTGAGCGTGATCCTGAACATCATCACAGACACTCGGCTCTGGCTGGCACAAATAAGAGCGGGGATTGCTCAGAGCTTCGGAGTCCAGCCCTCTGTGACTTTCCTCCTCACAACCCTGTGAAATCTCCAGCCCTGCCAAGTCCCCTTTCCAACCCAAGCTTCCCGGACACATGCTACAGGGCTTTTTGACAGCAGGGTGCGTGGCAGCTATTTGAACTGTGAAAGCACCTGCTGGGTTAAGCTCATTTTCCATTCTTGGCGCTGCTGCTTCTTTCCTTATTTTATTCACAGGTTGGAGATCTTTGTAAGGGTGAGATCACAGAGCAGACCTTGCAATCTTAAATATGTATGTCATTAAAAAATAAACTCAAAACCAAACACTAGTGCGACGGACAAGAATTCAAATGATGAAAAATTATCCCTAGCAAAACAGAGTAATCTGGAGGACAGCAAAGTGGAAGCAGATCATTATTGATGCTTATGAACTAATATAATCTTAGTATGCCTGTTTTAACCAGTAGATATATGCCTTTTTGTAATCACTCGTTTAAAAGGCATAAAGGATACTTTGTGTATTAAAATATCTTTCCACGTCTCGAGTGTAAAGGAATAACTGGTTTTGTAGGAGGACTGAGAGTGGCTCTCAGAGGGACTGGTCTGGAAGGAATAAACCTGGTGCTGTTTGGATCTCAGCCTTGTCCAATTTCTGCGAATGCCAGAAATTCAACAAGAATTGAATGTCAGGTTCCCTCTCGGGTAAGAAACCACATTTTTGGGGGGTACAATCATAGAGCTCTATGATGAGAGCCTACAGACCTTTACATTGTGCTATCCTGAGCTACACTGAGGGGAAAGAAAAATAATTGTCCATCAGCTAAATCTTGTCTGTCTGGTTTTATTTGGGCCCCATCTATAACTTAGACCAGCTAAGTAGTGATGGGTTGATTTATGAAACCTAGTGTAACTGCAAGAATCAAATTAATATGCTGATGGGGTGAGCCTCTAACAAACCTAATCTGGGCCTTTAACTTCAGGAAAAGTACCACTTTTGGTTCAACGTCTGCCAGTACATTCCTCATCAAATTGCTCTTATTTGTGTTACGAAAACCTCTTCAGCACCAAATCTTCCTGCTTACACCCAGTCTTTCTACTGGCAATTATCTGTGTCTCAGGCAAACTCTTGAATTATGCCTAGGAATTGCTGGTGGTATTAATTGACACAGATCAAAATTATACTCAGGATCATTCGTAATTTAAGAGTACACACAACTGTTTATGCCTGTTTCCTACTACTGTTTAATCTACTAATAGGAAAATACCAAAAGATGATCTACATAGTCTGGGATTGTTTTAAAGTTTATAACTTTTCATAGATGTCCCTTAAAATACAGAATGTCTGTACTGATTTGAATAAAGTCCAGTGTTTGCATGCACAAATTGATCAGTGCCGTGTAATGCCCATTGTAATGAAACCAACAAAAAATCCTCCAGGTAGGAAATTAGGGTTTTTAATTGCCTGATATATTAGGTATCTTCCAAACCCGCCTGGATGCCACCCTGTGCCACATGCTCTAGGTGTCCCTGCCGGAGCAGGGGGGTTGGACTAGATGATCCCTAGAGGTCCCTTCCAACCTCAACCATTCTGGGATTCCGTATGGAGACATACACATTCAGGGAAAAATGTATTTTTCATTGCTGCACTCTTATCCCTGACATTTTCTTCATTTTTTTTTTTTTGTTTCCAGGGGATAGAGGGTGCTGTAGTCCATGTGACACTAATATCTGGGCACTTGTCAACAACATTCACCAATTTATTCCAGTATGATGCTTCCTTAAATCCTGTGGTCATATCACTAAGCAGAAACAGAAGTGGGATATCAGGTGAAGAGATGACAAGCTCCTTAAAAGCCAATGGATGTGACTGGACATCATCTGTACAAATGCTCTTGTTACTGCTGACAATGGTGGGGCTGAAAGACTTGAGTCTATGGGATCTGATAGCACATTATAGATTTCCTTTTTTTTCTTTTTTTCCTCTTTTTTCTTTTTAAGCTATAGCCTCCTTGTTGCTTCTTGTCAGCCCCATTTGCTTTATTTTAATTTTAATTCTCTCTAGCTAATATGAGATGATGAGGTGCAAACCTTATTCCTGTGTGGACAGTTATCCAAATTTAGGCTACTCCCCTGTCTCCTTTTTGTTTAGCTCTGCTCTGAAGATTCCTATATCACACTCATTTTAGTTGGCATTTTCATCAATGAAATGAGAAATTAACTTTTGAGAGTGTAATTCTCCAGGATCCTAAAAGGTGGGCCAAAACCAGGTGCCTTAAGTGCATTTTGGGCATCTGAGAGCAGAAAACAGGGAGCACTTGTCTTTCTAGTTTCCATTTCCAAGCAAAATTGTTTCTATTGATTTGATCTTGTGATCCATAACTTTAGAATATGAGCACAGACTTTGTGGTCTGGTGACAGCATCCCAATCATATCTCAGAGTTGAGACAATATATTTCATGTCTTATCTTACATTGCTTAGTCCAAAGTGGGGCTGGGTGTGTGGAATCCTATGACACCTAGGGCAAATGGGTTACAGTTTGGGTGTATTTCTCCTTCAGCTCGACTGACTGAGCTTGACTCTGCTTTAAAGAGGGCTGGACTTGACTGTGATACTCTCAGCCTCCTTGAGGCTGAACAACCCAGACCCTCTTTACCTGTTTTGCTCTCCTCTTGGCGCTCCAGGGGTGATGTTTTGGAAAGACCAATAGAGGCATAAACTGGGAAGGAGACAGAAATATTCCTGCTCTCCCCTGCATCTTGCCCCATATTCCTCTAAGGAAAGATTGATTTTCCCCCTCTTTTCTTCCAGCCTTGCCAGTGCACCTCTTAATAAAGCTTTCTCCAGCTCAGCAATCTGGCCAAATTTAGTGGCAATGAGGGTTGTGAGGTGACTGTGCCTGTGACGAGATGTGCTCCTTGCTGCACACTCCATGTTTCTATTCTGCTCCCCGATGCCCTTGTCATTTTCTATTACTCCAGAATGCATAAATAAGAGAACGTCCTTTATCGTCTGAATATTATTCAGATACGATAGCACCAAGGGGAGGCTTTTCTAGCCGCGGGCAGCCCATGTGCATTCCTTAATGTTATATAGTGTCTTGTGAATGGTGGTGGAGCTGAGTTCAATCTTCTATTCAGAACCTCTGTGGCTTCGGCTTTTAATATAATTTTCCTCCTATATAATAAAAAGAATAAATAAATTACACCAATGCCTCCCAGGCATCTAGGATTAAGCTGACAATTGACCAAGAGTCCAAAGAGTTCACGTTATTAATATATGCAACTTCCTAGGCTTTCAAACTTTCAAACTTTGACTCCTTGTGCATGCAGAATTGGAAAGTACTGGCTTTAAGGACCACTTAACTCATAAAAGCTCACTTTAAGAAAACCTGAGTGTGTTAAGCACACCTCTAGCTGTGCAGGTAGCTTAGATGTATAGTCAATGAAGGGTAATTGGCAATTCTGCAGTCAGATTAGTCTGACCACTTTTCAATATCTTTAGTGTAAGATAAAACATGCCATAAAGGCCCAGTTTCTATTCACTGAGTTCTTTATTCTCTTTCTCAACAGCCATCTCACTGCAAATGCCTGTATTTGGGCTGATGCATAACACACTATTTTTTTTAAAGCTATTTCAGGAGGAATTTAGGTCATGGGAATCCATTCCCTGTTGCCCTTATCCTTTTCTATTACTCCAGGATGCACAAATAGGACAAAATAGTATTTATCTTAATAGCCCTCATTATAGAGCTTAAATAAGAGATAGATGACAACATGCTTTAAGGACAAAAAGGTGTTTTGAAGCATACATAGTCATCTGACCTCAGGTAGCCCAGGAAACTTTCATATCAGCCATGGAGGTTCCTGCTAAGCTTAGATGCCTGCATCATTGTTAGGGGTTTAGCAAGAATTCCAGAATGCCTCTTTAGCTTTAGAAAGACTGGATTCAGCTTTAATCAGCTGTAGATACATACAGGCTAGACATCTACATTCAGGGGAAGTTGATTCAATGGTTATAGTCAAGTTCCCAGCGCTAATATCTATAAAAATACATTTTAAAAAGGTGTTTTTTTCTGGGACTCCATGGTCTTTCTTGGGAAATATTCACATGCATTATATTAACTCTTGCTGGAAACACTGGAATTGCTGCATCCATTCTTCTCTCTGCAGGCGGTCAAGAACTCCACATTGGAATATCCTCTTTTGCTGTCTACCAAGGGTTGGATATCAGAGTCCGAGTGGGACATTTGTGGGGACAGATTCAGGCACAGACAGATCGTGGTGTTAATGTGACACTTCCAGCCTTGGCACCAGGATGGTACAACATTTCTGTCATCATCAACGGTGTTGTTGTTGCTACTTCGAATAGGTGTGTGAATGTATTTCCCTTAATATACAGATTTCATTCCAGTCTTATTTGCTATTTTAGGGCTAATCTGAAAAGAAAGGTAAAGTTTTCAAAAGTGCCGTACCTAATGGTGAAATCTGCAGTATGCTATGAAATTATGAATAATTATTAAAGCATTTATTGATCTGTGGAGCCTAAGTCAGCAAACTGCTAATGCTAGTCAATTAAGTCCCCTTGGATCAGTAGGAGGCAGGAGAGGAGCTTTTAAAAAATTAGTTGATTTGATGAAAAATGTATATTCAGGCAATCAAAGCTTTTCACAAATTCAGGTCAAATGCAGATAAATCCTACTGTAGGAAAACAAAAGAAGAAAAGAAACATTTTTCATGAGGAAGAAGAAAAGGGTAGTTTGAAAAAAAATGCTTTGTTTTGAAAATTTTTGAATGGTGCTATTTCTGTCTTTTTTTCACATGACATTTCATGTCTGGACAAACGTAATACAAATGAACTAATAGGCAAGAGAAGACTCACCTCAAAGTGGGACACAACAGTTCGTGCCCAAGCAATATAATTTTGCTCATCAACCACACAGAGAAGGGATCTGCTTGTGTTGCCCACAAACAGCCCTAAACAGCTTGCTGCGTTAATGAATGTCATGAGGAGAAAGCCTATGGTCAGTGAGATGATGCACATGAATTCATCCCATCTGATGCTGCAGTCTGTTGGCATCACTGGCACTTTGTCCCTCTGTAGCGAATGGAGGGAGAAGGTCTCATGGACCAGGCCTGAAGACAACTCCTCTGAGGAACTGAATTGCATACTCAGGAACTTCTGTTTCTCTATTATGTCTGCTTATTTGAGTTCTTTTTGATTGGTTTTGTTCTTTATTTTTGTCAGGTTTCTTTTTGTTGTTGTTTTTTTGAGGAGAGGCTGATGAGGAAGGAATTCGGATGTAGGTGACACAAAAGCAGAGCCACATCCCTGACCGAGTGTCCTTCATTGATCATGTCTCGAATTCCTCCCGCATTATGCGGGCGCATCTATGCCCACTGTCTACATACTTTCCATGAGAGGAAAAAAGAGGATCTGTCTTATATCTTCTATATATGCACACTGCTACAGTGTCTGTTTTGTGGAAACTCTCTAACTTTGGCTTCTTTCAATTGGCTTTTTTGTTGTGCCTGATGGACTGGTTTGGGTCCACAGACTGCCACTTGGTAGGACAGTGGTGGTCCTAAAAGTTATAGATTTAAGGAGTTTAAGGCAAGAGGTTGTGTCATTGCAGTATTTTGGGGGTAAAACAAAACAAAATGAGCAAAAAACAAAGCTTCTTATTTTGCTTGTGTTTTGCAGGACGGAGCCGTTGATCCTGTATGCATCAGAGATCTTCAGCGTTGAGCCGTGCTGTGGCTCTTTGCTGGGTAAATAGCACTCGTACATCTGCAGCCACTTACGGAGGTTAAAGGGATCAAGGATACGGCTTCCCTGCAGGACTGGAGGGAGCGTCCTGTTTCACGTTGTTTTAACAACAAGAAGGGTGTTTTTAAAAAAAAAATCCATGACCTTTTAGTGTGCAGACTCCCACTGGCAGCAGCAGCAGCCTGGAAACGTGGGATTGCATTGAGCATCCCTCAGTCTGGGCTGGTTTGGGGGCCCTTGTGCTTTGCATGTGGTTTCTCCAAATGCTTTATCCTCTATCCTTGCATGTTCCCATTGGGGAAACAACATGCACCCACGTCTGACTCATCTGTGCAGTATCTATCTCTCATTACTCTCATTTTTTAAAAGATTTCTGTATCAAAAGCTAGGAGGTTAGGGAGGTATGGACATAATTTGAAGCAAACACTCATTCCAGGTAATCCCAAGGGGAGCATTAATTGACATGAAAAGACAAAAATCTTTCTTGGTGTTTATTTGAATCCCAATTGAAATATTTGCTAACCTTTTTTTCCACTTTTTTTTTTTTTAAACATTTGAAGTCATTCAATCGTGTTCAAGCAAAACATCATTGAATTAAAAACAAAAACTCTTTCATTTAGAAAGTTGAAATACAGGTGGGAGTTCTTTTGTTTTGTCGTTTTGCAGCATAATATTTGGGAGTGGAGAAGAGTTGAATTCATTTAGTGAATTTTACATGAATCCTTTGAAAGGTTTACGTAGAGGGGAGAGAAATTCTTGTGATGTAATCTCAGGTCTTGCACAGATTCCTCTCCCAGGCTCATGATGCTTTTAAAGATGCAAAAATTCAGAGGCTTTGTGGTACATGATTAATTCTGTAGTTTGTAAAGTGCCCAAGCCTTGAAAGATGAGAACATGGAGCTTAAAGAGCAAAGGCTATCAGGTTTGAAGATTAAGCTATATAAAGAAAAATGCTATATGGTTCTTTTATCTTTAGGGGTCAATTGAAGGTTAAATAACAACTGATTAACTCATTGGGTGTAGTTTTATGAATGGCTTAAGCTGACTTACGTTCTCATGGGTACAAAAAGCAGTAGTCCTTCTCCCATCCCTTATCCCTTATCTTTTGTTGTCTCTAACACTTGCATGGCCATATGGATTAGGGACTTGAGCTTACTGAAAATGAACCTGGCTATAAAACAACTTGCTATCCAGATCACAGGAAAAAGGTCGGGTCTTCCAGCAGATGTAGAGCTGATTATAATATGGACAAAACCTTTCTGGTGTTTGTTAGCTTAGTGGATACAGAGTCTGTGCTCAAACTGAAGAAGCTCTAGAGATGCTTTAGGTGGTTTTAAGTGAGGCAGCTTGTGCTTGGACATTTACAATTAAGCTGAGAATGTCAAAATATTTTTGTCTTTATCATTAATACTTCTGAAAACCTGGAACACTTCTTTCAATGATAGTGCTCAATAGCATAAGTGGAATGGATGCTGGTGCCTTGACACTAATGTAAATTCAGAGTTCAGGATTCATGCTTATCCCAGCTAGCTAGTATCCACTTATAGAGTCGAGATTGATAGCAGAGTGTCTGAAAGCTTCTTCTGTTGTGAAAGTGGAGAGATGAATTCCTCCAGAGCATATCCTAGCTCAATTGCTCATGATTCTACTAAAGGTAGCCTGCTTCCTGGAGTGCCCCAAATATAGGATAAATTATAGGGGATAAATTAGGGAGATTATATGAGTGGAGCAGTGTATGGTCTCTACAATACTCTCCCAGCTTTCAATATTAGACATAAGGACAATGCCAGGCAGAGGTCATAACTTTGTGTCCCTCTTTTCAGTTTCCTCCTTCATATGAATGATCTTGCTTCAAGATCTGCTTAGATCTGTGCTTCAATATTCCATTTACATGTTTACCTTCTGCCATGGTTATAAGTGCCCATAGGAGGAAAAAATCCAGGATACCTTAGGGGAAAGCAGATAGCAGCCTGCTGCCTTCCAGCCCTTGCATGGGAACCCATGGTGAGAGTTGCCTTTGACAGTGGAAAGGAACCTGCTGTTCTTTTCCCATTTCTTGTGAGGAACACACTGAGCCTGTAGGTAGGAGAGGACTTAAAGGTGGGGATCATTCAGCAATACCAGGGTTTCTCCAATCAGGGAACTCCCTCTCATGGCTGAGTCAACACGGGCAGATGGAAAATCTGAAATTGGTGCTGGCAACCTCAGAATAACTCACTGTGTTGGAGATTAAGGTGAGCTGGTTGCTTCACGAGTATTTCAGTCTGAGTGTCCAGGCAGAATTCAAGATTTCAAAAAAGGTCTATGGTATTGGGTTTTTAATTTGAAAATAACATTGATGCAGCTTTGTTGTGCGCAGCAGGAACAAAAGCTAGGAGATGGCTTTTCCTTGACATTCATATGTCATACATTCAAAGACAAATCAAAAAAAAAAAAAAAAAAAAAAAAAGAGAGCAAGCAAACTTAATTTCTCCTGTTTAGATAGAATAAGGATGCCTGCCATGTTTATCATAATTTGTGATTTCTCAGAGACATTTTTGTTTGTTTTACTCCTAGGTGGAACACTGCTGACAATCTCGGGGGTGGGTTTTAGCCAAAACCCTGCCCTGATTTCTGTCTCATTGAATGAGCAACCCTGTATAATTACCCACCTGTCAGAAGAGACCATTTGGTGCCTGACTCCACCAGCTGCTAATTTGTCCAATGATGATTCACAAGACATCTCTGCTAGCGTAAATGTGCTCCTCAGCAGTAGGTTACTTCTCCATGCTTCTTTGGAAAAGAACACCACTGTCTTTAATTATCAAAGGACTTTGACTCCTCTGATCACTGCTTTTGAAATGGAGGTCACAGGCAGCAGCCTGCTCTTGAGCATCCAGGGGATAAACATCACTGAATCCGTGGCTAAACTTGGGGACAGTGAATGTGCGCTTGAGTTTCAACATGGCAACAATTCTGCAATGTTTTCCCAGTATTCCTTACCACTGACCAACCTGGAACCTGGGATTTATCCCATCAAGGTTATCCAGAAGCATCTAGGATATGCTCATATGGCAGCAAGGCTACAGTCGGTTAGAATAACTCCACAGATAACCTCGATCTTCCCAAAGCAAGGTTCAATTTGTGGTGGGATGGTATTGGTTATATCTGGCACTGCTTTAAAATCCAGGAGGAATTTGGTACAGGTGAACCTGGAAGGTAACTATTCCTGTGAGATCCAGAACTCCAATAATAATGTCATTAGGTGTTTTCTTCTCCCAGGAGCCCATCCTTTACCTTATGAGAGGTTTACTGAGGCATCCTGGGCTCTTAATGTCACAGTGGCTGTCAATGGCATTGGCAGTGTTTGCCTTGGAGACTGTACACTTCACCTACACGAGCAGTGGACCCCACTTGTAGATTTGGTGACCTGGGAAAATAGTGGGGCATTCACCTACCTGATGATCAAAGGAGAGCAACTGGCATGGCCAAGTGACAGCCCTGCGGTACACGTGAACAACCAAGCTGTCTGCAGGGTGACTTTCTGGAACGAGACCAACATCAAGTGCCAGATGGACTGCATTGCCCCTGGGAAGTACAACGTTTCGGTATCCAATGGGAGAAGTGGACAAGCATGCTTCAGAAGAACAACTGAGGTTTTCACTGTCATGCCTCAAGTGTACCGGTTTTACCCCCAAAACTTCAGTACCAATGGTGGAGGCCTACTCACCTTAGCAGGCTCAGCAATGAAAGGCTTCTTGACTTCTGTTCTTGTTGATCATCATCCTTGTCTCATTCTCAATGTCACCTGCACAGCTATCCAGTGCATGGTGCCTCCTGGCAATGGGACTAGTGCTTTGAGGCTAGAAGTAGATGGCATTAACATTTATCTTGGAAGAATAACTTACAGTGAGGAGTTCACCCCAACTTTCCTTTCTATCGTGCCTGCTGGCCTACTTTTAACGATGACCGTTTCACGAGTCACAGGGAAGGACAGCATCCGCGTATTTGTTGGGGACTTCGCTTGCAGTGGGATCACCGTGACTCAGTCTACGTTGCAGTGCTCCGCTCCTCCTCTCCCTGCTGGCCGGTACCACGTGCTGGGCCTCGATGTCCTCAGGGGATGGGCGTCCTCCAACTTGACATTCACCTCTGAGCTGTCAGTGACATCTGTGCATCACAACTGGGGTGAGTCCCGAAGGGCTGCTGCAGCCCTTCCATGGTGCTCAGCAATGTGGTGGGCTGACACAACTGTGGGTAGTTCGTGTGAGAGAAAAAAATGTGTTAAGAATCTCTCATGTTATTAGAGATACTGGGGTGGGTCTTTTATACACAGGATTATGTGAGGAAATCTTGGCTGGGTTTTGTAGCTAGTGGTCTGTGACCTGCTCATCCATCATCCCTGACTCCTTTTTTTAAATATACAGACCACAGATCACTTGAATTCCTGACACCTCATGGAGGAGGTCCCCTAGTTGAAATGTAGATAATGACTATGCAGCGGGTTTGGTTTTCTGGGCGGTCACTTCTTAAAGCTGGCTGAATACAGAAGAAGGAAGACCGTGGTATGTTTGTACTGCGTAAGTTAGCAAACCCAGAACTGGAGTTCACACAGACGCTGAGTATATGATGGGTGTATCTAGACCCGGCTGTAATATCCAAATTAACACCCTCCTCAGCTCTAACTGACATGTTCCTGTTCGTAGCTAGCCACTGGGCTATGTCTTCAATCCTCTTTTCTGTTCCTTTTTCCAAGGTGGCTTGGATGGAGAAGCAGTTCACCTGCGCGGAATGGGGTTTTCCCCAGGACAGACTTTGGTCACCATCTGTGGCCAACCTTGTGAAATTCTGGGCAACATGACGATGACTGCCCTGAGCTGCCTTGCCCCATGCTTGAACGGTTGGTTAAGACACAAAACCTGGTGTTGTGTAAAAAAATGTACCCTAAAACCCTATCATATATGAGGGGCTCTGTTGTATCCCATCCCAGAGAAACAGAGGAAATACATCACTAGTTGTCCTAAAACTCACTGCGGTAGGGAAAGCAGGCAATTTAGCATTGACCCTGTGTTCTTGAGCTCAACCCAAAGTCCCTTATCATTATGGGAAATTTTTGCAACTGCATACACGGGTTTTGGGCTAGCTCCACTGTGTGCCTGTGTCTGGAGCTTTTAATCTCCTATATATCCATGTTTTGTTCTTGAGGGTTGCAAGACTAAAGTTGGGAAACCAGGTTCTTCTCTGTCATCATTGCTGGTCTAGCATGTTAAGTGCCCATAAATGTCCTTATTCTGCGGCCTCATGCGTATTGTGTTGGGCTGTGAGATGAGAAGCTTCTTTGGCAAAGGGGGATTGATGGGGAAGGTGAATGAATGATACAGCATGACTAGTTCATACTGTTGGGAAGGTGGAAATATGGAGCTGGCAGGAAGATGAGGACATTCCACAGCCAGAGCATCATCTTCAATGGATGGATGGAAGGAAGGAGGATGTGAGAGTGTCTGACATGGCAAATTGCCAGGATTTTGCCCAAAGAAGCATGGGATCTCCATCCTTGGAAATACTCAGAAGTTAACTAGATAAGTGGTTGAGAAACCAATCTAGCATTATATTCAGCCTTGCTTTAAGTAGGGGTTTGGACCACAGACCTGCATTTGTTTTTGTCATTCTGAGCAATGTCTTCCTCATCCAGGAAGAATGTAAAAGGATGGGGGGAAATAAGAGAGGAGAATCAAGTTCTTGGGAAGGAAAACCTGAGAGGCTGAAAGGGCTGATTTTTTTTTTTTTAAGTCTGGACACTGTCTAGATAACTGATTTCTTCCTATTACTAAAGAAAAAAAATAGTCCTATTACAAAAGAAGAAAAAAAAAGCAGAGCATAAACTAGAGTGGACTGGTTATTGCAAGAAGAGTAATGGATAAAATGTAATCAAATTGATCCAAACTATGAAACATTCATAACTGTGTTCACATTAACTGAGAAGCAGGCGGCAAGGGGGAGTCTTGGGGAAAAACATTTTGCAGTTAGGGCCCCAGTGCTAGTTACTGACACTAGATGTCAGCAGGCGAATGCTGATAGCTCCTGGTCACATCTTTGCTGGATGTGCAGCACCTTGCACCAAGAGGAGACACATTACTCATTTGAGTACTGCAGGTCCAGTACAGGGAGCGAAACTTCTCTTCCTCCAACCATGGACATCGCAGAGTGCAAATTTGTATGCAGGCAACTTTGCCAAACTCACCAGTTGAGTTAGAAATGTGTTCCACTTGTGTCATTCAGTGAAGCACTTATGTTTAAAAAAATCTCCACTGTTTGCTTAAAAAGCCTTGGTCATGCTATTTATACTCTTGAGATAAGTGTGTATTTGTATACGTGACACACATCTATGTAAGTTGTACTGTGGATCTAGGTAAAGAGCAGCCTTCTTTCCAGCCTGTGTGGGTATTTCCATGTCGTAAATATTTAAGGCATTACACATCCCAAATGTTTAGGAAATGGGTGGACTTCTGAAAAGCAGATATTTTGGTCTCGCCTTACAGCTATGTGTTGCTGTTTACCACCTCTGGCTCGCGTGACTTGCACTCAAATCTTTCTTTTGCCCACACATTTATTTGGAATTGGTCCTTAGGTGGCTTGGGAGCATCCTTAGCAGGATCCAGCAACAAACCCACCTCATGGCGTTGCCTTTAGGAATGCATATTGAGTGGAACAAGCGAGATTTGGGTTTTAACATTGACCAAAAAGACTTGGATGCACTAAATACTGAACTGGGATCAACCCAGAGCACTGGAAAAAGGAGCACAAACCCAGATGCTTCTATAAAAAAGTTGTTTTTTCCCACCTGCAGAAAAATTAAATCAAAGCAGAGTTTCACCTTGAGTTTCATGCTTAAAGTTTAAAAAGAATTTATTAAAAATAACAAAACCAAACTCTCTCAAAGGGGAAAAAATGCAAAAAAATGCACAATCAACAAGTCTTAAAAACTCTGGTACAGAATGACTGTCTTGATCCTGAGAGCTCTACTCCTTTCTTCTTCTTTTTTTGTTACTCCTGTTGCAGTGCTGTTGAACAGTGCAAATGCAGCAGTGAATTCTGTTCAGCTCGGGTTAAATTTAAAGAACATGAAATTAATGTCTGTTTAATGCAGTTAATGTCTGGGATTAAATTGTTCTTCTATGAAAGATGGAAAGACTAGCAGGAGGTTTTAGGCTGCTGAGAAAATAGCTGAAAATTCCTGTTGGGCGGTATTAGGGTAGATATTGTATATATCATTTGCAGTAAACCAGGACTTAAGATTATATGTCTGACTTCGAGAGCAGGGCAAGGAAGATGCCTTTAAAAGGAGGCAAACTATGGCAAGATCCATCAAGACAAAAGCCAAGTGTGATTTAGCCACCTTCATCAGTCCTGGTTTTAGGACTTTGGGGTTACAGCAAACTGTGTGCCTGCCATTATCCAGATTACACTGGTAAAAGTGGATGTTTAGGGAAAAGGATTTAGATTAGGAGATAAAAATGAAATGAGTTTGGTTTAAAAGGAAATTTGGCAGAGCACTTTATATCAGGTAGCAGGAAAGGGAGGAATGTGTTTTGGATATAGAGGTAGAAGTACACCAAGGAGATGCAGTGAGTTAGAACCAAGGGAGTTTATATCCGGGGAAATGGGGAGATTTGTATGAGTGGAGAAGACCTGAAGAGGATGTGCTGTGCTGGTTGCGATCTGAATAGCAACTAGGGTCTCTGATGTTTATTGTTGACCCTGAATCTAAAGATCCGTATGGGCTCTTCTGCCCTTCAGATCCAGAATTGAAATAGAGGGAAAAAAAAAAGAAACAAAAAAAGAAACATATTGATTACAAAGCAGGAGCATTCTGACAGTGAGATCTATCAGGCGGTGGAATAGATGCTTGCAAAGTCACCTCTTGGGACTTTTAAAACTCAGCTGTGCAAAATGAATGTCTCGTAGGGAGCAATTCTTCATAGGCAGAGGTTGGACTCAATGACCTTAACAAGTCTCTTATTTTTTCCTCTCTCCCTCTCTTTTCTTCCAACCTTTGTGTCTCTGCTAAGCACATGTTAATGCTGTGTTTCACAGTGGCTCAGAAGTGGTGGGTAACTGGTGAACCTCAGCTTTGCACCTTGGGCAGTGGCTCAATAAGTCAGCAGCTGCCCTTGCAGCTTTAGTAGGTTTTAACCTCATCACACATCCAGTTGTTGTTATTAAACAGTGACCTGGAACAAAGATTTTGTGCTGAACATCCTAGGATCCCCACTTAAGCTGTAGTATCCTCAAAAAATATATCCCTCAAAATAATCCCTAACCTATTACCCATATGCAGAGATTCGACTGACGCTGTGTGTGATCTTAAAAGAGAAGCCGTAATGGGCTGAATACATCAATATCACTGGTGGGATTATAACAGGTTAGCAGGTTCTGTGATTATGGGCAATATAAAGTACGCAATGCAATTTTTTTAAAATTATTATTATTTTGTCTGATTTTTTTCACAGCTGTGGCGGGAGATGATGGCACCTTAATATGCTCTGGGGTTATTAGCATTTAGTGGTTGCAGCGAGATGAAAAGTCAGCATTTTACTGAGCAAAGGGTTTAAGAAATCCTCGGGAAACAAGGCAAGAGTAGAATCCCATGGATTCTGAAGGATGGGATGAGATATGGACACTCCACGAGGGGTGGTGTCTCCATCATGTGGACGGGAACTGTAGGGTGTGCAAATGAGAAAGTGGTTTTAGGTTTGATTCTGGAGTTTCTTGCACTTTGGCTTGAGTTCTTCATGACCCTTTGCAAAGACAAATTATTTTGGTTGATGTTCATTTGCCAAAACACATTGAAATGTCATAGGGAATGGAAGCCTGGCCTGCAGGAATATGCAGTACTTCAGGATAGAACATCCCTGGTTGCTCTAGACAACAGTGCTGGAAAATAAAAACAAAATATCGGCATGATTGTATAGGCTTTTCTATCTATTCTTTCTGTATCTCTCATGTAGACTGAGATTTTTAAGGCAGAGATTATGTTCTGTTGTGCTTGAATAGATGCTGAACAAGCCAATCATGACTGAATTTGGGAAGAAAAGATATTTAACATATCACAAACAGTGTGAAGATGTGGGTGTTTTTTTCCCCCCATTCTAATTCCAGACAAAAGCATTATCGAAAACTTGTGAGCTTTCACTCTGCAGTTTAGAGTAGATGAAACACTACAGTATTTTTCTAATAGTAAAATCTAAACTTAAAAGGGATATAAACATTTCAAAAGCACTATATAAATATCTAAAACTGAAAAAAAAAATCATTTTTAGGCATAAACTGTAAATATTTTAACATATGTAACATAGAAAATTCATGTTCTTACCACTTCAAAATGCATTTTGCACCACAAATGCTTAGGTGGTAAGATATTCATTGATAATGACAGTTTCCCGGCAAACAAGAAACCTTCAGAGTAAACTGGAATTTAAAAACAAATAAACAAAGAAGAAAATCCTTTCTTAAAAAAACCTTATCGATTGCTTTCCTGATACCCGATGAATGCTCTTAGGAACTACAGTGCAGCCTGCACTACTGTCCACAAACCTTTACAATAGTTCATTACAACTGTTTGCTTACTCCAGCATTAATAAATGTTCTCCACAAGTATTTATATGCCCAGGAATTTTTAATGAAGCAGTCTTGATCTCTGGCATGGTTTAATGTTTAAAGAATTTTGGTCTGGATTTAGAATAAGAAAATCCCATTTGTTTGCAAATCTTGTCCCTTAAATGCCCCTCAAAGAAAGCATCCCCTCTCTTCAAGCCTCTTTGCACATCTATGGGTTGGACTTGGACTGAATTTCTAGTCACACTCAGGAAACCACATCTCCTAGATCACTAATGTTCCCTGGAAGAAGCCCTCCAAGCATGACAAAGCTCTCAGTAAAGCTGTTTATGGATTTCAAAAGCTCTACTAGGCATTAGGATCGGTGAGGGCTCTTTTTCTAAAGACCTTGAGCCTGTTATCTCTCCCCACAACAGATTACTTGATCCCAAAGTCCACCTGGATGCTCATCATATCAGGAAAGTCATAAGCTTGCACACACAGAGCAAAAGAGTCTGAAGAATTTGAATGGAGGCCTACTCATCCTCAAGAAGGATGTGCTGATGGAGAGGATGGGACATGCAGATTAGAATTCCATAGTGAAAACTGCCAGTGTCCGAAATCTGCTTAACTTCAGCTGAGTTGCAGCCTTCTCTGGATTATTTCTCTCCTCTTGTTTCTGCAGCATCTCTGGCCATTCTGTGTGGTCTCACGCACTCTGCAGTCGACTGCCGAGACGCTGGGGCCACCTTCATCAAGTGCGATGTCCAGGTCACAGTGGCTTCCTCTCACCAGAAGGAGTCCGTGTTTTACTTGTACATGTGTGACCACCACGGACCTCAGGGACATCGAGGGGACGTCAACGTGTCCCCGTGGGGCTTTGCTGGACTCTTTGTCAGGTTAGTGCTGGTTCTGCCCCGCAGGTACATGGGCTGTGGGCAATACCCCCCCAGAAGGTATTCCAGCTTTTTGCAGGAATAGTCCTTACTCGATGATGGATTGACAACAGAGCAAATTTCTAATTCTTAAGTTCATGCCAGTGGAGCAGTTTGGCCTTGAGACCACTAGAGAGCTCCGCTGGGTTGTGAAATTCATTCCCGGTGTCTATCAAAGCATCTCTAGTGTCCCCCCCTTCCCTTCCTCCCATCTTTTTAAAGTGTTCGAGAGACATCAGAAAATCCATCTCGTAAACAGCCTGCTTTGTTCCTTCTTAGGTTTTAATATTTATCTTCTGATCCAAAGCAACATCTGGTGGATGCCAATGGGGAAAAAGATTAGGCATTATGAAAAGCAGAAGCATTTTTTCTTCTCTCTCTTTCTCTCTCTTGCTTCCTCTCTCCGAGCAGCTTCTCTAGTAGAAAGTTGCAGAGAAAATTCAGCAAGCTGTGCAATATTTACTCATCAAGGGTGCACAGGCAGTTCCTCAAGGCTCAGCTTTGCAAACCCAAGACTAAGTTGCCTGGGAGCTCACATGGATACCATTGCCTTTGATAGAGAGGTGGGGTTTTATATCTGCAGAACATCTGCTTAGAGGGAGAAAAAAAGGAGGTTTGAAAGAAAGAATAACCAAATGAGAAAACCTTTCTGAAAGACCCTTAGGAAACTGGGATATTACCCCAATGAGAGGGTGAACATATTCTTGACCAGTGCATACTGTGCAGTGCAGGTACTTCAGCGTAGCTGCAAAGAAGATGCATCCTAGAAGACAGGGGGGATGGTTTTATTGGGGAGAGAATAATGGATAGACTTGGAGGAGGAAAAAAATCCTGAAATTAAACTGATCTCAGTATTTCTGTTTTCTCATTTGTGTTGCCACTGTGGCTGCTTCAACCTGGGCAAGTGGAACAGACACCTGCGTATGGGCACTTTGCTTGGAACGTGGAGAGGAGAATGAAGGAAAAGAAAAAAGAAAAAAAAAAGAAAAAAGGAAAAAGATCAAGTCACGCAGTGCATTTGCTGTCCGCCTTCTTATTGCTCTTCATTGTGGTTTTTGTCCAATTTAATTGTAAATGCCCCCAGAGACAGCACTTACCATTCCTTCAGTGGCAGGGTGATATTTCTAAATCAAGCGCATTTTACCTTTTGGAAACTTTTTCTTAGTTGCTTTTCCTGCTCTGTTCTGTCAACTGCTTCACATTCTTATGTCTCTGTCACTAGCTTTTCCCCTGAAGTGTTCACAGTCTCCTAAGGAATTTTCCAGTGGAATGATTTTATTTTATTTTTTTCTGGTGAATCTGTTTCTAAACTGAGCCCACCTGAAAGGAAGAAATGGGATGAGGAGATCTCAGGCGAATCCCCTGGTTTGAAAAGTTCAAGGGAAAGAAGAGGGAGAGAGAGCTCAGAATCATCAAAAAGATTCATTTCAGAACTTTCCAAAGTATTTTTTTTTTTCAAATTTCAGTTTAGAAAAAAAAACTTGTTTCAAAATATCAATAGAATTTGTATCAAATTTTTGAAAATTGGAAAGATTCCCACTCTTGTGGGAATTCCTGAAGTAATGCACACTGATTGGTCTTAATAATAATATACCAAAATATTTGATTTGAGTTCATTGTTCCAGGATACTAAAATTTAAACATCCTCTCGTGCTTGACTGCATGTTAGATCTTTCTTATTCTTCCTTACAAATTTTATATTGGTTTACTATATCTTTGCTTTATGAATACTTAGTGTCAAACACATATTCCTTAAAAGCGATACAGGTTTTGCCATTGACAACACAAGGACCAGGCTATATCCCTAAGTCAGCCCTTGTTGCATTTCCTTAAACACTACAATTAACAGGTCTCTAGCAGCAGGTTTCAGATGCAGTTATTACAGGAAAGAATTGGCCCTTTGGCCTCAAGCAAAACAGATTAAGGTTTGCTATTTTTTTGTAAAAGACTGCATGACCGAGAGAGATCCCCCCCCATTGCCTTCCAGCCCTGGAAAATAGGGCCTTTGCTCTGTATCTTGCTAATGACAAACATCATCTCTCTTTAAAATAGTTGGCTGTTTAAAGGATGCAGCATTTTCTTGTAATATTAAAAAAAAAAAGTAATATGCAGTCTTGAAAGATGGCCCAGTCTATTGCATTATTGTACAGGACGAGCTATTCTCAAAGTGTTGCAATCAAAAGCGAATTTACTTCCCTACGGCTGGCTTTTGATTATTGATACAGTAGAGGGAAAGGTTCATTTAAATATATAAATAAAATTCACTGTTAAAAAGGTTCAGCTACTTGCAGGATTTTTTTTTTTTTTTTGCTGTTCCTTTAGCATGTTAACCTCCATTGCCCTGAAAAAGGGCAGCAAAACAAATACCCCCTAAATGCTTTCTCAGAGCAGCTCTTTATTTGCACAGCGAGCTATCACATCCAACACTGTTTGAAAACTCCGGGTTTATCCAGTATCCCTGTTTGTGGAGCTTCGTATGGTAGGATTTCTGATTGGGTTCATCTTGGTAGAATTTAGGCACCTAATTTATTTAAGCACCTCCAAAAATCCTTTTAGATGGGATTTTCAGGCATCTGAAGACTTTTGAAAATCCTACTCCTAACTATCTGTTCTGCCTTGCTTAGTAAATCCCCTTAGGAAGTCAGAAGGGTGGGATAAAACCTGGATGTGTCTGTGTTGCTATAATTTACTTCCTCTTTGCTCTCCTTCCTACAAGGTATCAATGAGGGGAAAGGAAGAAGGGAGGGGAAGGAATAAAGTGAAGTGATTCTGGATTATCCTGGCCTTATCCAAAGCCAGTTGGAGTCTATAGAGAAGTTTTCCATTCATTTTGAGGGATTTTGAGTTCTACAGTTGGATCAGCAGCTATCACCAGCAAGACCATGTGAAAATATCCCCATCACCTTGTCATTACTCCTTCCCTCTATGAAAAGGGGAGACTTGAGAGCAAACATTTGTTAGTATAACTGGCACATATATCGAATCTGCTTAGTCTGGGCTGTTAAGTAAGTTTAATTAATTTACTAAGTTAATGTTCCAACGCCAGCAACAAAGCATCATTGCAATCAGCTGGGTAGCAGGAATTGGAGCCCCTAAATGAGCTCATTTTTTCACAGTTGGAATTAGGGACCAGTTAGCCAGTTGTGTGGTTTTTCCAATTTCTCCACTTGCCCTAAGGGAGTTGCAAGTTATTCATTCCCCATTGCTAAGTGTGAGTAAGATGGGGAGGGGGGAGACACGAGCAGAACCTGCTCCACGTAGGAGTCCAGCTTTGATCCCAACGCTGCTGCTTCCCTCGCTGTTGTCCGCGCTTATCTTCCTCGCTTGGTCCTAGAACGGCGTTTGCTACTATTTGTAATAGTTTGGGGAAGCAGAAAGGCATCACTAAGAGATATTTACTGCGTGTGTTTTCATCGGGAGCGTGTGCAGATAAAGGGGGGGAAAAAAAACAAATAAACAATAAAAGAATGGAAACAAAATTACAGAAATTTGCAAAGTTTGACAAATGGTGGCCAGGAGTTGCCACAAGCTAATGGCTTGCAATGATTAATAAGAGTAAAAATAATTGCATTTCATTAAGATTGATGACACCCCATTTAACCTCCCTTCTCGTTTCAGCCCTAAAGTGGAAAGAGATGAAGTTCTCATCTATAATAGCTCCTGTAACATTACCATGGAAACTGAGGCAGAGATGGAGTGTGAGGGAGCTAATCAGCCAATTACCGCCAAGATTACTGAGATATGGAAAAACTGGGGCCAGAACACTCAGGTATAATCAAATCTTTTTTACAGACTGATTCAAACAGCTTAAAATTAAATTTGTAATATTGTGTACATTTAAAGGGGGCAAAAAAAAAACAATTTAGGCTGAGCAGCAGCAATATATAATATTAAATGCTTTCCAACTTTGAATAGCAATTCTAATGCAGGGCAGCTGTATTAATGGTTAACTGGTTAATCATGTATTTTATGAGACATAAATGAGCTTTACCTTATTTTCTGGACAGTGTATGGCTTTTTTTTTAACAATCTCCTTTTTATATAAATGCAAATTCTGTTTAAAAATGCTATTTTCTGTTATCATTGTCACTTGATAACATATCCTAGGTGTGAGACACACGGAGTTTCAGCTTTCCTGCAGAAATTTAGCATTCAGCATTGGTTCAGCTCTGGTTCCATTTGGGGGATTTTTTGCTCCTCTTCAGCATCGGAAATAAAACGAGACAGTCTCTCCAGGGCTATGTGTGGGTGTAACAAAGAAAAAGACCTTTGCAATGTTCATTTTGTAAAGCAAAACAAAAACTATGATTCTTATAACTCTTAACTAAAATCATAATATCTATGAATGTTCATTGACAACCTAAAACCCTCTTTCTGAGTTTCTTGGGTGTTGAGCTGAAGGACTTGGTTGTGCCACTTGTGGCATGGAATTTGGGGAGGAAGGGAAGATTTTTGGGGAAAGTCAAATATCTCATTCAGCTACTGTAAATGAGCAGCCCCTGAAACGACACCACCAACGGGATGATTTGGACACCTGACTTGTCGGAATAAATGTTGTCTTTTACCTAGTAAGTCAAATTATTATAAAGTCATCTTAGTATAGATGAGACCTAAGAAACTGAAGTCTCTCTCTATTTTTTTATTTATTTTTTCCTCCTAGGGATTGATATCAAAGATGTCCCTGTAGTTTTTAACTCTGATATAAGCAGTGAATTTCTTTACCACCTCCCCAACCCAGAAGTAGTTACAATGTCCTGGCAAAATACATTTGTCTTGTTTCTAACAATAAATTTTGAAGTTTTTACTCGGGCAGGAGTCTCTGGACTCCAGGGCAATATGTATTGCCCTGGATACATATTTTAAATGTTGTCTACATCTTCTTTCCTCTATTCTGTTTAAAGAAAAACAACACATCAAAAATTTTAAGTCTATTCTTGGCCTGTAAGGGAATATCACATACAACCTTATCCCTATTTTTGCCCTCAACCTTCATGATTTCCCATCTTTTTCTTTATACTCTGAACAGTGTGAGCTGGCTCCTTCTCCACAGCTTATTCCCTCATCAGCATTGCTAGTCATGCTTCCAGAAACATGCACTGCTATTGGGAAAAACATCCCCCAAAATTATTATTTAACCACTTTAGGAGGCCAGCAAAGCAAAGTGTGTAGGCCAGCATCTAATAATAACTTCTCCTTTCCTTTAAATTTTCATTCCTAAATATGCTAAGGATATCTGGGTCCATGTAGCCCAAGGACCCGTCATCTCCTGTCAGCTCCAGTCTGATGGGCTCGTGTCCATAGTCTTGGGTCCATAGTCTCCGTAAGGAGATGAAGATCTGTCTATATTTTTCCTGGTTCAGGCAGGAGGAGGAATAGGAAGACATTGTGAGGTTTGTCCCTGGTTGTTCAGTACAATGTGGGGAAAATCCACAAAGACTCAGGTGTTTTAAATGAATGAATGTAGAGGAAGCAGGGCAAAACCAGCAGTGCTTTCAGATTCAGCACTGACTTCTACTTAATGAATCCAGAGGGTATTTGGAATCATTTTATCCCTCTTCCCAAACCTGGCCTGGGTGAATAGAGGTGGGTGGGTGGGGAGTTCAGATAAATGGTTTCAATTTGGGTCCCTTTCTGGCTGACAGCATCTTGTGAAGATTTATGACTCGGTGCAGTATACGCATGCTTCACTGTAGAGGTTTAAATCATGTCATGGGAACCAGCCTTACCTTTCCAGTGGAAATAATGGTCCCCAGGTTCAGCACCAAGCGCTGAAATGCATTAATAGCACCACGTGCCTTAGGATAATGGTGTTATTAACAGGCAACACAACTTGGCGTGCAAGTAATGGGACTGCATCTTTTTATAATAACACCTGGCACTTCTGTTGCGCTCTCACACGCGGATCTCAAAGCCGTTCATAAAGACTGGGCATAATCCTTAGCTGCTGTCAGCTACAGCAATCAGTTGTTTCGTTTCCTGCACGCTTTTCTGAACGATGCTCAGGCAGGCTGACGAGTCAGTAGTGTCTTGGCAAGGCTTGGCTTTGCGGGAGGCTTTGGGCAGGGGTGAGTAAACCTCCCTGGATTAGTTCCAGGACAGTGTTGGAATAAAAAGAAGCATCACAGAATGTCTGGTAAAAGTATTATTGAGACTTTGCTACCAGGAGCATGGAGGGAAGAGAAGAGAAAAACTTTGGTTAAGAGCAGAAAAGCCAAACAAACAAACAAACAAAAAAACAAAAACCCTCTAAATTTTGATTCTTGGAATATGAATCTAAGGGGTGCAAGTTTATGGTGAGAGTCTGTTGTCTTCTGTCTTTATAAAACACCTAATGAGGCTAGTTCTTAACGTAATAGAAAAGAAAATGCCACAGTCGTCTGGGATTTGGGTGCAGAGAATCCATGCAGGGATGTGAGGTGGAAATGAGACAAATCAGAATGGAGTGTGAGCGGGTTTTGCAGGAAACCTCGGGTGGGAGAACACCAGGAAGCTTCAGGGAGCTCAGGGAGGGAACACAGAGTATGAGAGGAACCAGGTGACACTGCAGCACTAGGGAACTGAGCACTGGTGACATCGTGATCTCTTCGAGATCTGTGTTTCTATGATGATTCCAACAGCCTCATTGTCCTTTGTCACAGACTGCACCTAGGGACATTGAGGACAAACCCATGTGCCAGGGTCCTTGGCTTGCAAGTTGCAGACACATCTGCCAGCTGGATCAGCTTTCCTTGACTAGCAGATTCTTTTGCACTGGAGAAAACCTGTTTTTATCTTGCCCAAATCTGCAGAACAATATCCTGATAGTGACTTGATTAGCCTACTAACTCACTCTTGAGAATCAACCTTGATGAAAATTGCATTAAACAGGTAATGTTTAAGCCAGGAATCAGGCTCAGCTTGGTTGTGAGTATCAAAATGTTGCCAGACTGGCACATTCTTCCATTTTTTCAGGTCAGATCCCAAATATATTATGTGCATTCCCTCCCTGGCTGTGTAAATTGCACATGCATGCAGAAGCCAGGGACACCAAAATACCTGCAGAGATTAGCAAACACTGTGTGCATTCTTTCTACATGAATAATGAGATGTTCCCCGAACTGGTTTTGGTTGTCTGGTATATGTGTTAACCTCAGATAACAGAGGTTCACTCTACCCAGATACAAACCCTTGATTTTCTTCTAAAGTGTTTTGACTCGTATGTTTTTTCCTCATAAATGCATACGAAGATCAATTTTAATGAAAATCAAGCAGCTTAACTCTAGCTGCTTTAATTTTTTGGATGTTTAATTTTGCATGAAAGAAAGTTCTTCCACCTCTTATTTCTACCTGCCTTTGCTTGAAACTTGGGCTGCAGCTGTCACCCAAAATTAGATGGTATTTTTGAAAAACGCTGACTGTCCTTTTCATATTGCATGTGGTATGCAGAGGCTTCTCTCATAGGCCAATTACCTGAATTTACTATTCAGCTGAACTCCTTTAAAAACTCTTAACAATGACCCTCAGTGGAGGAAAATAACTGTATTTTCATTTAAGATGTGGTCATAACCATCATCTCAATTTTATCCTTTGCTTTACTGACTCAGCCTTTTCCTGGGATCGGGTATGTACTTGAATATTCTCCCCCTGCCAAATGCTTTGGAAACTGAAACTTGCCTGTTTTTGTGCTTGAAGGACTATGACTTAATCAGGTCACACGAAGCAAGCAGCAGGCCTCTGCCCCACAGTTCAATTTCGCATCGTTAGTGTTTGTCACTTGCTCCATTATTAGCTCAGGAAGAACTGCGGAATTATTTTTATATCCCTGTATAATGCAATTTAGCACACTGAAAGGAGAAGGGAGGGGGAAAAAAAAAATCTGGCAATGATTGTATATATCCCATAGGACTTAATTAGTTCACAGTTTCATGATACATCGGATAATGGAAAGATATGAATTAAATAATAAAAGGGAAAAGAAAAGTTCTAATGCTCAGTCACTACCTGTCCACTTCCACCTTGGATGCATAATGAGACGTCAGCTGCTGTGACACTGATGAGACATGCAAAACACACCGCTAACACGTGTAAAGGATGCTCATGGGAAGGTCTGACCAGGCTGGGATGTTTCCGAACCTATTATGCTTAGTGAGCCTTCAGATTATTATTCCAGATCACTGGACCAGACCTAATCATCATGCCAGCATGCTGCTTGAGCAATGTTTCCCTGCACCGGCTCCCGCTCCTCTGGCCCAGATGGGTAATATAATGTTTGTCGGAGGGCAGATGCCACGTGTATTAAGTGAATCGAAGGGAAGCTGAACTGGTGTACTAGTGAGTCCTCTGCAACCCAACCCTCCAGGGGTCCCCATTAAGAAATGGAAGGCTAATAAAAAATAACTTGCTAGATAAAAATGCCATCCCGGATTACGGCTCTGCCTGGGTATGCTGCTCTGCCTTTAGTTTGTTTTTAAGCAGAGCATTAAACGAAGGTCTTGAGATTTAATAAGTAGCTTATTACTTTTTTTTTTTCTTTTTTTTCCTTCTAAACCACAAAGTAGAGACTCCATCTGAGATATAGTCACTTTAGAGAGCTGGCCATTCAACTTCTGCTGAATGTGATCAAGACAAGGTCTCCAAAATCTTTGCTTTCCTTGCTTTCGTTTTCCCCATTTGCCATCTCTCTGGATACCGCAAAATTTCAAGGCTGAAGAAGGAGATGAAATACTTTTAGCTGTTGGAGATATTTGGGACTTTTCCTTGCCTTCAGAGCTTGGTCCAGTCCTAAACATCCTCTCACCCCTATACTCTGTCCCTTTGTTTCCCTTCTGACCATCCTACTCCATCTGCTCTCCTTTTCCCAGACTTCAGACTTTCCCCAGATCCGGTGGTACCCCATATCATTTCATTTGGCCATAGAAATAGCATCTAGTTGGGGTTGAGGGAAGGATTTTTCTTTGACTGCAGTTTTTCAAGGGGGATCCTCTTCTGACAGCATCTGCCTTTACGGTGTGTTGGCCATTGGTTACGGCTCCTGGGTGCTTGGGCAGTGTAAATAGCCCAAAATGACAATGCCACACAATAGGGCTTGATGAAAATCCTCATTGACTAAAGTATTGTGTATTCCATATATGCTATTTTTAACTGTGCAACTACCTTTGCTTCTTTATATTCTTTATTTCTTACCCTACTTGGTCAACAACACTTGGTGTTGTTGTTTTGGGGTGGATAGGGGGAAGGCTGCTAAACCAACCCAGATCTGTAAGTCTCACAGCAAGGAAGAGGAGAGATCCCTAATGAATTAATAAAATTAAAGCAGAAGGCAGGCGTGGGGTGCGGATGCTATCGGGGCAGGCAGAGGTACCATCTGCAAGCCTGTTAAGATGTAGGGAACCAAGATGGCCTTCGCAGTAACCACAGGCAATGCGAGGAGATAAATGGTTGACCCGAGCCCGTGTCAGGCTAGGATTGATGCCACTATCAGCCCCAGTGCCTTTGCAATGATTTTTTAAAAAATCTCTGATAGAGTGTGTTATCTAGTTACTGGCACGAGGGCAATGGCCTGCAGGCGGTGAGGAGGAGGGGGGAGCAAGAGAGAGAAGGAGAGAGAAAAAGAAGAAAGAAAAAAAAAAAAAAGGTCATTCCAGGAGGACAATCTCTGTTGGACTAAATGAGAAAATAAGGACCTTGCTCCGAAACAGGGAGGTAAATAAATAAATAATAAAAAAGTGGCTGCTAGGTGTGTGGGGAAAGGAGAAGCAAAATTGCTTCCCTTTCTTCCACTCTTTTTTTTTCTATTTTTTATTTTTTTTTAATGGGATGGGCCTTGGGCTGTAATGGGAAATTTAGGAGATGTGCTGGTGGTATGGGTTTTTGATTCCTTTTTTGTTTCTGTTTTTGTTTTACTTTTTTTTTTTTTTTTTCTGTAACTTTTTGCCTCCTGATTTAAGGTTTAACTGTTTCTTCTCCCCCTTGTGAGAATGGACATCAAAGGCTGAACTACAACATGCTCTTTCTTTCCATTTTGAATACCCCCATTTTATTTTTTTATTTTTATTATTATTTTGTCAACTTACCATTTTTTGAGGGTCTCTGAAACACTGGTCCCTAAATTGCATGTGCCCGTTTGGGGCGTCCTGTTCTCCACTATTTCTCATGCCAGATCCTGCCTCCAGGATGGGCTGCCCATCTTTCGTAATGTGAAGCAAAAATTAAATTTAACTTGGTTCCATTTAGTGAGAGAACAGGTTTCTTTTGGCCCCTTTCCATGTGTCCCGGCTGCCCACCCTTTAAGGAAAAGTGTCTTCAGACTGAAAACTGTCATTTTGAAGGCGTTCCTCCAGGGAACAGAACAAAGTTTTTCCCTTACTGTCAGAAAGCCAAGGCTTGAATTAAGGTCAGGATGGTTTGGGGAAGCCTTCCTGGGGGACTGTGGTCAAATTTTCTTGCTGTTTGCTCCCAGGCTCTTGCACAGAGCCTTGCTGCCACTTTCTTGTCTAATTAAGACATAGACTCTAATCACCTCCTTCAACGTGTGGGCAGTTTTAGAGGGAAGGATGGCCAGTATTAGGCCGCTTGGTCTTGGATTACCCATGCCAGCAGGGTCTGGCATGTGATCATGCTGTTCAGAAGCGTGGATGTGGCCAGGTTGGGTTAGTCGGAGGAGCCCTCGCAGTAGCTGCATCATGGATGGATATATATCTTTGGCACCACCAAATGCCTGTGGAATAGGCACGTCTCTAAGCTGAAGCAATAATCAGAGGTTAATTATCATTATTACCACTATTATTATTATTTTTTTTCTTGAAGCTTCATTTTAGGTACCTCAATTTACTGCAAGGCCCAGACTAACACCTTAAGGTTTATGACTAAGCACATGGAGAACCTCTGAACGTTCTTATTCTTTTATCTACATTAATATTAATAATCCTTATCCTTGGCAAATGCTGAGCCTACATTGGCATGTGTTGGGTGATGTAGCAGCTCCATAGCCCTACTGCTACTGCTCAGGGATGGTTTATTCACAGATACTTTGAGACAAACATAGGCGAATCTATAAATGCACTGAGTTCTGCAGGATTTTTATTCACATGGGTCCATGCTGGTAGGATTAGAGCTGCTAATGCAAGTGGCCTGGTTAGCATCAGCCATGGGTTGTAGAGCACCAGGCTCTCCTTCTGTATCTACAGTGTTTTCCACCAGGCTGAAATTAAACAGTTAAACAGTCTTGCTGAAATTAAACCACTACAGCTTTCATTCTCTCTTTAACGAAAGGGTTAATTTTATGTGATTGCCAATAAAAAACCAGCCTGTTTTCATGCCACCTTTAACTCCTTAATAACCCGCTGATAGACTGATTTAACACACTGCTTGCTGAACGCTGGGTGCATTTCCCTATGCAGCAGCCCTATGTGGACAAGTCCCTCATTCCCAACGTGTCCTTGTAAATCGCTGTGGAGCAAAGTGCTTCATTAAGGGCTCGTAAGGGCCACCTTGTAAAAAGGAGCCCGCGATGGCAGGAGCAGAGGGGACGGAGCCCCGTGAGGGAAAGCAGACGTCCCCAGACCAGGGAGCAGCAGGTGAAGCGGGCGCTATAAACACTTCCCCGCGAACCCTCCGTCTTTCCCGTCTGTGGCTTTAACCAAATATTCCCCGTGAACTTCATGGGTGGCGCAGGGCTGGGAGCTGTTAGCTCACGTCCAGTTAAATTTCAGATGTCAGAGCTCGTTAGCGGTGATTTTAGCCAAAGACAGCTTGAGAGGAGCTCAGTAAATTTGACTTCCTCATATAAAATTAAGGAAAGAGATTGCCGTTTTGCTTATTGATTTATTTCCCTGCTTTCACACTTCTTCCTTGGGTCTGTGACTCTGGTCAAGGTTCAGGCTCAGTTTTTCTTTTTCTTGCTCTTTTGCTCCCTCTCCCTCTTTCTCTTCCTAGCTCACTTGCTCCTTTTCACCCTTTTTCTTCCTGCTTTCGCCTGTGTTTTGCAATTGAGAGACATGGTTTTTGCTTTCTGTGTCGAGGATTCCTCTTCATAGGCCCTCACTGGGTCTGCAGGGCAGTTCAGATGTTCAGGGTGACCCAGAGGGAGGGTAAAGAGACATGAAACAGCAGGGAAGGAGCAGTTAGTCATAGAAACGTTAGTCATAGAAATGATGCTCCCAGAGGTCTGTCTTTCCCTGTCTTTTCCTCTCCCCAAGACTCTGGATGTTGCTTCTTGTTATCTGGAACCCCTCTGTGCCCTCATGGGGATGTTTGCCCTAGGAAGATGCTGGACATGCAGCTCGCAGCGCTCCGCATCCCTACGCACTTGAGAGCCTCCAGGGACTCGGGTGACACTATGTCCTTGGGAGAGGGAACCGGGTTTCATGTCCTGGTAGACAGATGTATGTGTGGGAGGGCAGACAGCGAAAGCCACAGGACACACGTTATTCCAAGGAATACGCATTCCCAACAAAGACGAGCTGTCAGAGACCCAAATGGCAGAGGGGCGGCTTTAGAGCCCAAACAGCAGCAGTTTGTGCTCCTTCTCCTCAAAGGCCTCTCAGTTCAGCCCGCTGTTCGCAGGGCTCCGTCTCACGCTACTCTTTGTCGTGCTGCCTCGTTCAAATTAATCTGGTCTGAAATCTCTTGGAAAATTGCTGATCCTATGGCACTCTGAACTCGATCATTTGAAAAAAAAGAAAAAGGAAAAATGTATTTAAGAGAGAGAAGTGAACTAGGAATCAATTCTAATTTTAATTTGTCTACATAAAACCCGTTCATTAAACTAGTACATATTTTTGCAGTGAGTGTGCTGTTGTTTGGTTGATCCTGTGAGTCAGGAACTCTGCTGTTTTATTTGTACAGCTACTTCCATGGCAGGGCTGTAGCTGAACTTATTACAATTAAATAGATATCCTTAGCTGCCAGGAAATGCTATGCGTGTCCCCATCCTTCCAAATGCCGTTTAACACTCAAGTTCCCACTAGGGCTTGGAAAATTCAGCTTGAAGTTAAAGTACTGTTGTACCTTTTGCTATTGTAACCCTGCGCTGTCCTATTGTTTATATGACCTCTCCTGTAGAAGTCTCATCTTCACCTTTTTACCTTTCTGGCAGATAAGTGTTTTTGATGATGACAATAAAGATACCACAAAGCCCTTTTATTCTTGGTTGCCCCATCTGGGTTGCGTGTTTGATCCGAACGGTCAGCGTTCCAGTCAGATTGCACTATCAGATGGAGCTGGCTCTATTTCCTGCATTATTCTTCCTGGCTGTACCACATTATGCAATTATGTTTGCATTTAAACCTGAGCACTTACCTGTAATGATACTGTAGTTCAGTACATGATACATTACAGCAGTAGATAATGCATACAGATAGGCTAAGAAAGCATGCTGTTGATGTGCTAAAACTAAACAGGACCTTGCATTTGAAAGCGGGCTCTGAAAGCTCGCAGATTAGGCCAAGTTGCTTTTAAAAACCTTGCATTACTGAAATAACAGCCTTGCAGAGCGAAACCCTCTTCCTGCTGGGCAGGTACAGGATGGAAAGGATTTCTCCAATGCTCCCCTTGGTCTCAGATGTTCAACAGGAGGACAGCTGGAGCAGAAATATGTTGCTAATGGTGGGAAATGAGTCCTGCGCCTCTATAGCACAGCATGAGAGAGGAGTGAGGATGCAGTTTCAGAAAACGGGCAGTGCAGAGGATTTGTGCAGGTCGGTTCTCATGTCTGCACCGTCCTGTTACCTGTGCTCTTCTCTCTCCTTGCAGACCTTCAAGGCTGACCCAGTCTGAGCACCAAGAGGACTGGGATCTGCCTGGTCAAGTGCAGGAGCTCTGAATGTCCTGCCTGTCTGAGGAGGGTGGTAGATGCTCTGAGCTAGATCTCAGCCAGTTTCACTGCCAGGGGCATCCCAAAGCCTGTCCTGTTTGTGCTTGCTCTTATCCCTGCAATGCAGACACATCTTTAAGGAATGGATTCTGATGTGCTGGTTTGCATTAACTGAGCAAACGCTACTATACTGTTTTGATGAATTCAATATGGGTGTTTTTGTTGATGCTCAGTAGCTGCATGGCAAAACCTGGCACTACTTGCTGAAGGGAATTCTTCTTATTAAAGCATGTCAGGACAGTTAGATCTCTAACCTCTTTTAGGAAAAATAATAAAAAAAAAGATTTTTGTAACTTCCCTACCTCTACATAGGACACTGCACTGAAGGAAGGGTACAGATTTCAGGGAGAAATAACTTAGTGCTGTTGATCCTCATTAGACCCTAGCATGGGATAGATAGTAACATCCAGGCCCTGTTTGGATCTGGAATCTATTTTAAAAATATATTTTAAACAAGTGGAAATGAACAGGCAAAATATTTTGATGAAGTTGTAGTGATTCAGCAGAAAAAAAATATGTTACAGTCAGTCATGCATTTTCCTTGCAAGATAGTAAAGCAATGTTCTACTAAACAGGGGTGGCAATCATCCTCCTAAGAGGTTTCTCTTTCCATCAGGTTTTTGGAATCTAGATGGAAGATGCTATGGCTGACCAAAATTCCATCCTATTTCTTTGAGAAAAAGAGGTTATACAGGTGACAGGACAATAGTCACACCTATAAATCCTAATACCTTTCAGTTAGGTGCTGCATAAAATGTTCCCAGTGGCAACAGACGCTTCAGTGAAGCAATACTGTGACCATAATGAAGTCAGAGGGGTGCCTGAACCCCTTAATGCAATAGTAAAAAAAAAAAAAAAAATGTTGTAGAAGAACAGGAGGATGATGTTAAGTTAGTTACTTATATGTCCCTGCTGCTCTGGCTGGAGGGACATGGATGTGCAGGCAACAGTATTGGATTTTGGTCCTTGGGTTGTGTGAAAGTCAAGGTCCTGGATCCACACCAGTGTCTCAGCTTCCCACCCAACCTTTCCCTCCTTGCAGCTGTTTTCCATCTGTATGATTCAGAAAAGCCCTGTCTTGAGCAGGTCTCTACCAACACTGTTGGTGTGGATTAAACTCATGACCCATATGTTTAGTGTAGAGCTCATTCAGAAATCTTCCTTGCTATAAACACAGAATTTTATTTATTTTCTTACAGGTGGTTAAGAGGTGCTTAAATTTATATTTGTATTTGCAGTATTTACTCTTGGGATCATTCAATTGTGTGACAATGTTTGGAAAGGACATACTGCAAAAGACCAGCACATCCACCAGATTTGCATTATTCCACTTTTGTAAGCAATCTGATCCTGCAATTTGCTCATTACCATTACATTGCTGTGCTTAGTTTGTCTCAGAGGCCTTCATCCTTTGAGCAATCACTGATTTAAAGCAATGTGTAAACTCCATGCATCCTTTAACTGCACTCTGAAAAGGGAAAAAAAGTTAAGTTCTATCTAAACGGGGAGACCACATTGAATTGCTTGATATGTTTTATGTGCACAGTGTTTTCATGAAGTGGGTTCTGTGATTAAAGCAATGCACTGAGGACATTCTCATTTGTTTCTGAATATCAGGCCATAAACGAACTTCAGGAAGAATCTTGTGAATTAGCAATCACTTAAGGGTAAACCATCTTCTGTGAAATGGATTTCCTCTATCACTTTCTGTAAAATTCTGAACTAAGGCACCAAACGATATATTCAATGTTTTCCAAAACAATTCCCACCTGTCTGATCCTGACATTCCCACACAGACTTAAGCTTTCCCCAGCTCTTCACACAAGTCTCAGGCTCTGTCCCCAGGAACTGGTTGAGATGTACGGGCACCAAGGATCATTTGTGTGTTGGCCTTGTGGTCCCCTTCCCTTTCAGGGTACCTGAGACACCACGGGAAAATTCTGCTATAGGAAAATTCTCCTCAGCTGCAAGATGTTTCTTCTGTTTTCAGTGTCATTTCCTTCTGAAATTTCCTATTTCAGGAATTTCTTAATTTCCTACCTGAAATCAAGGTTTCTTGTTCTAAGATCAGTCTCCCAACATAACCCTCAAAAGACACTGAGAGAGCTGAGGATGACACTTTGGGAATCACAGGAGTATGGAAAACAAACCTGGACCTTCCTGTGGCTCTTGCGGTTTGTTTCATTAGTCCTAGTCCTGAGAATATCCCACCCTCACTTGCTAACCTGCCTGTATTCAGGTGAGCTTTGTTGCCTGCATGGTCATATAGAAAGTTAACTCAAGCTATATCTGGAGCATACATGCTGCTCCACAGTGATGTCTTTTCAGTGCCCTCCCTGTGAAAGCACCATTAGATCAAACTAATATTCCGTGTCCTTAATTAAATACCTCTGGTGCAAAGAGCCTTACCTTCTGTGCTTGGAAATTGCAGTGATTACTCCCCTGCTGGAAAAGCCTTTTCTTGGTGGTTGTTTTCAGAGTGATTTTGCTGGGGTTATTTTAAGCAGGAATTAAGTTCTTTCTCATGCCATTGTCCAGTCGCAAATTGGCCTGAGACTGACTTGTGCCATGGGCTCTGACCTCTGAAACTGCCCACTCATTTTTTTCCCAAACTAATCAGCTAGTCGAACTATTTACAGTTGGCTTTTGGGTCTTCTCACTGCTTTTGCGGCTGCCCCTGTCTGAGTAATTAATGACAGCGTGCCTTGTTTATGGTCTTGAGTTACTAATGCTGTTGGCTGCAAATGTATTTTTACCTTTGGGACGTGCCAGTTTCCTGGTTTTAGTCCCACCTCACTGGCCCAGGTCAATTTTTTGTGTGTAAACAGATTTATCCTGTAATAGTTGGAGAGAGACTAGGGTCATTCATCAGTCCCACAGAGAACATGTCCAGCCAGATTCTTCCTTTCTTGTGCTTGTGCGACTCAGCAGAAGTCTGAAAGATTCCTGCAGGACAACTAAAATTAAAACAGAAGAAGAAGAAGAAAATATTTCTTTATTTTTAATTCATAGAGATAGGCAGTCTCACCTAGAAATGAAGATAGTGGAGAATACATATAATTAGACTGTAGTACAGCTAGCTGCCCAGAGCTGATCCATGTTGTGTCAACACTTCTGGGAGTCATTACTGAAGGAGCTACTATGTGGGTCTCTGAGGTAGGATCTAACACATTTTAGAGTTGAAGATCCAAGGTAAAGAGGAGTTAGGCAGCAACAGATAATTCTTAAATTATCATGTCATAGCCTGGAAAAAAAAGGCTGTTGTATCATGGTCCAGGCTTGTTCTATCATAGACAATTATGTCACCTGTACCAATGCATAAAGGAATGACTGGTTCCCTGCTGCATCTGGAAAATTCCCATAGTTTCTCACTACCCGGATAGTCAGAAGTATTCTGATAATTTCCAGCCTCCGCTGATTAATAGCTGCAGTACTATTTCCATTCTGCTTGAGAATAATGTTGCCTTTTCATATAAATGATTCATTTTTTTCCTCATTGAACAGTTCTGTGGACTTCTTTCCTTCTCTCCGATCTTTAATTTCTGTATGGCTACTTTCTTAGCATGCACAATCACCAGTGAATTGACTGCAGTCATCCTCACCATCTGATGTATCATTTTCTTCCTGAGCTATCAGAAGAGAATGGTCTTATTGTCTATCTTTGCTATCCAGTTTGGTTTCCAAGGTCTGCTTGCTCATATGGTGGTTTCTGCCATGGCGTGTGTTGGAGGTTGACCCTCCATTCATGACTGATTTGTCAGTAAAATTCTTCACTGCTTTGTTGAGGCAGTTGAGGCAAAAAAAGAAACTTCCTATGTTCTCTGGGTACTATACTGCACACTAGAGTCTGCTCTTATAAAAGCAGGATGAAAGAGTGTCCTATGAACACTGGTCTCAGGAACACAGGCTGTGCAGTGACAGACCTATCCATGATACTTGAAACTTTGTGGTATTACCGTTGGAATGAGGGTTTCTCCGTTATTTTGGCATGGGTGCATCTTAGGTTACAGGTACTAGAATGAAGGGTGGCAGGTGATGGTGCCAAGAGACAGATTCAGCTCCCTTGGGCACTGGGCATCATGTTATATGTTAACCCCATTAACTGTTTCATTTGTGTCTTTTTCAAGGGAGTAAAAGGGAGGAGCCTGCACCAATTTGTCTTTTCTAATTATAGATGCTTTACCTACCTTCCTAATTACTCCTTCATTAGGAAGTAGCTTGTTGTTTCTTTTTATTTCCCTGGGAGGTAAAAATAATCAACTTTTGTTTATTCCTGTAAATATATATATTTTTTGCGCTTGAGGAGATAATTATTTCTATTGTTACATGAAGATGGTGGCCAATACAGGAGGAATAATTAGAGCAGATGGCTGAAAATACTTCCCTTGTAAAAGCTACCCAGGATAATAAAACACCTCCCCTCCTCCTCTGTCTTCTCCAAATATCTATTTTTCATCGCTTCGGGTGGAAGGGAGTTGGGTGTGGGAGGGTGTAAATCTTTTCCTGATGTATTAACATGAGGAGCTGTCGTGAGTTCACCGCCCGCAAAGCGAGCTCTGCTTATCCATCACGGAAATTAAAGTGGTTGTGAATGTGGTGTGGAGTCCCATGTCTAAGGCATGGGGAGCCACGCGCCGGGCTCCATCACTGGAAGTGTTAACCTGGTTCCTCCGCGGTGATGGTGAGCAGCAACACTTGCTCTCCAGTTGAATGACAATCTATGAGCACCAGGGGAGAGGCTACGTGGAGCCCATCACTCCGTGGCTCTAGAAATCTCACCAACACGCGAGCCAGGAGGGCTGGTGATGATGTTACTCAATGCTGCATTTTCCTGGAGACTATAGGAGAGATGGGGACAGTCTCCTAGGCAGGGAAGCAGCGTGGCGAGATGCCTATTGCAAGGTGGGAGCCGTGTCTCTTGGTAGACGCATCATCACAAAGCATGTGAGGTCAAATGAGATATATTGCGTCTCAAGAAGAGTTTTGCAGGCCCTTAAAAACAAAGATTACTTTTAATTTCAGGTGGAGGAATAAAAGAAGTGTCACCAGGTAGAGATGTTATGCTAAATGACTTTTAGTTATGAAACTTAGTCCAGAAATGGAATAGCTGTTCATAGAATATTTATAATCCCATCCCTTTTTGGCTTGTTTTCCAACCTGTATTGGCATGCAAGTGTGTTATTATTACTTATTCAGTGTTTGTAGTTGCTGCTGCTGTATCTGGGCCCTGATCGTTGCAAACACAAGCCATTTCCCTAATGGTGACACAGAGGCAACCATGGCAGCAGCTAAAAGCATCAATTGGAAAGCATAAATTGGAAAGAAATCTGAAATTGAAGCAGAGGGTGTAGGCATGAGGGGATAATCTGCTGCTTTGCAAGGGCCTTGTGCATCTTTTATTGTACGCCATTAAAATATCGTTTTATACATTTTGTCCATGGCTTTGGAGCTCAGGTGGGGAGCTAATTATATTTATATATACATATATATATATATATATATATATATAAACATATGTCTTTGGAAAAGCACCAGATGCATATCTTGCTTCTATCTAAACCACTAATTTTAATGAATCTTTTAATGAATCTTACAATAACCCTTCATCTTGGAGGTTTCAGTCCCCCTGTCAGATCGAATTGAAGCCGACCGGGTTCAGAACACTGGCAGACACACAGGTGCATGAGAAATATTATGGTCTTACAAGTCCCATTTCCCCCAAATCATCTTTGTAGCTCCCTAGTAGGATATTGGTCCTCACGCTTAGCTTGGGTGTGACAGTGGTTCTCATCTGCTTTTTCCAGTATCTCTTAAAGTTGAATATCTTGAGTAGAAATTTTAACTGTTTGATCCTCAACACACACCTCCATCTCTTCCACTTTCTCCACACTTGGCAGAGGGCCATGGAGACCAGAATGGAGACCTGGTTGTTTTCAGGCTAGGATTTGCCCTGACCACTACTGTGTGTGCAAAAAGAGGGGTCAGAGATGGCTTTGAGTGTGTATTTCTCAGCACTGCACTCTCCATCCTCGCGGTTCATCTGACAAGGGGAGGGCGCTCAGCTGCGACCCTGCTGCTTGCAGCTGTGGCTGCTCCTCAGCGTTGCTAAGAAGGGTTTAAATAACATCAAATGCAAAGGCAAATGCTGGGTGCCAAGCAGGGAAAAAAGAAAAAGACTTGCTTCTGTGATAATCCTATGGGAACGGGAATGTTCTTGGTCCAGTTGGCTGAAGGAAGGAGTAAGGAGTTTCTGCGCGATGGAGACATTGGCAACATGTCCATGCGACCCTTTGAGGGAGAAGGTAGCTGGTTTTTTTGGAAGGGTCTCAAGTGAATCAGTCTGTCCCAGGAGCATGAGAGTGTCCTCGGGATGTCCCCATGCTGCCCTTAGGATGCAGGTACTCCTGGAGTCTGGGAGGATCAAATGATGTGGATGGAATCAGACCTGTCCCATTTTGACTGCAGGGCAGCTAGAGAAACTGGGACATGGTAACCAATGAGGTTCCCCAATATGAAATGGCAGGAGACTAGGAGAGCCAGATTGCTGGGTTTTCTAGAGTTAGGCGTAAAAATAAATTTTGATATTCTATAGCAAGAACCCTAAACAAACAGTTTGGGTATTTTCTAGTTAGAACAGAAAGTTGTCTTAATAAAATTCTAATTCAGAAGAGGATTTTATTTTTAAGACTTAATTTTGTAAGATTTCTACCTGACTTTTTTTCTTTTTTAATTTTTGGTGTTAACAAGAACAACAACGTAGAATATTCTTTATATTTATTTTCCCATTGGAGTTAATCAGGGGCTCCCCCTTTCACCTTAGAAGAATCCAGTTAAAATAAACCTTCTTAAAGAAATGTTGTTCTGAACCCCACCATTTCGCAACAACGGCATCATCCAGCGTGGTCCTAGCAGCATTACAGAGACCCACTAAGGTTGTGCCAGGAACTTTGGGCATTTGCAATATTGTGCTATCTTGGCTTGCTAAGCAAAGCATTGGGAAATGTGTGTTTTGGCGAGAACAGGGCTCTCTTCTTTCCCCTGCTCTGAGATCTTCTTCAGTGGATCTGTTGCATATAACCTCTGTATCTTGTATATAAGTTGGTAATCCACAGCTTCTCTATAAAGATTCTGGTTCAAGATATCTATTCTTTTAGCTAGTAAGTTTGTCCTAAATTGCCTTTAAAAAAAAAAAAAAAATGGAGAAAAGAAAAAAGAAAAAACCCTGTTTATTGCCCTCTCCGTAACAGTTGTGTACAGATGTGAGGGCTTATCTGGCTCCCTCTGACGTCAGGGACTTGGCTCCACAGATGTTCTCGCTGCATGCATGTTAATTCAGTCCCAGGCTTCATTCTATATTGAACCAAATAATTCCCTTTGCAAGAAAGGCACTGAACAGAGGAGAGAAAGCACCAGGATCCATACATACCTGGTGCTTGCAGACAGGGTGGACATAAGCCAGTTGTGTCTTTTAGCCTGGGGACCATCATTCATTCCCTGGTGCAAATAATTAGGAGAGAAGCTGCGATGTAGTATTTATCAGAGCTCTTGCTTTTTTCAGATTGCAGCTCTCCAAGGCTCTAGGTGCTGTGGCAAGTGCTGTATAAAACATCAGGGGCAGAAAGCTAACACTGACACTACAACAGCTGAAAAGAAGTAGCTATTGCAATGCCACCAGTGTTGCTTCGCCTTAACTGCAGCTCTCAAGCAAAAGCTTTAATGAACATGATGTGCCCTGGTTGAAAAAGAACTGCCTGCATTTTTCCTTTCGTATGGAGGTTATTTCATTCCACTGCTGTTTTGGATTAGCAAACCCAGTGAGGACAGCAAAAATTTCCATGTCTAGTTTTCCTCCCAGATCAGCTGGGACTCTTCTTGCTAGTGCAAATGCAATTCCACAATTGCAATTCCACGGGAATGTTTTACGAACACCTAAGTGCACACTGGGACACGCATCTTTATCAACAAATAAATGCGTGTTCCTCAAGAAACCGGTCAAATCTCCACTGCAAAGTGGGTACTTAACATTCAGATATGGAGGAACCATGACTGGTGACAGGAAAGCATCATGATGATGTTTCATCATTGCTCACAGAGCCAGGCTATTTACTTTCTGATTTGAAGTTAATTAGGACTATGTTTCCTCTGGAACTGACGCGTCAGTCATCAAAGCAGGAGTGCTAAGAATTCTGCATATACTGAAAAATAAAAATAATAATAATAATAAAAGTATTTGGAAGAAAGAATGTCTATAAATGAGAATGAATTGCAAGAGAAAACCCTTTAAAATAGTCTGTAAAACAAAATTTTGACCACAAAAACATGATATTTTAATTCAAAACTATTTGGGCTGCCTTTTTATGACTCTACCAAGATAAATGTGCAGTTCTGCCTTTTGGAGGGGACAGAGCGGGACCAGGAGCAAGACCCTTGTTGCTCGGGACAAAAACCACAAGGTGCATCCCCAAATCACGGGAGGTATTTCCAAGGGCCACGTATCTCAACACCAAACATCCTCCAACTCTTCGCCTTGAACCCGTGTCGTGCGGGGAAATCAGCCCATGTCGCGGGGTCTCCTCCGACGCGGCATCTTCCGCAATCTCGCTCCCTGCAAGGTGGGAAAGGGTAAATTTTGCCCCTCTCCGGCTCTTCTTTTCCAGCTCCCGCTCCAGTTTTGCGGCCGCTGGGCCGAGGACCGCAGCTGGCCTGCGGGCCACCAGCCGCGAGATGGCGACAGCGTCACGATAGAAGGAGGCCGGACCCTGCTGCTGGGCACCGCCACCAGCATCCTCAACCTGCTGCATCTCAAAGGTCTGCGGGAAAAGGGGGGTCTGGGGCTCCTCTTCCTCCCTGGAGTTTGCCATTGCCATGGGGTCCCCTTCCCCCGGCCTCTGCATCAGAATAGGTGTCACGATGGACATCGCATGGACGGTGGAGATGGGGGATCATCATTCACGTGGATGCGAAAGGCATCGTTTATGCTATTTGAGGCATAATGACAATATGAGCAGGAAGGCTTTTATATATTTATTTATTTGCTGCTGTCCTGGGTGGTGCTCAATGATAACGGCGGTGCCGGTAACAACAATCAACACTGTTTTCTTTGGCATCTCTGAGGCGAGCGCGACGCAAAAAGCTGTTGCGAAATTAATGATGCTACAGAATTACAGGCCACAACAGCTACAAAATGTAATAAATAATCCACGATCCTGGAGCAGGGCTGCTGGGGAGTAAATAACCCAGCGCCGCTATGGGGAGGGATGCAGGTTTGTAGGGTTCGCTTGCCCGAGGGTAAGCGCAGCATCAGAGTCAGAAAGTGCCGCTCTGTTGTGTCAGAGTAGGGATTAGAATAATTTGCTAGCACCAGAAGTAGGTTTTTTCCCTGTAAATTGGGCCCCTGATTCTGCAAACTTGTATGCCCTTATCCCCATTAACTATGTGATTTACTCTACTGAATTTACCTGCTTAAACTTAAGCCTCTCACTTAAGTTTTTGTTGGATTGGAGTTTTATAACGTTAAAAGATAGTTTTCTATGCATTTAAGGACTTAGACCTTCCAAAGGACTTCCTTCCAAAAGTAATGTTATATTAAAATGTCATGATAGGTAACAGTTTTTCACTGAGACAATGAAGAAAACATCCGTTCAGTAGTTATATTTTAATATTGCTATAAATCATTAGTCTGTGAAGATAAAAATTTCAAAGTGTATCCATATTGTGCAAATATTTCTACCAAACTTTGAATTTCATCCGTCAAGGTTCAGAGAGCTTCAAAACTGCTACAGTGGGCAACATTTTTAACTGGAAAAATCAGATAAGATTTTTTAAAAAAGGTCAAATTAAGATAAAAAAATTAGGCTGTTTTTCTTCCTTCCCACAGCTAAAAATCCTAAGTCTAGGTGATATAAGATTCTTTCAAGCCCCGGTGTGATTATTGCATGTGGCGAATGAGATAGATAGGCCAAAGCTTCAAATTTTGGAGACTTTTGGCTGCTGATCTGGATAAGGATTTTGGAGACCGTCTTCGCAAAGAAGTAGGACACACAGTTACAGCAAAAGCTCCCTGGGCCAACACAAAACACATTCAATCTATGAGCAACAACTCAGAAAGGGAAGTCCTGTTGAATTTAATGAACTCTGGAGCTATGACTTTAGCTCATCTGACATTCAGATCATTTCTCCTCTTCATCAGTTTTTCCTAGAAGCTTGTTTTATGGTATAAATTCAGTTATTAAAGCAGCATACTCTACACACTATTAAGTTCAGCATTGCTATATAACAAATATAGGAGGTTCCATTTTAAAAGTAGAAGCCTACAGGATATTTATTTATGAATCGACTCTTTCCTGGAGTTTTCTTGTTGCATCACGCCCACTCATGTGAGTGCTGCTACCTGTTTGCCTTGGCATGGCTTGGAGTCAAGACACATGGAGGTGTACCCTGTTTTAAGAGTGGGAGGGATGCATCTTCCCTAACCCTACATTTTCTCTAAGTTATCTAGCCCAGGGGAGTTGTTTAGCCTTCTGTATCGATAGAAAGAAACACACACCACCAAAGACCTGTTCATCTGAAGTATTATAGATACCAATCTTAAGATGAATCACAGTTAGGTGATCCCCTTAGAATAGCAACTCCTGAGTCTGTGAACGCATCAAGTAATTGCCAGGTTTCCCCAGGTGCGAGATGGGCATGACGATAAACCTTAACCTGCAGGCGGGTATAGCTACGTGCTTCGACTGAAGAATAAGATGAAGTGGTTTATTTTCCTTAGTCGGGGCCAGAGAATGGGATTAAACTATAGTTCTGCTCTCTTTGGTTTTACTGGTTCAGGATCAGTCTGTCAATGCAGGCACAAGCTGAAGATATAACAAACTTTACAGAAGGAAAAAAGAAAACATGTGAGGTCACTGAATCTGCTCCTCTGTTCTACCCTATTGGTCTTTTCCTGGAGCTGTGCTCAGCAAAACCAACACACTTATATGGGATCATTTTTCAGCATTTTCTATTCTTAAGACACCGTGGCGATGCTGAATAGCAGCTATCAGGGATGCTCCAGTCCCCCGGATGACTTCAACATTGTAGAAATTGTTTTAAGGAAGGATGTCACCTACAGCTGCATCATTAGGATGGTCCTGCTCAGGCTGGTATCAAGTGGGAAGATGCAAACTCTGTTAGTGACCAGACTGTCTGGACAGAAGATCTGGAATCCAAATCAAGACTGAAATAAGATTAGATACGTGAGTCTTACAGGCTACGTCTGAGCACTATGATGAAGGCTCAGCATCTTCTACATCTTCCTTGGTGAATGGAATGTCAACACCATCAACAGTGGAAAATTTAATGACCAGATTTTGGAATTGCTGAGAAGATACAGATGGAGGATGAGATACAACACAGGCTGGTTGCAGATGTCCCTACAAATTCCGCAGGTGATTGCAACTTACTTTCATGATCCCAGCATTACAAGTTCAGAAATATTTACCATAACCCAGGGCAGATAAAAATTTGCTTTCCACAGCCTGGGAAAGGTACTTGCAGGAATGCCTCAGGGCTCACTTTTGGGGTGAAACTATTGGAGTTGAAGGCCTGCAACCATCCAATTGCCTTTGCGGTGGCACTCTTGAGGTGGCTGTCCCTGCAGATATAAAGGAGAAAATGATATCCCCTGTCACATCTCTGTTTGTCCCCCATGATTTGTCACCTTGATACATCTTAAGAGTTTGCTGTTGGAACCAGCGAAGACAGTTTCATGGTCAGATTTTGCGCTGAGGCTTTGACAAATATCTAACCTTCATCATCCCTGGTTTCTGCCTTTAAAAACTGATGGTGCGTCCTTGAACTCACCCAATCTGAACAGTATCATTGATAATTGAGGCTTTTTTCAAACCACCAGCAAGATGAGACACCCAGCAGGTCCCAAAGACACCCGTGACAGTGTCGGATCTTAAACACTTAGTCCCAAGAGTGCGGCTTATCCATCAGTATTTTGGATCCCTCAGAATTCACATTCAAAACAGTATGGGGCTAGAAGGAGTCCTAGAGATAAGACTGGGGAGGAGATAAACTTGTATGTGGGTTTTGCTTGACTTTTCTTTGATGCAATTAGCAAAAAGCATTGAATAGTAGATGATACACCTGCATAAGCCCTTGTCAAATAATTAGTGCTTCAGTCACAGCTAATAACAACTGGGCATGAATTGGCTTAAAGAAGGAACAAGCTTTTTCTCCTTTTTCCCCTCTGTTTTCTTATCTCTAGTGTCAGCTAGTCTTCCAACCTGTTTTAGAAACCCTTGTCAGTAGGCATAGTTAAGAACTATATTGTGGCGCTTTCTGTGCCATTTTACTTAATCCATTTGGGATGTGCGTTGTGATACTTTTTTCAGGCAGTTTCTAGTTCATATTTTCTTTTTTTAATCAGGCAGAGACATTACAATTAAAATACCGTAAAAGTGATTCTGGCAGTATTGCAATAAGCATGTTTTTTAATTAAAGAAAGAACATGGGATGTACAAATAGTACCAGCTAATGGGAAATTTCATCCAATGTATTTTTTAATTGAGATTTAAAAGGAAGAAAAGTCAGCCCTATTTTTCTCTGTCGCTGTGTGATATTTTCCTACATTGCTACAATGAGGTGTATCAAGCCTGCAATAATTACGGCCACAGAGCCTTAAAGTCCCAGCTGTTTTGATGGAAAATGAAAGGAATCTCTCTTTTTTTTTTTTTTTTTTTTTTTAACATAAACCCAATACTTTTCAGTAGGTTTCAGCTCTCAGGACAGGACATTCCCAAATGTCCCAAATCTATAGCTATTGGTTTTTGATTTTGTTATTTTTATTTTTTCCCATTTTTTCCCCCTCATTATAAATCAGCTATAAATCCCAGCTTATGTTTGAGCATGACACACAGGTATCTCTCTCCAGCTCCGTGCAGGACGGGATTACAGCGAGTACGTTAGATTCCTAGGGCTCTCACTTGCCAATGAAATTGATTTTCCGCATCTTCCGCAGCTCTTGGGGCTCCTCTGAGGCTTCCCAGGATGAGCAGATCAGTGGATACGAATCCAGGCTGTGCTAACAGCACACACAGCTCCTGCAGATGCCTGAAATCCAAGGCATTGCAGCCTCCTGCTCCCCACACCGGCGTGGAGCAAGGGAACAGGCCTGTCCCTGAGAAGCAGATGCTGCTTGGAGTGATAGAGAGATCTTCGGAGTCTGTCTACATCTGCCCGAGATGCTGATCAGCCCCTGCTTCATGTTAGCACCTCGCAGATCTTTTTGTGCTACAGGAATATCCCTGTCGCTGCCTGTCCAGGCTGGAAGCTGAGATCCGTGCCTTAAGTTTTTAACTGCACGCACCTTCAAAGGCATAAATATAAATTATAATCCCGGAGGCACAGAGGGAGCATATTTTATAACAAGGGGCTGCATACGATCTTCTTAAGGTTTGAAGTATTGCATTGAACCCTCTTCCTCTGATGATTTGAAAGAGCATGCATTACGGTCCTGTTGTAGAATAGGCTTTCATGAGGAGCAAAGTCCAACCCACTGTGCTAGATCCAGACAGCCAAGCTCTATTTGTAACAAAATATCAGATTTAAATCTAAATACCAAGAGTCACAGGAGAGTGAATACAGAGGCAGAGCCAATGCAGATACTCTGGTCTAATGGTCACCTAGGCAAGCTGAAGTGAGCACGAAGATAACTCTTCCCTTGACATGCCAAGCTCCTTCACCTCCCCTCACGTCCTCCTCCTTTGATGAATGTGAAGCAGTTAACAGGTGTCCTTCCTCTCCAGACTTTAAATAGCTCAAGGACCTATTTTTTTCATCAGATTAATTTGCACGATTTTTTACCCTAATGCATTTGCAAGCATCTCCTCCCAAATCTGGAACAAAATTTCTCCCGCTGCTGGAATTCATATCTTGGGATTTGCTGGCACTGATTAAGAGCATCTGCTTTCACCTGCTTCATCCAAGGCATTCACCTCACATTGCCAAACTGTAACGTTGTGAAGGACATATTTAGACATTTGCATCTAGATGATATTCAGCAGATCCCAGATGACTGGCTCTGATGCATGCTGTCAAATTACATTAAAACGTGTCCACACCTCTTGTAAAAGCATCAAAGTTGTTGCTAAGTGTCTCTCGTCAGAGATGAAGAAGTGAAAGGTCTTTGGAAGAGACGCCTGATGCAGTATCTTCTTGTGTGCTGTTCTCGCCTGCCTTTGCTTGGCTCTCGTGCTGGGGATGAGCCCAGCACAGGGGTGCACGGGCTATGCAAGCAGATGGCTGTGAGCACAGGGAGCCACAAAACACCTCCTTGCCAGGCCTGCGAGACAGTCTCTGGTGAGAGTCTCAAGCATCTGCCTAGCTTAAGGTCCAATAAAGTGCTGGAATGCAAACTTCACTTTTTAATGTGTTGGTGAGAATACTGAGGTGGTTCAGTTCGTGGATAGTTTGGGTCTGTACCTGTATAGTACAAGGACAGTGGAGGAACATATACAAGGGGACAGAGTGAGTTTTGGACTCTTTTGATTCGTGCAACCTTTGGGATAGATGCAATGTAACAATTATTTTTCTCCTTTCTATCTCCCTCAGCAGTAGTCCAGTCTGCAATGAGCTTTTATGGCTCATCCAAACATCATGCGAGCTTGTCCACAGGTACAGGGCCATGAAATAAGCAATTGTTCCTATTTAGGATGCATGAACTCTTCCTTGTTCTTTATGTGCACAGGGGGATTTTTGCTTTGCTTTTCCTCCGGGAGACCCCACAGCACACAACTAGTACCCAAGGAACAAGCAATAACAGCGCACATTGCAGCCTTGTGCAGGATCAGTTGTTTCATAAAGACATCCCAGCTCCAGCAGTTGCCTCCTGCTCTTTGCCACTCTGAGATATTTGCCAGCAATATAACTGGCGAGACCGAGCCTGACTCATTCTGCGGGTTCATCACGTGAAACACCAAGCGAGAGAAATTGGGAAGAGCGAGCTGAAGACTGCAGGAATATTAGTTATATGTGACCATAGCAGATGGCTGAGACTAGTCCGGTTGAAGAGATGATCTTTCCGCAAATCCTTTCCCACAGCCAAGAGTTCATTCTGTTACTTAAAGGGGTGCAACACAAGGATATTCTTCCATTAAGTAGTCTCCTACAACTTCTATTACTGATTTAAAAGAGGCTCTCCCAAGAGTACCCAGCACCTTGCTTCAAGTTTGCTTTAACTCTTTGAATGAAAGAGTGGAATCAAATCTGGCGATAGACACTTTTATCCTAGTTCTCTAATGAGCTCTTCATTAGAAAAATGAGACTATTCCTCAGAACGGACTTAAATAGATGGTGAATGCTAAAGTGTTGCCTCAAAAGATGATAATAAAAAAAAAAACCTCAAAGTAAAAGGTGCTTTTTGGATATGGGATTTTGCTTCCCTCTGAGTTCATGAAATCCCAGGAGTATTCTAAATCACAATCAATGTAATAATAAGAAAATCAGCATCAATTTTATGCATTCCAAAAATGTCTATATTAGAAACATTAAAAAAAAGAAGTTTTGAGAAGCGATGTCCCTGTATGTGAAAGTGTGACTCAATCTTGATATCACAGTGGCAAGGAGAAACTTTTCATCATGATTCTACAAACACTAACTCCATTAATAATTTTTATTTATTTATTTTATTTTTTCCTAAAGTGCATGACACAGCCTTCTTGCAGAATAAAAGCTCGAGATATGAAGGCTGGATGTCTAATCCAGTTTGGCACTGCCTAAGAGCCAGTCAATGGAATGAAGAGGTGAATTGTTATCTTCCCGCTTCCTTTCCTTTTTGAGTGCGTTCGCTATCATTTCCCAATGATCAAGGAGGGAAAAAGTCTCTTCGCAAAACCAGTTCTACCATGGGCATGCTGGTGCACTATTCACACGCCTTATTATCAAGTTTGCTTTCTCCAATATTCTGTATTTTTTTTTTCAATCTGGGTATTTATCCACTCCTTTGGGACTGATGGAGTTGACAACAGTTTAGTTTTCCTCTCTGTCTCTCTCTTTTTTTTTTTTTCTGGTAATGACAGATAAAGAAAGATTTCTTTTCCTGGCAGAGAGGTGGAGGCTAATTGCTGGGTTAATTGAGAAGAATGGTGCTTCTGATGTTCTCACAAAGTATCAAATAGCCTCAACATTTTTCTTCTCCTTCCTCCCCCTCACTCCACCTAAAGAGGCCCATTGAATTAGCACATTACAGTACAGAAGTGATTATGGGTGTAATTGTATTTATTTTGGTTGGTGAGGAGGCCATCATAACAGTGGTTGATTGATTTTTATAAAATCACCCCCAAGGTCATATGTAGGACTTGACTTTGCTGTGTAGCCATAACAAACAATTTGAGGGTCACGGCCAAAGGCTCAGTTGAGCAATATTCTTGCTTTCTGCCTTCAGTGAAGGGGTCAAGTGCAATAAGAAAGGGAAGCAAAACTTTTATTTTCTTTTTAAGGAAGAGGGAGATAGTCTTGAAGAGCAGCAACTGTATATTTATTCTGATCCAATGAAAACAGAAATAAAAAGAGGTTTTGGTTAGAGGGACCCTATATAAATTTGGGGCATAAGTATTTGTAAGTTTGGCTAGAATATTTTTTTTTTAATACTTGGATTGTCAAATGACTAAGACACTACCTGCTAATGCCTACCTAATCTGTGATACTTATTTTTAGCTTTCAGTTGGACTTTGCTGTTATGCTTTGTTTCTGAAGACCAAATTTCTTTTGACTTTGCTCTGGAAAAACCCAGAAACGTTCCAAATAGCCAGGGTGCAATGACATTACGATGCCACTATGTATATAACTGATATATCTGGTTCCTACGCAGGGTATATTTCTATATACTAGCTATATGCTATATATGCTCTATATGCTGGCTTTGGCTGCTGCTTGTAAAGAAAAACCAAAGCATCACACATAGCAAATTGCTTCAAGTGGAAGATTTGCAAGTTTTTGTGTCACTTCAAAGGGTGCTTAGGGTTGTTATTGCACTTAGGGACAGAGAAATCTGAGAATCAGGCAACAACCCCCACTTTGAAGTCCATTTCTCATTCTCCCTGGTTTTGTGTAGGATGTTCTTTAGAAAAGGTCGAACATTCACCCAAAGCATGGCAGGGTTATTGCCTGCAACTCTGATGTAGTTGGAACGCGTTGGGACTGTGGCAAATTGGCCACCAGTGCAGAGCAGGCACCTAGTAAACCACGGATGATGTTGGAAATACAGCAAAAATTGCTCTGGAGGACTGGATGTAATCACAGAATGGTTGAGGTTGGAAGGGACCTCTAGAGATCAATTCCCTGCTCCAGCAGGGACACCCAGAGCCCGTGGCACTGGGTTGCATTTGGACAGGTTTGGAAGATCTCCAGAGAAGGAGACTCCACAGCCTCTGTGGGCAGCCTGTGCCAGGGCTCTGTCACCCTCACAGTGAAATTATTGTAGCACTTCCAACAAAGCTGCACTGCATCCCTCAGCACTGCTCATGGTGGATCTTCCCATGGCTGCCTGGAGATGCATGGGAAGGCTGCAAACAGGAAAAGACTCCAGAAAGTCTTATGTGAGAGGTGTCCCCATCCCTGTCAATCCATGGGGAGGGGATACAAGAGTTTGTGGGAGCAGTTTAACATTTATGACCTAACTTGGACAGAAATTGAATATTTTGATTGGCCAAAATGTGACTGAAACTTGGAAAATCTTTGGGGGAGTGTGTGGGATGCAGACAAGATTTATGATTTTTGAGTCAAAAGACAGCACAACTTTTGCTCCTAGCCCTCCTGGTTCAGTGGTGCAGCATGGCAGCAATTAGAATATTCATTAAAAATCATATGAGGAGAAGTGGAAACAGCAATGACTGTATTTCAGTGGGAATAAAGCATAGAAAGTCAATAAGACCGTGGGGAAGATTGCTTTTTGTAATATTAAGAGAAAAATAAATCTCAGTGATTTATAGTTCCATTTCTAGATTGCAGTGATAAAATTAACACTGCTGCTATAAGGCAAATGTATTTAATAAATATTTCTCTTCTCAATGAGGGAAGATGCAGGATGGTAAATTATATCACAAGAGGAAGATGGACTAGGGGCCTATTTATTATGGAAGATGAGGTTAAATAATATCTTTCAGAAATACATATTCTCAGAGCAAGAGTTCAAGTTTAATCCAAAAGCCTTAAAACTGTTGATAGATGAGTTCAGTTTTCTATAAATGTTAACTTTCTGTGCATTTTGGAAACTATGGAATATTATAGACAGCAGTACATTTTGTGCCAATATCCAGACAGGATATGGTACAAATGAAATGGAAAACTGGATGAAGTTAAATATTACAGCTGGTTGAATCCATAAATGACTAAGTCATACAGGTATACAGTGAATGATAGGCAAGATGTTTTATGGAGAATATGTCTTGTAAATAATAAATAAAGCTGTAAATAATAAAAATAAACCAAGTGCAAGATTAAATAAGGAGATCTGGCAGGGCAAAATATGGATGTGACTGGGTGGGAAAGGTATATAAAGGTATATAACAGGTATATAAAGGTAGTTCCCACACTGTTTTGAGAAGTAGGACTTCATGGAGGGGGCGATGATAAAGAAATATTTTTATCATCTGACTTGCATTCTAAAACATCTGCCTTCACGTTTTGTCTCAATATTGAAATTAAAGTAGAGGCCTAATCCTCTTAAGCCCTTGTGCCACCTTGTTTGATAGTACCTTGTGGGGAAGGAAAGCCAGTTGGTCAGTAGCTACGAAGGTCACAATTCTACTACTACTACTAATGCCAGAAAGAATCTGATCATGGTGTAAAAAGTTTCACTTAGCCACTTCTGATAAAGAGAAATGCTGCGAAGGTGACTATCCCTTTGTAAAGATTTCTGAAGTTACCTGCATTAGCTCCAGGGAAATGTGGCTTGACCTAAGAAGGCAATCCCAAATGCAGGATGATTGTCTGAAAATCCCCTCTGTGAAAATACACTATGAAGATTGTTTCTTTCATACGAGAGAAAAGAGAAACTATATAAGGAGATAAAGGTGTTAACCATCCTGAGATGACAGAATGGGATTGCTGCTTACACCAGGCAAGAGCAAAGGAGACATTGAGAATGAGTCAAAACCAAGGGATGGAAATCCCTTTTTTTTTTATACACTATGTAGTCAGACCACAGAATTCATTGCTTCAAGAAGTCATTGAGACCAAATATTAGAAAGATCTGGGCAAGGATCAGGTCGGTATTATTAGCAAAGCTTATTGAGTTATGCACTAGTAGATGGTAGAAGGAAAGTGTTGGCAGGGAGATGAAACCTTGAGCTCCAGGGCAAAGCTAACGTCTAATTGAGGTTTAAAACGAGGGCTTTCATGGGATGGGAAGATCATCTCACATACAGCTATGAAGGAAAATTTTCTTGTATTGTATTTTTAAACATCTGGTTTCGAACAGCAGTTGGAAGAATTATGTAGGATTAAATCAACCACTGATCTAAATAAGTTGCCAGTTCCTATGTTCCAAAGCTCTTGTCCTTTCCCTTCTTCATGTCACAAATGGTTTGCATGCAAAGGAAGTAGTAGTATTATGCCTTTTTAACAGTGTGGGATTTTCCAAACACAGCTCACATGCACTAGAATTAGAGAAAATCAGATATCTACCCAGACTGAATGATTTTGTTCAAGTCTAGAAAAAGCTGACTGTGGTAGAGCTGAAAAAATGAGCTGAATTAATAAAGTCTTTCTTGTGAAAAGGTGCATGCCATTAAAAGCTGATAAGTCTACAGGCAAGCTTGGATTTCTGCAGGAAACTATTTGACTTTACTGGTAATAAGATAACTTTTTTGCAAGACCCTTTTGTTTTTCACCTAGCTCTTAAGCTCCTTTGACCATGAGATGACTAGCCATGAGACCAAACAATTTCATTTTGTTTTTCTGTTGTCTTTAGGTGGTAAACTTGTATTTATTGGTCCAGGACCGGTAGAACTACATGCTCATTACATCCTGATATCTGATGGAGGAGAACTCCATGTGGGATCTTCTAAGGCCCCTTTCCATCACAAAGCACACATCTATCTGTATGGAAGCCTCCATTCTTCACCAATAATTCCATATGGGATCAAGTTTCTGGCAGTGAGGAATGGGACTCTTTCCATGCATGGTGAGTACCTTTTTTTTTTCTTTTCTTTAAAAGTAAAGCAAAGCACAACTAAAAAAAAAAAAAAAGAAAACCTACAGATCTGTTCTGAGAAAAAAAATAAAAGTTTGCCCATTAGTTTTCTTTTCTAAAAACAGGTAACTGCTTGTTGACATTAATCTTTGGACTAGAATTTTCATATTTTTACATTTTGAGTCAGACTCCTATTGTCATAACATCTCAAGCACCAAATCTCAATGCTGTGCCCCAATAATAGCCCCTATACTGGGAGCTGAGTCATTTTGAAAATCTGGTCTGGTATCCAGTAGCTATGAAACACCAGCATTCATTTAATTACCTAGAGGACGTCTGGGTTTGTTTCACAAATTAAGGTCTTCATCTGTTGTGTATAAGGTGGTTTTGCGCTTCTGTTGAAATGGGATGTCCTTTTGCCCTTGTTTCTCCATGTAACAATTTTCAAGCTTACTCCACAGACAGCTAAATTGTTTGGAGACGTCCCAGTATTTCTGGGAGAGGTTTTTGGCTTGTCACATAGGTCCTGTGGCCAGGCTAATGCTGCGGTCAGCAGCTTGTGCAGCTGGAGCGTGGATGCTACTTCAAAGGAGCAGCAAAGTGCTCCTGGCAGCGTGTTTTCCCTTTCTCCTGCATCTCCCTGTGCTGAGCTGGCTTCCCCTGTGCCAGTGGTCACTAGCAGCACAGTTGGCATCTCTGAATCCCTTGCCATAAGTGACAAGGCCAGGGCTATGCAGAAAGTTGGTGGCAGTGCCAATAATTTCCATCCAAGATGGCCAGTTCTCTGCTGTAACCATGAGGCTTTTCCCTCAAAGGAAGTCCTGTAGCACCAGAGTTGCATGTTCCTAGAATGCAGAAGAGACAGAGGAGAAAAAGGAGAGAAGCTGGCTATGGGTTTGCACAAGTTTTGCCCTATTTTACGGAGCAGAGGACTTCACATATGGAGCTTTTTGGATGGCTGTGGAAGAGAGGTATAAAACAGCTGCAGAAGATTGGATGTGGAACTCAAGTCCAAGCTCAACATGAATCAGAATATGAGTAAAAAACCACTAACGTCAAGATGTTGTTAATGTGCTTTTTCTAAATGCAGTATATGTCTTAGAAGGAGGGAAAAGAAGCCAGCACATATCTAAACTCATCTCCCTCCTCTATGTTCCTGCATGTCAACCCTCATCCTGGTAGGCACTTTGTGCCCTCCAGCAGGACTTGAACTTACAGCCTCCTGGCCTGGAGGCAGAAGTGTTGCTATCTGAGCATTACTGACACGTATGGCTCTGGGTCAAAAAACACGTAAGACACGGAGGGGTCCAACTGGAGCACGCAGAGGGAGGGAGCTGCAGTGCTGCGTGATGATCCCGTCCGCTCACACACGATCTGCAGGGTCAGGCGAGGGCAGTGGTTGGAGGGGAGTCCGTGCACAGATGCTCTGCCGAAGCAGGAGGCAGGTCAGCGGAGGATGGGGAAGGTCTTCGTTACAAAAAGTATTTAAATATCTGATTTGAAGTTGTCTGACATCAGCTTTTACTACTTTTCTTTCTGTGTCTTCTCCAGCTATGTTAAAGATCCTTCCGTTTCCCATTTCACTGCTGTAAAGAAGTTAGGATATATTTCCTTAAACTGTCAGCACTTTAGAGCAAAACAAAAGCCTTGAGTTATTCCTTTTTTTTTAGCAGTGTGGGAAAATTCAATAACATCTCCCTGTTTCCAGGTGTACTGTGGCGCTCCTCATTTCATTTCTGAACCTGTGTCATTAGTGCTGGACTTGCTGCCTCATTGCTTGCAGACAACCCATGAAATTACACAAAACCGGAGCATAAGTAACTCACATGGGGTTACCCTGGAAATGTGATAGAGGGAAGTAAACCTGGGTATCCATGTTAGTACCTTCAAGAGATTCCTTGAGGATATTCCTTACAGTTTATTCAGGACTATAATATCCAGTGATATCTCTTTCCTGGAGGAAGTGAGGAGGTGAGGTCTGTAGGTAAGCTTGATATCCAGTGGCCAATCTTAATAAACTCAAGCTTTCATTGACACTGCCTGACTGCTGAAAACCCAGCTGATTTGAAGTCCCCCCTGTGTAAAGTCAGAAAGGATTTGGCAAAAGCCTCTGAGAACAGTGTTGTTACGGGTCGGGTCTTACCAATTCCAAATCTCTTTCCAAACTCACCCTAGTTCTGGTGTATCCAGAATTGAGGAGTTCAAAGGCTTCAAGGCATTAAATAATGGCAGAATATGAAGCCTTAGGTAGGTTGGTGCATTAATGAAGACATCTCTTGGCTTCAATTTCTTATCACCCATGCAAGAAATCCAGACTTGCTGTGAAGTCGCTCTTAAGTGCAGCCAACATACACATCCAGTGCATGGCTGCGATTAAGATTTTATTCAAACCATGTAAACCCAAATTCAGCACTGAAGAAGTACAAACCCTATAGAAAATAAGACCAGAAGGAGCATGCGCTTTTGCTGGATTCATATTGCTCTCATCAGACAGAAATATGTTCCTCTGGTTCCAATTTAGTGCCAGGCTGGTCTGCGGTACAGAACAAATTGTTGAGCACGTCAGTCCCTTTCATATTTATTTATATATAATATACATGTACATACACAGACACACGCGTTATCACAGCTCAACATCACTAAATAAGCACGCTTGCAAATTCTTAGCTGTCTCGCTGAAGACAGGACCGAGCGCATTTCGATTGCTTTTCTCTTTGAGACGGGCAAGTTTGGGGAACGCTCTGCAGCCACGGTTGAGTTCCAATTGTTTAGCGAGTGCTGTCAGCCCCTCGCTTTGATATGTTAATATGACTAAGGGTTTCCCACAGCCCCCTCATGAGTGGCAGTCCTGTGCTCCCGCGGTTGTAGCCGGCTGGGAAATTTCACTGTTGCCTTTGGCTTTAGCCAACTCCCCTGCCAGTCAGAGCGTGCCACCCATAAACTGCCCGTCAATCACCCGTCACTTGTAACGGGGCTTTCAGTCAGCCGGGGCAACTCGAATTTTTGACAATGTAATTATGGCCCTTGCGTCCACGGTAGAGGCCTGGGCAGGACTGAGAGAATTTTATTGATTGCGCAGAAGGGAAATTTATCACTGTCTCCAGCTCCGGTCGCACTTAATTCCCCGAGAAACTCTCATGACAAGTTGCTGGAGAGAAGTTTAGCGCGGTGGCCTTGGCTGCTCTCATGTCTTTGTCCTTTCTGGGGACGTGGCATCGTGGATGCCCTGTGGATGCTCCGTGTTTTGCTTTCACCGTGGCTAGAGAAGGCGGTGGGTGCTGGAGGCCACCTACCCTTCTTTGCAATGGGTACTCACAGCCAGATAGTGTCACCCCAGCATTCCTGTTAATGCAGATGGAAAAATATTAAAGGCTTTTTCCATTCTGTTGCATTTTTTTTTTTATGCAGTCATTATTCTATTTGGTTTCTCTGAAGCACCTTGTCCCTCATCCCTAAGATGGGCACGTTTGCTACACCTTGAGTTGAAACCTTGCCATTACCAATACTCTGGTGGTACCACGGCATGAGGATATGAACTCATTCTCTTCATTTTGACTAAAAACATAAGAGCAGAAGATGTTGCACTTCAGATTTAGAAACATTATGCTGGCTTCGTCCTGGCTCTGGATGCTGGGGTAAAGAAACACATTGTTCTGAGACCTTCAGTTTAATGCCATGCCTTTTTCTAACCAGTATAATTAAAACAGAGGGTGGGATGGTTACCTTGGTCCCTTGAAATGAGGGGTAGCTCTGCTGCAAAGCGCGTTCTGCCCCTGCAATAACAATTACTTGTGAGCAGATCCTGCCCAGGACGGTGACATTACACAGGCAATTCTGCACCTAGGAAATCCCAAGCTTCCCTGAAAATAAAGCGATCTAATACACTTTCAGGGTTGGCTCAGAGGAAAATATTTTTAATCAATTGAACCAATTATTCATTTTAATCACTTTTAATCAATAATGAAACAAAAAACGCTCGTGAGCGGTGCACAGTACCCCACAGAGCCTGCACATTCCTCCAGAGATCAAACATTTAATCAAATGCTCCGTGTTTTTACTTCATTAGGCAGTGTTATGTATCTGTGCTGAGCTGGAGATTGAGATCACAGACAACATGAGAGAATTTGTTCTGCTTTACTCACATTTAAAAGAGAAAAACTTCCCGGGGAAAAGAAAATCTATAGCAGAAGGTTTCTAGATAGGGTGCAGAGATCTGCTACAGATAAGATGTGCTCTGTTACCTTACTGAAATGTTCGTATATCCAACACAAATATTATTACCCACTAATTGAAATCACTGATTTTCTCACCCCTGTAACATGTTGAGTTTCACCTTCTAGGGGCACTTCCATCATCTAGTTATTTTGCTTGGTGATTGCAGGAGGTTTTTTGCCTTCTGTGGTAACGTTTATTTCTTTCAAAACCTTCTATTTGATGCGTTGCAGTAGGACGGATGGCTCCTGAAGAGGCAACTGAGCTGCCTTGAGCCCCTTTGCCTTCATTAGGGGGTAAGAAACTCCACTTCAGCACTTCCCATAGAGCAACTAACATTAAAATTACTTGTTCCTTCACTGTGTGCTTCTAATTCACAGGTATAAGATGACAATTAGATTTTAAAGCCTTAGAAGATGGAGAAAAAAATAAAGAAAAATATAAAGCTGTATTGAGGGGATACTGCCAAGTCATTTATAGTTTTTCATTCTTTCTAACAAAAAGTACTGCAGAACAGTACATAGGGAATGTACTTTTTTTCCATGGTACTTTGAGATGGGAAAGAGCAATAGCAGGAATTTCTATAGCCCTGTTCAATCACATAGCCCTTCCCATCCTCGGTGAGATACTGCTCACTTGCTTGAGGGCGTTATTCAAAAGTATTTAGGTGGAACCGCTTTAAGCTGAAAAATTTAGTTTCACAGAAGTGAAAACCTTCAGCAGGAACAGCTCAATATCAAGGATATTTCCTGTCCTAGGAAATCAAAATTCATTTTGTCCTCTTGTTCTGCTGATACATTTTTCTTTCCACCCCACTGGGAAAAGGCAGAGGTGTTTAATTCTGTTGTGTTTGATTTAAGCTTAAATCAGTTGTTCCCCATTTTGGTGCTGATCTTACTGAGAGAACCGGGAAAGCAAGGTGATTTGCATGTGATGTGAACACATCTGAGAGGTGCGCTGAGAAAGGACACATGTTGAATCTGTGGATGACTACAAGAGCAATGGCTTCCTAGGTAGTGGAATAGTTGCCTCCCTTAAACCTTTGAATAGAGCATTGCAATATGCCTTCCCATTCTGGCTCCAAATAGAAAAGTGATGGAAGAAGAGAATTGAGCAACAAATATCTCAGCATGAATTTCTCTGCCAGAGGGAGGAAAGGGGACGGTTTGGAAAAGCCTGCAAAGAAGAGAAGTTGCTCCAAGCTGGGCAGGAATCTACATCTGTGCTCACCTTTCCTTCTCCTTTTCCTCCTCCCCGAAAACATTTCCTTCATCTACCTTTTCCCCATTGGAGCCTACGTGGCTCCTTCCCTTCCATAGCGCATGGAGGATGTGTCAAGCCTGTCTTCAGCATCCAAACGAGCGCACAGCCCCCATCCCATCCGTCTCAAAGCCGTTTCTTCCCACCGTGATCGAAGCCATTTCCTCCTGCACATCTTAAAGAGCTTTTCCTCCTTGGCACCTTTGGGTGTGAGCTGTTTTTAAGCACGTAGCATATTTTTTTTCCCTGTGTGTGTGTGTCTTGTTGGCTTATTCTTTTATGCAAAGAGCTGAGAAATCTCTCCTTGTCCTTTCTGAAGCAATTTTGGTTAATAAAATAGCAGTCTACACTCAGATTAAAGGAACTGTTTGGAAATGCTTGTACCTGTGGGATAGCACATAGTAAAAGTATAATTTTTAATGGTAATTTGCAGCAGGAAAGAGCAGCAGCAAGAGTTTTTATAGACCTGCTTAATCATATAGCCCTTCCTATCCTCAGTAAGACGGTAAGATGCTTCTTACTTACCTGAGGGTGCTGTTCAAAAATATTTAGATAGAACATCTTGAAACTGAGAAGTGTAGTTTCACAAAAGTGAAAACATTAAGCAGGACTAGCTCAATTTCAAGAATATTTCCTACTGGAGAAAATCCAAATGATTCACTTTGTCTGCTCATTTTGATAATATCCGTTTTTCTTTTCTTCTTCTTTTTTTTTTCTCCCCCACTAGGAGAAAGCAAAAGTGTTTAATTCTGTCATATTGCTTTTGTTTGAGCTTTCACAGTATTCTTTTTAATGTTCTGTCTGTTTCATATCAACATTAGTGAAATGCAATATTTTTATAGGAGGAAAACAAAAGCAGGGTAAAGGAAAAAAAGATCATATTAAACATTAGGATAAAGGCAAAAACGTTTTAATGGTTCAAAAATGAATTGAGTTGAAAGAGGAAGGAGCTTGTGGTATGTCACCTTGGAGCTTAGTCCAAGCTTAGTCATAGTCCATGACGATGATGATATGTGATGGTTTGGGGCAGAGGAACCTACTCAGGTTCACGCGAAGGACAATGTAGGTCTCAGCTTCCTCACCCAATCTGCACCACTGCTTGCGTAAAGCTTGTGCTTGACGCCAGGTTTGTATCCACGTGCTGGGAACGTGTGACGACCTATAGTCTGAACCAAAAATTTGTGCCAAAATCCAGGCAGATTCTGCGTGTGCAGCACCGAGGTTGCAGCAGGCGTGTGCAACAGTCACAAATCCGGCAAGCTCCCGAGACTCCTAAGGGTTAACGAGCAGTTATAATCAAGCAGAGACCTCCTCTTTTACCTCAGGACATGAACAAGAAGCTTTCTGCGCTGGTGGAGGCAGGGAAGGAGCAGAAAAGCTGTCTGCATTTCCCCAGGAGCTGCCCACACACAGCAATTTGGCCTGCAGGACTGTGCGGGGGTGGAAGGATCTCTCGCACTTTCCGAGCCGAGACGAGCCCTGTCTTTAGGAGCTGTGTAGCAGGGAAGGAAAAATAAAGCCTTCTCTCATTGCAAAACAAGCTAGAAACTTTGTGCCAATGCCTGGGGACTGGAGTAAACAGGGAGCCAAAGTGAGCTGGATGCATCCCTGTGCATCCCGGTTTAGTGAACGTGGCTGAGGGCTGGCTGCTCAGGTGACTTTTTTAAATACAGAAGAAAATGGACTTATAGAGATTTTACAGACTTTAGGGACTTTAGAGATAAGGCCACAAGAACATCTAAGAGCAAATGTCTTTCTCGGATAGAGATGACAATTTCTCCACGTCTTAAATTTAGGGATCTGTGAATTTAAGATCCATTTGACCCTAGAGGGATATAACAGCACAGCTGAGCACTATCCTGATCCTGGAGGCCTTTTGGAGAGGATTTTTAGACACCTTCTATTCCTTTTAACTTAAGGATTTTTTATTTTTATGATTGGTTTTATTAACTTGTGAAACAGCAAGAGCACTAACAAGTCTGCTGATGGTTCTATTGACATTTGTTATTTTGACATTTGGAAATTTTAGGAAAGGCCAAGCTTAGCTTGACTGGGCAGTGCTATTTGGATGGGGAAAAGTAAGTAATAAAGGATTATGACAGTGAGAACTAAGTTGGATTCCTTAGGCAGTCTGAGAGCAGAAATAGTGCAGTAAATTTTGTTACCTTTTATAAAAGGGGATTGTA
>JAWLRI010000055.1:1116670-1173613 GCA_034781795.1 Crypturellus tataupa | reverse complement strand
CTGATCCTGGAGGCCTTTTGGAGAGGATTTTTAGACACCTTCTATTCCTTTTAACTTAAGGATTTTTTATTTTTATGGTTGGTTTTATTAACTTGTGAAACAGCAAGAGCACCAACAAGTCTGCTCATGGTTCTATTGACATTTGTTATTTTGACATTTGGAAATTTTAGGAAAGACCAAGCTTAGCTTGACTGGGCAGTGCTATTTGGATGGGGAAAAGTAAGTAATAAAGGATTATGACAGTGAGAAGTAAGTTGGATTCCTTAGGCAGTCTGAGAGCAGAAATAGTGCAGTAAATTTTGTTACCTTTTATAAAAGGGGATTGTACTTTTATTTTTTCTTTTCTTTTTAATCGTTGTTAATAATCCATGGAGTTCCTTTTTGAACTGTCTCTGGCAACATTCTCTTGTTTATTTGGGTAATATGCACTGCTTTTTTTTTTTCCTTTTCTCATTGTTCATATGAATTGAAAGACCTTATTTTAATTTAATTTAAAGTATAGCTGCAACAGACCGACAGACTATCAGCTCTATACGTTGTATTGTCATAGGAAGCAGATTGTGTGTCTCAGCCCTGCAGTTCTTGTAAATTCTTTCTGTGGTATAAAGGGATCTCATTACCTCAACTTTAAAGCCTTGATAAACTATTAAAAGGAGTAAGAGTCTTATAGCTTGTCAACACTACAAACAGACTGTGTGTTCTTAGCCCAGTTGAATTGATTTGTGATAATTAGGAGTGAAGTCAAAATGCAATAGGAGACTCTCCCTGTGGTGTTGCAGGAGAAGGATTCAAAGCTTGCTATCCTGTTCCTTATGTCCATGAGAGGAAGATTGTTTGAAATGACTAAACAGCTTTGTGAGAAAAAACAACAGTCCCATGAAAGACTTAGAGCCAGAACTAGTTCTCTAAACCCTAAATTTCATGCAGAACTAAAATCTAGTTTCTAACAACACTCTAGCACATGATCCAGACTCTCCACCTCTGCCCAACTCTGGATGTGCCTAACAAGGCGGTTGCAGTTGAGCTTGGTTTGGAGACTCCAAAAGAGCCATCTTTTCAGGTCAGAAGATTCATCTCTCCATCTAAGCTGCTTATGCTCTTGTCATCTAAATTCTCCTTAGATCTCTGGAGCATGACAGAAATTTAAGGTGGGATTTATCTAAGTGAAGGCAAACATTTGAAAGGCAGGAGTTCCTTCAGTAACTAACCGGTGATTAGGGAAATTATTTAGAAGTGATGTCTGCAGGTTCTCCTGCAGGATATCACTGGAGGGAGAACATGAAGTTGTCTGTGGATGGAGACTGCAAAGGACAAATCAGAAACAGAAGAGTGCCTGTGTTGAATATACACCAGAGAAGGACAGACCTATCTTGAAGCAGCATGTTCCAATAAGAATGACAAAAAGTTGAAAGATTAAGGCTAGTAACTCTAAGAAGCTGAGTTGAGTATGAGAAGGTAAAAAGACTTTATCTAAATGTGTCATCACTTCATGGACTTATGGAGCAGTTGTACAAGAAGCTTGTGACTACAAAAGCTTAGGAGAGGAGAACATGCGTTTTATTCAAAATTGACCTCAAGACAATTGACCTCAAGACAATTGATCTCAACCATAGACTGAAATCACCAAACTGGAGGAAGGCTTAGGAGTAGGAAAGCAGCGAGGTGGGAACTGTGCTGAGAAGATGACCCAAAGTATTGAAAGAGAGATGGAGGCCCAGTCTCTGGGAGAAATAATTGAAAGTTTGGGCAAAACGAACTGAAACAATCACTCCATCTAAGGTTGGCTGTTCAAGTCCACAGAACTTCATGAATTAACCTCATGAATAAACCAGACAGTTTTCTCTGCCCATGCCCTACGTATCCTGAAGCTGTGACAGGAGAAAGTGAAGTAGGCTAGGAGATGTGTCATCAAATGGAGACAGAGAAAGGAGGAAGGGAACAGATTTAATGACAGCATTTCAAAGCTGAGAAGTTTATCTGTTGACTAAAGACTGGCATCATTTTGCGGGAGGAGAGAGTGGAAGAGAATTAAAGTGCATAATCTATGAGCAATTGAAAAGGAAGACACAATATAACTGAAGTAACAACATCTCATGGTTTGGTGATAGAGAGCTGGGAGTGTCTCAGGGCATTCTGATCGCTTCTGTTCTTGGTCTACTGCTTAGACTTTAGCAAGAGACCTTTTCCTGGTTATTCTCTTTGAAGTGACTCAATTTCCCCATTTTGTACAATGATGCAAGGCAATTCTATAAAGGCAATTTAGTCACCTGCCTCTGGATCTCCCATCTGAATAGTGAACAGTAAGTGAAAAATGCTAGCAAGAGTCAAAGTGTCAGTTTTAAAATGTCTTTGATTATTTCTAACTTGAATGGGAGATTTCATGCATAAGAAAATGCATTAGCTAGAGGAAAGTCACTTCTCAGCTTTATCCCAAGCACCTGCGTAGATATTCCAGACAAATCATTTAAATGAACATTTCCTAATTCCCCCAACCTGACAAACAGAGATGTTGAAGAAATTGTTTTGTTCAAAGCAATATTGCCTACTGGAAGGAGAAACGTGATCTGGAATGGCCTTTCTCAGCTGAGATCAATGTCATTTGCTTTATTTCTCTCTCTCCTCCTTTCCATTCGGACATGCAGGGGGACTGGTGGAAAGACTGGGTTTATGCTCACAGTTACAAATGAGATGGCTGCTAATCGGGGTATGAAGAACTTTCTGGCCGACTGAAGAGATTCTGAGCCAACTTGGGTCCAATCCCTTTGCATCAATTAGAACACAAGTTTTATCAGAGAGCTTTGAAATTCTAGTATCAAACATGACTAATTTAGTGATTAGGAGTGTGCCAAATTCAGAAAGCTATTTAAACAGATACCTCATTCATGTGGACCATTCAAATGTTAAGAAGTGAGCGCTTAAGCACTTTGCCTACCTAGATAGTTTTACTTGAAAGCCTAGAAAAAAGTATGTTAGTTTGTTGAGTCTGGATGTGCATTTGAGAATTTCTGCAAAGGGACAGTTCCTCCTGTCTGAATTAGCCATTTAGGATGAATTGAAATCAGCTGATGATGTCATGTGGAGTCCGGAGTGGATTTATAAAATATTTGAAGTTAGGAGCTATCTATTAATACTTTTTTTTATTCCACTGTAGTTGACATGGGAAAAGAGAATTACTTTGTACACATACAAACAAAATACATGTTTGCATCATGTTTCCAACAAGGCACCTTCATAAATTGATGTTGAGCTGAGTGTCACTGGCATTCACAGGATCTAGCCCTCCCCAAAGAAGCAGGGCGGTAAAATGGATTTATTCCCTCTATGTAGATAGAGAAAAGAAGTTTCGATAGAGTGATCTGCCAAACCCAGAAATATTGGTGCTGAGCCAGTCCTGGGGCCGAGCTGTGTTCCTTGCGCTGTGGTCTGCTGTGATTAATTCACTTTAGAGGCTGTTTTCAAGTCACACTTATTTCTGGGTTGCCATTTGATAAATCAGTTCTGCTCTGTTCTGTACTTAAGTGTGTTTCTGTCGAGTCACTTAGTAAAATGTTCCGTTCCTGCTTTGCTTGCAATTGCATTTTGAGTCTGAAGGGTCTGTCCCTTTAACATGAAGGCATTTCTGCTTTAGATCTCAGGATGTGTTTTTCCAATCTGAGCTCAGTTAATTATTAAAAATGAATTCAATAATTAAGGAGTTATACAGATTCATCTATTTTTCAGCACTTTTGAGTGTTTCTGCTTGCAGTACTTTTTGAGGGAAGAAATAATTTAAATATACTACAGCTGTTGGTCTTTTAAACCTTCTACTCTCAAACAAGTCATTTATTTACCTGTTGCACAGCCCAGCTCCAGTCACTGAAGGTTGTTTTCTGAACCCTGTAGATTTTATCTGAAGAAAGGTTTGTTTTCAATGGGAAACATGAAGCTCTGGCCTCCTGCAGACTGAGTGCAGAGTCAAGGGTGCCCATGATCTCTAGGGAACCCCCTTTACCACATTGGAGAAGACAGTGTTGACTTTTCTGCTTGAGACTATTCTTTCCTGTGCTTTTCATGAGTATATTTCATCTCCACATTTAAAAGTGTTTTATTATAAATATAGGTTATAACATATAAAAATATATACTTAATCTATAAATATCTAAATATCTATATGTATATGTGTTTATGGGGACACCCCTGCTCCCACCAGGGTTGAGTTAGATGCCTTAATTGAAAGTGATCCAAAAAAACCACTGGTTTTTTTTTGAGTTACCAGGAGTAAATTGGCTAGGAATATGCTATAGCAAGAAAGACTCAGTTCTTCAGTCCAAGCTGGATCCTTCCTGCTTTTCCCTGGCAACTTCCTAGTGAGCTGACCCAAAGGGTATCCCTGACCAAACTCCATGCATTCCCCAGTGGCACCTTGTTATTTATAATAATATATATAATTATCTTATATATAATAGTATAATAATAATTGGTTATAGGTTGGAATATAAAAAAGAATCAAGGAAAGAGGAACATGCTAGATCTTTTGTTTGTTTCCTTGTTCCAATAGAAATATGCTTTAAAGTACCAGAATTTGGAAGCAGATGATCTGGCACATGCAAGGAAGTACTTAATTCAAGTCCATCACCAAGAAAAAAAATGAAAAGATGTGAGGAGAAAAAATCAAAAGAGGGAATAGGAGACAGAGAACAGAGAGGGCAAAATCACTGGGAAAAAAAAAAAGAAAAATAAAGAGGAGTTTGGATACTTTGAAAGTACTTGCTTTAGAATAAAAAAGCTTGGGAAGGTTTTCCATAAAAAAAAGTTTATTTCTGAGCCTGAATGTGGAAAAAAAATCCCAAGCTATTTCAAAGAGAGCATGTTTGTAATGCAGCACTGTGATTTACACCTCTCACAGAAAGAGTATAAATACATTATATTGCCTGTATGTGCATGAGAGGTATATGTAATGGGAGGCAGTTTTGTGTCTGTGCATGAGTGTTCATACAGACAAGAACTGGTACTAGATAAAGGCTAGTGCTGAAAAAAAGATTGTATGTGTTCAACATGCAGTCTGTTTGCTTTTATGTGAGAAGTAAAAATTCACAAGGTTCACTCAAAAATGAATAATGAATAATAATGATGAGATCACTCTGCTAGTAGAAGAATATGCATAGGCAGATATCACAAGAATTTATTGAACTGACTGAGGTCATTGAAGAGGGAGATTCAGAAGAGCCTCCCCTTTGTACAGAGAGGACAAAATGTCTTACTCTTTGGTTTTTGGAAACTTGCATTGCCTTTGTGCCACTAAAGTTATTGGGGACTGACTAAAACAAGTTAGCCAAAGTCCTAGGAATCCATTCCTCCCATGTTCTTGGTACATAGTATTAAAAAAAGTCTTCTAGATGACAAAGTACTAAGTCTAGACTCTTTTATTTTTCATTCTTGTGGGAATTCATTGACTGGCAGGTGCTACTCCTCTTTTATGCTTGTATTATGGAGGGAAGAACTGAGACACGGGTCTGTAAGCACCCAGAAAACAAAACAGAAGATGGGGAGAGAAGCTTGCTTAAAATAATTTGAAAATGATTTATTGGACACAACCTCTACCTTTAGTGATTTCTGGTATTATTACTTTTCTATAGTACAGTCAGGGAGGACAGTAACTTGCTGTGGGCTAAAGGTAAATTATGATCTATTGCAAAGGAGTGAAAGAAAAAAGATATTCTGAAGGAGGGTGTGTAAGGGTCCTGTGATGGGGCTCAGTGGGTTGAATTTCTGTTGACCAATTGATTGCAGGACCTGCTAGGGAAAAGGAAATGTAAGGAATTAAAACAAAGTTCATTATGCAGAGAAGAGAGGGGGAAATAGCAAGATGCTCCATTGCTGGGACTTACTGCATGCAGATTTGGTGGTGTGTACATTGAAGAGGATTTGGGAACTCTGTATTGCATCTCCAGTACCTTCACAGCAATTGATCTAACAGCTGAAAATGTATAATCTATTTGAGATAGTCCCATTAAGTCCTCCTTAAGAATATTTTTTCAGGAGTAGCTTCTGAGATTCATTTTTTTTCTGGAAAAAATCCCCAAAGTTGCAATACTTGAAACTAATGTTATTTCAGCTTTGGGAAGAAAAACTGTGAATTGAATTCTTTTTAGATGAAACACTCACTTTATTAAAAAAAAAAAAAGATACTTGATTTTTGGTATTTCTCGTGCGAAAAAATGAAAAATTTGCGTGATTTTTTAAAATCGTTTCACAATTGATTTTTAAAAGACTGTATAATAGTCACAAAATACTCTTCAAATCTGAGTAATCACTTTTCAACAAATAGAGAACCTCTTATTTGAAAAGCAATCCAAGTACTTTTTGTTAGGTATTATTATCACACACTGACTCAGGACTTCCAGAGTTACTGAGCTGCACCCAGAGGAGCTTCCTTGAGAAATTCCCTATTCAAGGGGCTTTTTCCACACCGGTCTCTGTATATCCAGCTCTGGAAACAACTTGAGAGCACGTTCCAAGCATCCGTAGAATACTGTTTCCATCCTCATTTTTGTCCTGAATTATTTCTGTATTTATTTCAAGGTTCATATATATATATATACACATATATAAATATATCTGCATATGATTTATTTATTTATTTATTCTGAGCAGTTCTTTGAAAGCAGGTCTCACATTAACCATTTTAGTCTTGCGTTTGACTTTGCAGCGCATTGGCTGTGTTGCATGAGCAAGTAGCCTACTTAAGCCAAGATTTAAAAAGAATAACCCTTTTTTTTTGTCTTTTTTTTAGGCTGGATGCCAAAAGTAGCTTTCACACATTTGAACTCATCAGCTCGTGCTAATGACACTCGGTTAGTGCTGCAGGAACCTGTCGACTGGCAACCTGATGATGAAATCCTTGTGGGTGGGACGGGCCTTGGAGATGCTCCGCGGCAAGAGGAAGTGGCCGTGGTCGAGTCTGTGGACAACACCGAGATCCACCTCACGTCACCGCTCAGGTACCTTCTCAAGGCCAAGGGATTCCTATAGGAGAGGTAAACTGGTTGGGCCTTTGGGTGAAGATTGGGATTTGCAGTTTCCTGTGGGAAGAAATGATAAATTCCTTTAACAAAGGTGCTCACAGATACTTAGTTTCCCTTATTTCCCTAAAACCAGGGGATATTCAGGTTTGAATGCCTCTCGCAGTGCAGAAATCCCATACTCTCACCATGAACTCCGAATCCTTTCAAGTAGAAAACACCACTGTCCATTCTGGTGGCTGTAGCATAGGGCTGATTAACAATTTTCCTGCAGGTCTACTTTCTCGATTAATCACTTTTTTTTAAATTCTTTTTCACAAAAAGTATCTAATTTCTGTAAAAAGAAAAAATCTTCCATTTTTGATTTATTTTTGGAGATTGATTACCAGAACAATTACTGCAGTTTGAAAAAATAGCTTCCCTGTTTCCAGCAAGTCTATGTTCTCATTAAGATCCTGGTCAAAGTACCCTTCTCTTTACCATAACCAGGAGCCCCAGTATTGCAATATTTGGAAAATCCGGAGAGAAGGAGGCCTAACTGCAATGCTGCTAAAGAACGCTACTATCATTTTTAGATAGAACTATATATATATTTTTGCTTGAGGAAGAAAATACCAACATTTCATTTTTTTTCACTGATGTGAGAACTGATATGTTGTGGGAAGATGAAGGAAATTCAAATATTGAAATATTATGGCGAAAACATACATAACATGAGGAGGTTTTGTGAACCAGCAAGGCAAAAAGATGAAAACAAACTGCAGCCAGAGACAAATATATCTAGCTCATAAACACAGACGTATTGGGTATGCCAGTGTGGAAGGTAAGAAGAGGACTGGCTCCGGGATACAGCTGTCTAAAACTCAAAGACAGAAAGTGCCCTGCCTTCCCTCAGAACTTGTCCGTGTTTGTCAGAAGGTTTGTGTAACCTGCCGGGGTATTCCGAGAACCAGATGTGAGTTTTAGTCTCCCTGGGAAAGCAGATAAATTCAAGCTTTGTGCTGGAGCTGCTCATCCTGAACTAATTGGAAAACTTCTCACCCGCTCCCTTCCCATTCCCAGACAACTTGGGAGCTCAGAGCTAACCGAGATGCTCAGACCCCCTGCAACTTCACCCAAAATATCACGGATCATTTGGGAAGTAGCTCTGAATTCAGGTGGTTGAAGTCATAGCTGAGAGTTCCTGTCCTCTGTCAGGTGCAGATGCTTTTTTGCTCCCTTTTAAATTTGTTTTTGTGTCCTTTCCTAGATATTCTCATAGCGTTGGAGAGGAATGGGTGGATGGACAAACTGTGCCTTTGAGAGCTGTCGTGGCGCTGCTCAGCAGAAGAGTTGTGGTTCAAGGAAACGTCACGAGGGAGAGGATGTCCCACCTCAGCCAGTGCACGCAAGCAGGGGTTTCGGGAGGTGAGGACGTCTTTTCCGACAGAAATGTACTGAGAAGGAAATGAATAACGACATTATTGCTCTATTAAAATCACATGATAGTATCACTGTGTGTTAGAAATATTTCTTAATACGATAACTTTGAAACGTAACAGAACCAGGAAAGCAAATTTATCTTTCCAGACATTGTTTGACATTGAAGTATGAAGTCTCAGGAGCTGAACTGAATTTCCTTGTAATATCTCAGTTGTATTATTTTCTCATTGTTGTTTCAAGCCATCTTGGGACAGACCCTTTAGTTTTGCATGAGCCTAAGGGTGTAGAAAAGAAAGTATCTTCTGAAAATATGTTTCAGTGTACATATTATATTAAATTTTTAATTGTGTTTACTATCTAGTCACTTTAAGAAGAAAGGAAAACAAAACAGCCTGATGCTTTTTGTACTCTCGAGTGTAACATGTTGAGATGTTGTTTAGTGTTTAGGGATCCCTACAAACAAAACCTGGTGATAACATTCAGTAACACTGGTGAAAAAATAAAAGACTTCTCAGTTCTTCTTTGGTTTTACTTTTAACCTTCCACCATGAAGTTTGGCAGAGGGATTCCTGATTTACACCAGCTGATAAGGAAGTGGAATCAGATGCAGTGATTATAACTAGAGGAGAGTTAGGCTTTCTGGCTATCCAGGTATTATAGTTGCCTTTAAATATGAAATGCTTTAAGGCTTTAAGGCTGTGACACAAGACTTCATTCAATATCTAGCAGCCAGATGCTTATATTACCTGTGAATTTATAGCCCGTTCTCTGGGGAACTCATAAATATAGTCATCGAAAAGAACGGAGGTTTTATTTGCATTAAAGTATAAGAGGATTTCACAGAGAAGTCACCAAATTAGGAGTGAGCAGTATTTTTGTTGTTAATTTACTTTCTTTAGAAGAAAAATGAGTGTTAATAAGACTAACAGCCAGTGTTAGAAGTTAAATTTCTCTCAGCATAACCAAAGAACAGGCCAAAGCTACAGTTTTGTAGTCCGAAATGCTGAAATATCATCAACACAAACCCATGGGAGGGCCATTTTCAGAAATGTCAGCTCCTTCCACAGCCCTGTGACTTACTCTTTCTGTCTTCCAATTGTGAGTAGTAAGGGTTTCTAACCCATCTACAGAGGCGGTAGGAAAAGCTAGAATTTGTAGGGTATTTTCCAAATGTTCTCATTTCAGCTTAGTTCAGTAAATCCATGCCCAATCACCTATTCAAGAACCTCACCCAAGGTAAATCAATGTCAAATCCATCTTACCCATGCATTGGTCTATTTAAAATTGAACACAAGCCACTTCCCAAAGCATGAAACTACCATGGCTTCCTGCTGATTTTAATATATGTTGCTCTAAAAAAGTCCAGCTGACTTTTAGGGAAGAAACTGTGAGGGTGCTTAGAGGACTATTAAATACGCTTGCCTGTGGCTATGTGTCTTTTGGCATGAGTTTATGATTGCTGCTGGAAACAGAGATATTAGATGAAAGGAACCAGCTCAGTGTGGTGGCTCTGGTGACATAGTTTGAGGACCTTTACACATACCATGTTTTTTAGGGAGAAGTTAACACTCATAGCTCTCTGGGTTGTTTTGTAGACAACTCCAGGTGTCTGTACCAGAGGAGTGAGAAGAAGCTGGGATCTCAGGATCTGGGAGCCAAGGTGGTCGTGGAGGCCTTCCAGGGAGAGGACAACCATCTCTGGGTGGAAGGGGTCCAGTTTCGGCACATGGGCCAAGCATTTTGGCAGCACCACAGTGCCCTGACCATCACTGGCAACATGCAGATGGCAGGTGAGACCGTGCTGGACATGGGGCCAAATGATCCCACATGTCACCTTCTCCAGCCCACAGCTGGTGCAGACCCTCTCGCCAGCCTGCTCGGCTTGGGGTTCAGGGCACCATTGAAAATTTGGGTGGGTAAATATGAGAAATCTTCACTGGAGTCTAAACCCAAGTGAAACTTGAAGTTCTTTAACTCCCCTAAGTTCCTTTATATCTCTGTCTTGCTTCCTAACATAATATTTCATTTTTATGCCACACTTCTTGAGTTAGTAAATTCAAGGTCTGGAAATGAAGTACTAAAATACTGTGGGAGAGCTCAGAACTGGCTTAGGGCTATTTGGACACATATGCCAAAATCAATCCTGTCACCTGAAAGTTAAAGAACTCATTGGTTTGTTCTCATTTTGTCATTAGTAAATGCAAAACTCACCTCTGTGGAAGTGGCTCTAAGGGAGGACTCTAAGGAGTGGTGCTAATTGGGGAACTTAGGCTAGAGTAATGTTTTAAGGATACTAGATTTTTTTTTTCCTCCAACTAACCCACACCTATACCTTACCCTTGGCCACTGCCCAACCGTGGGCAAAGATCTGCAAAATGAGTAAGAATTGGCAGCTGGAACCAAGCAATCTCATGGAAACAGAATAGATTAATTGCACAGCATCAGGGAGTGGAGAACTAATGGGAAATTGTCCTAAATTTCAAAATCACAGTTTATTTTATTTTTTTCTGACACTATTCTTTTCTTTCCAGACTCCTACATACGCGGCTCCTGCATTTTGGACTCCTTTGGCCAAGGACTCCGTCTGACTGGGATCTCAAACCTTACAGTGGACAGTAATATTTTCTGTAACATTTCAGGCCATGGGATTCTCCTGGGTAAGTGAAGCAGGAAAATATCTGTCCACCATGTCCAGCAAAATATTCTGATTACTGTTTCTGTGAAGATGTAGGTGCACCCTGATGGATTAAATCCATCATTCCACATTTTCTAGAATTAGTGAATCTGGATTAAAGCTCCCAGGCTTCCTCATGCAACACTTAGTATCTATCTCCATTTGTCCTTACTCTGCTTGTTCCTTCTGGTCAGCCTTCACTTGATTTAGTTCCCCTTTTATTTTTAGGGAATTGATTTATCTGTCTTTAGAAGAGCACCATTAAGTAATGTTTAAGACTCCAGTTCAGTGAGGCATTTAAGAACATACTTACCTTTAACTTTAGTCATTTGGCATTGCCGATAATGGAGTGAAAGCATATGTTAAAAGTTAAGCAGAGGATTTAGCGTTTAAATAAATTGGAGCTTGGAGCAACAAAAATGCTAAACAACAAATATTTCTCCTAACTAACCATCAGGAGACTGACTTGCTGGGATCTTGCATCGCCTGAATACTTAAAGATATTGCTTGATTTTTGTTTTCCATCAAAGATGGAATGAAAATGACCAATTTTAAAATTAAAAAGAAAAAAAAAAAAGCCCTTCAGCCCTGATCCTGCAGTTCAGCTCGCACAGAGAGGCCCTATGCTAGATAGAAACATAATGAGATGTGATAGATTGCAGTTTAAACAGAGGGGGGACATATAAAAGGCGAGTGACTGTACACATCTTGCAGACAAAGAGAAGTGGCCCAGAGAGATGCAATGTCTTGCCCAAGGTGACACAGGGGCCCTGGTGGCAATGAGGAAGCAGAACATGATCTCCCTCCTCAGGACGCCTTTGCTCGGTCGTGCTAGTACATGAATACACCTTATCCCCAAGAAGTCCTTAATGGCTTCACTGTTAGCAGCCCCAGAGGTTCTGATAGATGAATTTATATATCATTTTTTTTCCTATGAAGGCATATGTATTATAGCTGGCTGGTTGTGTCTCCGGAGTTAGACTCCCTCAGTGATTTCATCTAAAACCCTTATTTTCAAGGGGTTTGCAAGACAGTCATAAAAAGTTGCTCTGGGCTTGAAATTAATTCACATACAACATCTCATCTTGAAAGCCAGGACTTTTTGTGCCTCCTCTCAAACCTATATGACTGTGGAAAAGACTGCTTTAGGACTTTGGTTATGCTCTGATAGTTGCATTGTTTGTAGTAAATACAGTCTAGAAAGGAAATATTTCCTAAATGGCTTTTGTTCCAAAAACGGAGAAAGTCTGAAAAGATTGAGGAGAAGGCTAAAAGCAATTACTCCACAAACCCAAAGTAATGGGACTGGTAATGGGATCTGTGCATGGGATAGCACTGGAGCTTTTACAGTGGAAGGTAATCATTTATGTTCAATAGGAGTTAAATAGATTTTATTTGTAACAGGTGATGGTCTGTTTTGTGTGCGAGAGTGGGGATGTACACGATGGCTCATTGGAGCCTGTCCCTTATCTGGACTTCTCTTCTGTCAAGGACTTGCCAGTTTTTGTCACTCATTTCTTTCGGGTCACTGTCACCCCTTTCTTTAGGGTGGTGATTACACCAATCTCTTTTTTTTTCCTATTCTGTACTGTAACTAGGTCTGTGGGAGCCCATGACTGAATTCTGATCCCTTGGTCAGTTGATGTTCCCTTTTTCTTCTTGTACCTCATTGCTTAGGTTTGCGTGGGGAAACACCTTGGTGCAGAGCTGCACCGGGTCTTCTAAAGTCTGTTTGAGGTTCTTCTTAAAAGTAACTGGGGCAATAGATGGAGACACAGGGGATAAGATCTTTGAATTGTAGCTTTGCTAAAACGTCCACAGATAATCCACTTTCTCACACCCAGTCTCTTTTTTTTCCATCTGGAAAATGTGTTTTCTAATAACTTCTTTATTCATTTTCTCTATAAACCTGGTATAGAGTGTGTCTGCTATATGCTTTATGTATAAGACCTCATAGATGGCCTTGTGCATATTGGATTGCAGAATCATGGTCTGTATTGCCCCTCTATACAACATATAGTATTAATTTACTCTGATTAAACTAACTGTGTTAAACAATTTCCTGAGTCTATTTCGAACACTGACATATACAGGGAGAGGGAAACAAAACTATTTCTCAGATGGAGCAAGCCAGCAACCTGGAAAGTTGTGCAATAATTTGTGCAATAGGCATTTTCCAACTGTATATATATATGTGTATGTATTTATGTATTATTTTACTTTCTTTTAAGGAGAGGGACTGGAAAAGGGGAACAGAATTAGTAACAATATTGTGATTGGCCTTTCTGGAACAGACGGTTTATCCAGCATCGAAACACTGTCACCAGCAGGGATATACATCAGGGCTCCTGCCAACCACATAGAGGTAAGAAAGACATTCACATATAAAACATAAGATACCCTTTCTAATAAGAGATATCAGAAAGGTAAGGACCTTCATTTCTCTCAGATCTTATATGCATATTTGCTTCTTGGCTATGCTGTCAAAAGCTGTTTTTAATGGGATATTAAAAGAAACACACATTACAAAATAATATTCATAAGCAAATTTATTGCTACTAGAAATTGTACTTTATTGGAGTGGAGTGAAATATTTGCTGTGAGATCCTTGATCATGGGACAATTTTTAAAGTTACTTTGTTTTTTAATATTCATGGACTGATTTTTTTTTTAAGCTTAGGTTCAGCTAATGGCTAGATTATTTTCTTCTTTTATGATTATAATACAAAAAAAATCACAATTCTAAGAGCCTAATGATAAACACGGAAAGATTCAGCAATAGCAAATGTACTCTGCCTGAATTTGAAGTGACAACATATACACAGTCCAAGATTTGCATTCCAGGTCAGAAAAAGAATAATTCTTTCCTTTTCCTATGAAAATGACTTTGACTTTCGAAGAAAGCAACTTCTTTATTCTAAATAATGCTTTGAAATCATTAAAGGCTTGCAAAATAATGACCCTCCCAAACAAAATAGTTAAACCCAGGAAAAGTAATTTCATTCACTAATTCGATGATGCTTTCTTTCAGTTCTTATATGTTTCCTCTTCTTTTATTCGTCACTGACATTTCTGAATAAAGAGACATTTTTAAATGTTTCATAGAAAAAAATATATATAATTTTAAGTGATTTCAAACTATTTTTTCCTTCCCAACTATTTCAAGTCTGGAAATTCATTGAAACTGACCTTTCTTACCATACTTTCAGATGTGACAAATGCACATTTCCATCAAAAAAAAAATTCTAACCTGCTCTATTGCTACCCAACAGAAACCAAAGCAATTACTAAGTGTATGTAAAGACCTAGTGGCCCCCCGGGCTTCTATTCCATGAGGAAAAAATTGCAGCTAAATTTGAAGGTTAAAAAAGAGTCCTACACATTTCCCATGTTACTCTGAAGACAGCAGTGCTTAGGAAGAAGGAGACGACTTTTCTCTAACTCCCCAGAGGGCCTATTTATCATTTTTAAGCCCACCAAATATGGTTAAAAAATGCAACAACTAGGCAGAATCGCAGGAGTTTCAGCTCCACCAAACACAGAGTTTTGTTGTATCATGTACTGACTTACCCTGGAGCTGTCTGCTAAATTGCCCGTGGCTCAGCTTTTCAAGAGGGTTGTTGCAATTATTCGTATGGGTGAAGGGAGGATGGTCGGTTTTCCAGAGATGTATTACTGCAGCCAGAGCAGCACGTGGCCCTCCAAGGGTTGAAGATAAACCTCGTTGTCAGCAGCCTCTTGCAGGAGCTACTCAAGGTGCTGCAGCAGCAGCAGCAGCAGGTTTGGCTCTAACAGAAACAAATAAAAAGTTGCCCGATTTAATATTATTATCTATATAACTTAATATGATTGCTATTAACTGTGCTGTCCTACAATACCAAGTGGTGTTCAGCTGAAGACATGGTAGGACATGAGTATTAGAAGAAAGACCCACACCATTTCTAAGGCAAAGTGCTGGATTCGTTCTTAGTTTTGTTGTCTGGACTCTTCTTCAGCATGACAATAACTCAGTAAATGAAAATAATGCTGGTCTAGTGCCAGTGCCATGAAGTTCTACAGTTTTGGCACCTTTTTATTCTAATCAAAATGTTTTAAAAGCTGTAGTTTGGTTTGGCAAAATCTAAAACTGAATGGGGACTTTCAAAGAACATAAAGTGAAAGACTCATATTTCCATTGCCTGTTTTCCTGCTTTCTAAGAGTTTAAAGACAAAGATTACAGCTAGAAGACTGAGGTCTGTGATCAGATTACATCACTGTTCTCAAAGGGTTAAACTTATCATTAATAAATAATAACAATATAACATTTACACAACTGCTGCAGTTACTTCAGAGCCTAAATTTGCATTGGTGACTATCCTTGAAACTTTCCTTCAAAACCAAGGATCTCCTGAAGTGTGAGAAAACTGGGACATGGCATTCACTCAGACCTAAGCCTGAAGAGACATTCAGGGACCTGTTTCCTACTGGTTCTCACTTCAACTTATCATCATAAAATGAAATTTTAGAATAATAAAATACAAGTGGTAAATGGTTGTGACAAGCATAATACTTTTTTTAATTAAGCATGAAAGCTATGATTGTCACTTCATAGTGTCATAAGACAATTTCTCCACAATCCCAACAAGGAAAAGATGTGTTTAATATCCCTTTTTTTCCTCATCATTTAATTCCCCACATGATCTTTTCTAAACTCTTCTGCAAAGTGAGTACTGGTAAATTTGGCCTGTTAGAAAAACTCCCGATATCCGGGCAGGTTCTGAGATTGGGACATGCTGGCCACAGTGGGGAGAAAGGGAGCTTTAATGTCACCTTAAGGGTCAGCACTGTGAATCCTGGTCATCTAAAGAAATGCATGAAATACTCACGTTAGCCTTGTTGTACAGCTGAGAGACACTTAAAACGTCAGCCACTTTATTATACGGACTTGCGATGCATACCTGCAGGTATCCGGCGTGCTCGGGGAGGTAATTTCTCTCTGGAATTTTGGTTGCATGGACATTCGTAATATACTGACTTCCACAAAGAATTGATTTCCACGCAAAATTCCCTGCTTGCCTAAAACCCCTGCCCTCCAGCCACTCTCTGGCTGAATAAATATGCGGTTTTTCCTTATGAATCATCTGTAGAATGCACAATTGAAGTAACAAGTAAAAAGATCCTGGAAATAATGTGACTGGACTGCAGAAGTATTCTGTTAAAGGAAAAGGCTCTGTGGCTGGGCATTTTTTTTCTTTTTTTAAGCAGCAGCTTACCAGGGGATAGAGAGAGCTGTGCTTTGGTTATTGATATCTCTTTGCTGCTTGACAGATGTCAGAGATCATGACTGCAGGGAACTCACTTGGATGGGTCAGAAGAAAGTAATTGGAATAGGGAGGCTTTCACCTCCAGGTCACAAAGTTTCACTTTGATTTGGGTCATTGGGGACCAAAAAGCCATTATTGTTTTAACACTGTCCAGTGACCTATGAGATGGTAGTTGGTGGGTGCCAGGCCTGATCTCACCAAACAAGGCCTCCTTGTAGCCACAGGAAAGCTCATCTTATGCTCTGCTTGGAGAGCTGGGTGTCTCCGGAGAGCAATCCATCTTATCTATGGGTAGGTCGGATGAACTGCCCTCCGGACATGCCTATGCCTTACCTTCTCCTACCCATTAAGCCTAGATTTACCAGCCTGGACTTCAGCATCAATGTGTAGAGACCTAAGCTAGTAAAGGGGAATCATAGCCAGATGCGTACATGAAAACATCCCTGTGATGGACCATCCAAAAAGAACTGCTTTTGGCTTTGGTCCAAATGCGGGTAAGAGCAGGTTTTTGCCTTGGAATAGAAAAGCTCCTTTAGCACAATTCACCCACCCTGCATAATCCACTTGCTTTTGACTCTGTAAGCATTAACCTGCTCACTTCAAGGCAATGCAGACCTTGTGATCGCTTCTATTTCACCTCTTACAACTATACAGAAATACAAAGAATGCAAAAAAAAAAAAATGCAACTCAGTAATTTCTGCAACACAAGACATTGAGTTATGTCCTAAAGCACATCTTCCCATAGCTATTCACTTGTCCTGCTAAAAAGAAGACAAAACCTTCAATTTATCACAGATTAATTTCATTTGTACTTCCAGCTATCGATGTATCCTGAAGATGTAGCTCTCTGCTTTGTCTTGACTTCTAACAGTCTTGTTTTTATCACCAATGTTCTTTCCAGTTTGCTGTATTTATTTTGGGAGACAAGGGAAAACATTGAAATTTCAGACTGAAATTCAAGTTGAAATTTTATATTGAAAAACAGATTTCTAAACTGAATATTTATGATTTACCTCTCATTCATGGTATCACCATTCTAGTTAGACAGGATTTTACAGCAGACAAGAAATTTTTCACATTCAATTTTTTTCTTTTCTTACCTGCTTCTTGTGGAAACCTTTTTGCTGTGACATGTTGTTATTATTTGATCAACCTCTATTACCTGGCTTGAGAATGGGATTTTGCGAGAGTGACTTCAGGACAAGGTGTAAACAGCGAGGGATTTGGGGCACAGTAAAAACATTACCAGCTGCTGCCAGCCACATAGGCTTTAATTTCCAGAAACCCGGGGTGTATTTTTCTAACAGTTGCATATGCTTCTCTGCAGGGGAACGTGGTGTCTGCTGCTGGGTATGGGTATCTGTTTCATCTCGACCCTGAGGGACCATCCCGGATACCTCTGCTCTCCTTTAGTGGGAACGTAGCCCACTCCTGCACGAGGTACTTGGGCATCTTTGGTTTAAGAGATTTCATGGTGCTGCTACATATAGTGGCACTCTCTCCAATATCTCTCCTTTTTTTTTCTTTTTCCTTTGTTTTCCTCATTTTTTTTTCCTCTGGGGATTATCCTCCTTGTTAAGCAGAACGCTCTACAACAAACAGAATCGGTGTTCGACAGCGCTGTGGTTAGAACTATGTTCCATGGCTTGCTTGTCAATTGTTTCACTTTTAGCTTCAATTCAATCTTTTTTTGTTTGTTTGTTTGATCCACAAGCCCAATTTATTAGCTTACATCATTCCCTTGTGCTGCTATCAGCAGTTCCACTTTAGCCCGTTATTTAAATAGGGGGTAAAATGATCCTGATGTAGGTTAAGGTGCAACATTAGCATGCTTTTTAGTCAACTACTTAACATTAAAGCACTTAGGCATGTGCTCTTGTGTTGAATTTAAAGCTCATTTTGGGGTATTTCAGGAGTTTTGAGCAGAAGAGGATAGGATGCAAGAGAACAGATACACAATTTTTTTTCTTAGGCTTCTCTGTTAGCAACAGGCTGCCATTAGAAACATGAGGCAGAGTTACAGGACCCGAAACGGCATTTCTTATCGCCGAATGTTTTCTAAAATAGTAGCACAACTACTCAAATTTTAGAGTTCAGCTGATTAAGCTGATTGAAATGGAGTCTAAGCATTTTTATGTCAACCAGAATAAAGAACACTATATGCATAGCAGATATTTTATATAACTGTTTTTCTTGTAGTATCCAAAAGTTACTGTTTACCCGAGCCTTTTAGCTTCTCTAAAATCGAATCACAGAAAGAAGTGACATCATGTTAAAAGTCAGCGGGGCCAATCACTTACATTTTGAGAAAATGTGAAATAAAATCTGGACTTTAAATCTCTGGAGAAGGTCAAACCAAACCCTGCATCCAGGAACATTTGGAGTACAAATTGGCTGAATCTAAGAAGCAGAAGGGATTTACCCATCCAAATTCACCTACTGCTTAGCTAAATGGTTCGAATCTCATGAAGGTGCTGGGTACATTTTGCAGTATATGTGCCTGCCTGTGGTCCCACGTGGTGAGTGTTAGCTCTGGTGTGACCAATTCTGAAAATTCATGAAGGGTCTTGCAAGTATTATTAGATGCCTACAATGAATGCATCCCCAAGGCTTCTCTTTTTGAGTCAATAGTAATGTCTTGCAATGGGAGCTGTTGCAGATTTAGGGTTTTAGATATTGGGAGGATGAAGAGGAAAATTTGGCCGTAAACAGGTGTGCTGTAGAGAAACATTCTCCTTTGATTTGTCTGCTCTATAGGAGTGGTTTACTGGTATATCCAGGATATTTGCCAGCAAGCCTGGGCCGCCCTGTGCGGATGCACGGCTTCACGGCTTGGAGCAACCAAGGTGGAGCCCAGGTATGTTCGTTCTCACTGGTTTTATGGTGCACAGGAAATACCGTCTTAAATACTTATCATCACTGGGTTAAGAGTTTCCATGGGAATTTTTCCCCTTGTTGAAAATGTGCCATTTTTAATGTGAATTTGGTGAGCTTCAATTTCCAGCTATTGTAGCTCACTATTCTTCTAGCTCCTAAACCCCCTATATTATCTGATACTTTCTTCTAGTATTCTAGTATTCCTTCTAGGTTCCTTACAGGATGCAATCAAGTCTCCTCTTAACCTTCTGTTTGATGAGCTAAAAAGATTTTTGTACTTCTCTTTAAATTATGTTTTCCAGCCTCTCATTCTTCTGATGGTCTTTCCTTTGAAGATGTCTGATTTTTAGAGGGTTGGAGGGAAAAGCTTATTTGTATGAAAAGGGAAAAAAAAGACATTTTATACTTTAGCTGACTTTTCTGTACCTAAATTGTAATTTTATTATATGTTACTAGCCCAACATACATTAATAACAAAGTTCATGTTGTTTTTGCTCAATTGACTACCTCTTAGATGACTTAAATAAAATTTCTGAATATAGTCAAAGTATCTTTCTGCTATAACCTTAATTCCTTTTACCTTACTATTGTTTCTAATAATGAAAAGCACAATATTTAAAGCATTTTTGACCCTATTTGTTACTGACCATCAGATTCTCTTTATTTTTCATACCTTATTCCTTTCCATGTGAAAATAAGTTTTCAGAATATAAAAGGGTTTATATGATTAATTGAAAACAGAAATAAGGAATTGGGGAAGATTTTCAAATAATAAATACACGTTCAACATCTTTGTGTGTTTTTATACCCGTCTTTTTATTGTACAGTGAGGAAAGAACAGATGTAACTGAGAGAATTTTATTTTCCTTCCTTTATTGTGCTTTTAAATAGATTTTTAGCAGCAGCAACCTTGAACTCCACAGTTTCCAGATTTTTGCTTGCAAAGACTTCGGCATTGACATAATAGAAAGCCTGGGAAACACTTCTGTAGCTAACGGCTTTTTAATTGGACACTTTGGGCAAAAGGTAAGCGCTCTGGGAATCATTTCAGTGTCTCTTGTACAGCATCACAGCTCTTCAAACAGCAGTTTTGGAAAAGAAGAAGGGAACTTCGGGAAAAGCTCGTGCTCTGTGACAGCTTCAGTGAAACCTGGGCTTTAAATAGATGCTATATAAGGAGTGGTAAGAACTCAGCTGGAAAAATGATGAGATTTTAATCTGTTTGCTTAGTCCTCACTTAGTCCTTCCTTCAGGAAGAAACAAGCAGCCCCTGCATGGGAGGGACGTGGACTTGATGGTGAAGCCGAGGGATATGGAGCATCAGTGCTGCTCTCCTACACTGCTAGAATCAGAAGTTCTGCTGTTTCCTTCTGGCAGCAGCAGAAGAGAAATGACATTTGATCAGCTGGACCCTGGCACATTGTTCGTATTGGTTGACATGCATCAGCTGCTCAGAATGCAGAGGTTGAGTTCTGCAGGAAAATTCAGCATTTTTAGCAAAACTCTTTTTAATATGTTTTGAAGAAATTTTAAATAAGCTTGAAAAAGAGGATTCTGACTGTTCCATTTTAATTTGAAAATACTGGAACAATACATACTGTGATGCATATTCTCATATATTCTTTATAAAACATAACGTTGAAGAGTCAAAACAAAATGAAACAATTTCCTGATCTGGAGGATTTTATCAAGGAAAGGATTAATTTATTTCCTTAGCTATGCTTTTTCCAAGATTATCATGATCTCAGAAAAACAACGGGATTTCACAGAAATTGAATTTTAAGAAAACTCATGATTTGGGGGAGACCAACCTCTCCTAGCAGCCATTCCTATAAATCTTTTACAGTAACATCCCAACATCTTTTAACCAAATGCAACTGAGATCTTTAGTTTAGTGATGGGGGAATAATGAGGGGAAACAAAGGATTTAGTTCACATTGTGCTTTCCTCTGATCTCTCCTAGAAACACTGGTCTACACAGAACACACAGTACTACATTTCTGCTTTAGAATAAAAAATGCCACCTAACTTCAGTCTTTTTATTAATGCAGTAAACCTGATCTTCTTTCACTCTTTCTTTATGTGGCTGGATAACATCCTCTGGGTGCTACTATGTTGTTAACAGATTAATAACTTTGATAACAACAGGATTTTAGTAACAGATGGCCACAGCTGCTTATTCATGGGTTTGAGGCTTGTTTTTTTTTCTGGTCCTGCTCTAGTTTCTCTTGCTGTTTATGAAATTCATTTCCCCTATGACTGGCTGAGAAAGAGGTTTAGATGAGTTTCTTTTACACGCTTGTAGAAAGAAATCTCCATAGCAGATCTCTGTACCTAGAATATTTAGCTCAGACAAAATCCTGCTCTTGACAGCCCAGTCCTCAAAAACACAACAAATTTCCCTCAGACAGGAAAGGGTGGATATCTTTGTTTTTGCTTTTGAGCAATAGCAGAACTCCGATGTTGTACTTGTTAAGAGATTTAGAGGCGCTCAGCTGTGCCTTGTTTCTTGCAGCACCCCAGGGGGGTGATTATCTTTGATTATCTCATGATAAGAGCCTCCTTGTCATAATTTACATCTTAATTTATGTAATTCTGCCTTTAATAATGATGCCTCTTTAATATCAATTAAAACTTTATGACATTAATTTAAGCAGGAACACTGGATATTCCACTCTGCTAGCCCTTCCAGTTTTTGAAAGAGGTGTTTTAAAACATATTGTTATCTACAAATATCAGGGCAGTGGAAAATTGGACTTCAATCAATTAACACGTCAGTGTCATGGCTATCTCCAGTGCTCACAGAAGCCAAAGGAAACACTTCCTAAAGTAATTTTCCTGATAGAAATGCTGATGGATAAAAGAAAGAATTAAAAAAAAAAAGGCAAACATAAGTATTTTTAAGAGTGATGTCCTGAGGAGTGATTTGGAGGCTGGGATTTCTGGATTTCTGCTCAGCAGTCACTTGGAAGAAGCTGACCCAAGGATCGTCACCTCAGGTGCCTTGGCCTGGGGATGATGGAGGTCACAGTGGAGCTGCTGACTCTTAACAAGATTGAGGATGTCACTTTAAAGCGCCAGATTTTCAGTCTACATTTTAATGTCTTAACAGAGGTTGGATTTTTTGGTTTTCTTGTATGGACTTAGAGAGATGTCCTGCAAAAGTGTTTAAAAGCCTTAGAAAGAGCCTCATGAGATGCATTCCTGTCAGGTCTTTCTCTAGGTTACCCACTATCTCCTCCTTCTTCTATTCCTGTCTCTAATTTTGCAAAGTCAAACAAGGGGGTATAAAACCCCTGTGTCATAACCTATGATCACCACCTAGTTTCCAGTCGATTGTAATTTCTACTCTTCTTTTTATCATGTTATCTTTTCTCCTGCCTCCAAATAATTACTTATTTTTTTTGTTATTCTTGACTGTGCCATGAAATAAAACAGAGTCTTGAAGGGAGTCTAGCTCAAATGCGACCCCAGCCATACAAAAGCACTTTGAATCTCAAGAGTCAGGTCTTCTGTAGAACAAGATTTGGAATTATTAGCTTTTTAAAACAGAGAAAACTCAGGCTTCCTAGACAAGACAAAGTGAAGTTTAAGCAGCTGCACATAAGTCTGCTCACTATGGCTTAGATATGTGTCCTCTCCTCCAGGTTTAGTTTCAGTAGAGCAGCAAGCTACATATCACTTCTGGATTGCAAGATCTCTGTCTTTATGTCCCTGCTGAGGCCCATCTGTGTCTGTCCCCTCTCTTCTCTGTCTGTCTCCTGCTGCAGGCTCCTCAGGTCTCAGTTATACTTCTCTGGCACCCTCTATCCAGAAGGTCTTATGCCATGAACAAATTTACTTATCTCAGGGAAGCTGCAGTTTCCTCTCCCTTCAAAGAGCAAACAAGGCAATCGCTACTGTTTGTAAAGACCATAGATCTATAACATATTGCAAATGGGGAATGAAGCTGCTTGTCAGAAGTCAATGTCTTTCAAATAGTGTAAACTGACCGAGAACCATGGCCTTAAATCTTACATTCTTGTGGCCCAGCTACTGGATCTTGTATTCATTAATGATACTAAGAGTCTCACACATTGATATATTTCACCGCACTCTTCATTTCTTGGCTGCAGGACAGGACTTGTATGGCAGCAGGACTAAAAACTCCCAAGAGATATGAGCTGTTCATCTCCAACACAACTTTTGCAAACTTTGATGTAAGCACTTGTGCAGCAATCAGGACCTGTTCTGGCTGTTACCAAGGGCAGGGTGAGTTGAATTTATACCAATTTAGCAGAGTTTGCAAAGTTCCTGGCTTTCACCCACTTCACAGTCACATGCGAAAGGTTTATGGTTTCACAGAGGTTGGCGGACAGATATGCCAGTTGAATCCTGGAGAAAGCCTTCTGCAATGATGAGTACTGACCTCAGTTTAGTTTCTGTACTCTCATCACTATTTGCTATGCGTGGGTTATGAAGATCTAGGTTCTGAGATAGATATATAGCTGCTTCCCATAGGTTTTGGTGCACTAACTTTTAAACCAGTGCCACTATCTCTGTTTCACTTACCCCATTTCCCAGGTATACAACGTATACAGCTGCCTTGTATACCCCATTTCCACAGAGGTGAAAAATAAGATGAAGATATGTATACTCAAGATACATAACATGCTAATTGCACAGCTCAGATGAGCTGAGAAAATCTCTGAGCTGGGATAATAGCAATATGTGCAATAACTAGTCCTTAACCATAATCACTGCCTTCTGTATATCTGTTTCGGTGATATGGCTGATGGGCTGAACCAGGTCCTTTAGCTGCTGTGCTCTGCAGGGTTGCAAGTTGCATCTGAAATAGCTTCATTCTTTAGCTGAAGTCACATATCACTCATTTTGAGGCTGCACCGATCTCATTTTCTCAGTTCTCTGAGGTTGGGAGAGTGCTTCAAAAGCCTTAGTGAGATTTAGGAATGGGCTTTAACACAGTGAATTGTTATTGCTTCTTCATTTTGGGAGGTAACATTTCAAGAGAGATGATTTCTTTAATAGCTATGACACATCCTCACAGAATTCCACCAAGCTCCTACCTCAGGCCAGCCTAAATCCTAGGTATATTTGCCTAAGATAACATATGTAAACTAAGGATCCTTTTGAGCTTTGATGAGGTGCCCAAAGGCTCTTTGAAGAGTGTTCCAACTGCAATTACTTGTTAAATATATTTATATATAAATGTATACTGTCCTACAATAACATAACAGAGAAAAAGACTTCAGGAGGTGAGATCAAAGGACAGCAGGAATAGTAAAATCTGTCTCAGAGAGACTACAACTGGCAATATGATTGTCAAATACTAATCAAATGTAGCTCATGAAAGCTCTTGCCAAAGTCAACTTGTTATCATTTGTAGGGCAGTGATTTCCTGACATTTCTGGAAATAATAACACGTTTTGAAACTTTCTGAGCTTTAGTCCTGATGAGCATTTCTCCTTTTTGTTACTGTCCATGTTGCAGTTGTGAAGAGATCCTCCAGTCAAACTTTTCAGCCAAGACTTTATGGTGCCAGGTACTGCACATATGCACAGTTATATAATTAACACATAGATAGACCACCCTCGCCTCCAAAGAATTTATTTTATAAGCAAAGTATAAAGGAGTTCTGAGGATCAGTGTTTTGGGGACTGTAAATTTTGGCAAAGGGGTCTGCAAAGAAGTATTTGGAGTTACTCAAGAGTTCAAGGTAGAGCCGAGAACAGCAGCTGGATCAGAGGAGGCTGCAACCATGGGTCTTGTCACAACACGGTGCTGGATAGGTGGCACCTGGATTTGTCTGGAACATCACAGTTCCTATAACCAGCTATTTCTCCTTTTTATTTTTTTTTCCTATCTTTTTTGAAACTTGAAGCCCCCTCTTTCTGACTCAGCAGTCATCTCTCCAAAGGAAAGATGAAGGGAAGCTAACACCTTGCTCTCCCAAGTCCTTGGGACTGTTGCTTGAAAAGGTCAGTCCCTGTTTCTGAGTTGCTGCTTGTTCTCCAGGTGGGTTCACAGTGAGCACCGAGCGGCTGACTTTCATCAACGCGCCTCATCAAGTGTCCTTCCCCTTTCCTCACGCCGCTGTCCTTGAGGATCTTGATGGCTCCATCACAGGGCACGAAGGAAGTCGTCTCCTCCCTTCCACGGCCATCACTGAGACGTCTTGTACAGCCAGTGCCAACCTCAGCCAAGCTTCCAGGGGCAGTGTGTGTAAGAGGGACCTTGTCATTCACCGAATGTCTGTATATTTGTAAGTAACCATTCCACTTGTGAAGATGATTGACTCTTTCCGTGCTTTATATTTAGAAAAACTCTGGTTTGAGCACAGTCCCAAGAGTCGTCTGAAATCATCTCTCATGATATGACCCAAGGATCATTCGCAACTTGAAATTTGGATATAGTCATTGTATTTTTAGAGAAGAGAGCCTAACTGTATGGAAAGTCATAAGAATTACATATACCAGTTGTCCTTCATATGAATCTCTGGCTTATTTTATATACAAATTTAGATATCGTCAGTACTAGTTTCTAACTGATTCTGGATTTGGCATTTCATGTTTCCACGGGCCAAGTACTCATGTAATGAGCAGTCATAACATCCTGTTTGCCTAAGTTTCAGTCTATATAGACTGTAGTCCAGTTTATATAATTATATTCCATCATCATTATGGAATCAGGCAAGAACACAGTATATCTCAGTTTTAGGAGTGAGCTTTTGCTATTATGAAAGGCAGAGCTTTCTTAAAAACTGGGTAGTTGCTTTCCCTTTAGACTAAAATTTTTGAAAGTCCACTACAATATTTTCATGTTAATGTTAACTTTGCCAATATACATACATATATTTTAAGGAAAAAAAATCAGCAAAGTTCTTCAGCTAAATATAAAAAATAAAATAAAAATGCATATCAAATGGTATCCTGGGGTACATCCAGGTCTTTCCCATCAGCTTTGACACTCGTACAGCTTCTGATTGCCATCCCAGCTCACTTCTGTTTCCACATTTGCCTCCCAAAGTTGAATGTCTTCAACTTGCTGGTTCTAAAAGGATTCAGTGGAGAAAAGCTGCTCAGCCCACTACTACCACCTGTTACATGAGGAAGACACTTGTGAATTTCTCTCCCTAAAAGTAAAGGATGGGGAAAAAAAATAATGATCAAAACATCATTCCTTCTTTTGTTTTCTTCCCACGCTGCTCTTCCCAATGCCCTGTTCTACATTTCCCTTTCTTTTTAAAGTACAAATCTGAACCATTTTTGCCGTTTCAGGTTAGTAGCACATAGGCAGCAATGCTGAAGTGCTCTGTCAGATAGCTGTGAATAATTCATGGCTGTCTTATAATTCATGTTTTAGAGAAAAGAGGAAAAGTTTCCCTTCCAAACGGAGAGGAGAAAAAAAAATTCACATCTCCATTAAACAAGGGAAAAATGTAAAACTATCAGTTACCTGCAGGCTTTGCATGTGATTATTTTTTCTCCTAAGCAACTTTAGAAGTCTGCAATAGATGAAGAGTTAAGGAAGCATTCTGACTTAGTAGAAAGGGTGCTGGGTAGAAGACAAAAGATCCATAGTATGACCAGAGCGTGGGGAGTGAAGGAAGAGGACAAATGGGTGAATTTTGTCTAGATATATCATCTAGATATATTTGAAGAATGTTTGCAGTAGAAGGGGAATAGTTTAGGATTGATACAAAAAAAAGAATGGTTAGGAAAATCTGTCAGAAACTGAGCAGAGAGAAAAAGAAAGTTATTCTGGGTGACAGGAAGAATTTCCTAACAGTGCAGTTTCTTGCATTCCTCTAGTCTCAGTAGAAAGATGAAAGTAGTGCGCTTGGATCTATTCAGACTGTCAAGGGCACAGATTTAAGAATGGATGTGAAAGAAAGCATTTGAGCTGCCCTATCAGACCCTGAAGTACATGACTTGTCATATCTGCAACTTGCATGTTCCTAATTCTACTTTTCAGCAGGACTTTTCATCGTGGCCCTGTAATACAGAAAACAGGGGTATTGTTAAAATTATGAGCAAACAGCCCCCAAGCTTTAGACATTGTTTCCACACTTGGTAATCCTGATGATCTTGATGATGATCCTTACATGAGCATCCTCTCTCTGGCAGGAGGGCTGTGCATAGAGGAAGTTTCAGGCAATAGCAATAAACCAGAATCATTTCCCATGTTATATATCTATCTTTTGGCCTGTAGTAGCATATTTTCTGTGCTCCTAAGCAAAATAGTGAGACACTTGAGATGTTTGAGGTGTTTTCATGTTTCCAGGATATTTCAGAGCCTGAATTTTAGGGCTTGATTCTAGTTCCAAAAATTTTAAAGGCAGAGGTACATAATGGGCTTTAAAAGGAGAACCAGTATGGAAAGGAGGATAGACAAAGACACAAGCAAACAGTATTTGACCGCAGATGAGGAAAAAGTCTTGTTACTCTTGTTACTTGTTACTATTGTAATTTAATAATTACAATATAGTGCCCTTTTTCAAAAAAAAATAGTAATTTAATAATTACAATATAGTGTCTTTTTTTTTCCAACTCCTTTTAGGAGTTGTTTTTCTGTTAACAACAAATAAGTATATGGAGTATTTATTGACTTGCTTTCCTGAACAGTTTTACTGAACAACATCCAGAGCAATGGGGATCCATTTCTAAGCTTGCATTGTTATAACAAAATCCTTCCTTATCAAGTCCAGTTGAAAGTTAAACTAATGTGTCACTTAAGCACCCTTTGAAGAGGCTTTTTATGTCTTTTAAAAATGTAATTGAAGCTTATAAGAGTCTTTATAAATTTATATGTGGGAAAGTTATTGAGTACTGTGAAGAACAGCTTATGCCATGGCACGGAGCAGTGTGGCTGCAGGCTAGATACTGCTGCTCCAAATGCCACCGCTACCCATATTATCATGAAAATATGAGCCTCTATTAATATTAAAACAAATTTTCATTAAAAAAATTGTCATAACATGATTAAGTGACTTTAAAAGTTTCCTCACATTATGCATAATTTTTACAAGAAGAAAGTGTTAGAATAATCGTTGGACAGGCAGCACCTTGCGGCGAAGGCAATTCCAAACACGCGGAGACCACGGCACCAGAAGGAATGTCGCCTCTTGTTCCCTTTCCCTTCCTTCCCCCGGGAAGCGCTGGGGAAACATGGGACTTCTTGCTCAGCACCAGTCTTGTAGTTCAAGCCTTTTATTGCTTCTCTCTTCCTCGCTTGCTGCAGAGGAAAAGATTAACTTTCTTCTTTATAGCCTTAATTCTTAAATCTGGTCTAATATCCTCTCCCGTAGTGCATGCATTCAGTTGCGGCAAACCCAGCCGCCCTTGATGGGTTAGTGTGAAAGGAATAGCATACCCCCTGCCTCTGTGTCTTTGAGTCTTGAAGGGAGTTCAAATGGTTACTCTCGTTTTGCTTTTCCTTTGATATTTGCTTACTGTGGTGCCTTCAGATGAACACCCACCTGCTGTGAAACACCCTCACAAGCAGACTTTTGCATGCAGCGTGTACACGCTCTCTGGTCCTGCATCCTCCCTGCATACAGGGCTGTGTTCATGCACGGGTGGCTTGTATTGGTGGTTTATATTCTCACTTGGCCTCACGAGACAGCCTGTGATGTGATAGGAGGCAAATATTTAATCGTTGATGTTGGCTGTTAGTTAAGCAGCACAGCAGATAGATAAACTTAAGATCTTTCAGTGTGTTTTATTTCTAACATCTGGCTCATCCAGCCAAAGCAGCCAGGAGAAGGTTGGTTCCCACTGCAGGACCTTTATTCCTGCAACCTGCAGTACTGGCAGCAGATGCAGATCTTGCTTTATGATATCCAGGGTTATGAATATGCAGGATGAGATGTGTCTTCAAGGCTGTCCGTTAGATGGACCATTAGCTAGGATGTGCTTGGGTGCGGGGAGCATATTTAGCATTAAGGAAGCATTGAGAACTCAACACTTTCCTTGCTTGCAGGGAAAAGGCTGACAAGACAGTTGGATATTTGTTATGGGATTGATAGGTCTGAGACAGGACTGCCACTTGGGGCACATTATCATAACTTATAAGCCCCAGCTTGTCAATTTTTAGAGGGCTGTATTAAAGTTTTCAAATCCATGCTAAATCCCTCAGGGCAGGTGGGATGAAAAGTTGTCATCTGCGGGTCTCTGCTGCGCTTACGCTTCAGAGATGTCTGAACTGGTTGTTACCAGCCACTTTGAGCAGTTTCCAGCTCAAAGTTTGTGTCTGATTTTGATTTCCCCTAGAATACCTGGCTGTAAACCACAGGCGCTGGGGAAGTGATTGAGGAAGAGGAACGAGGCAGGAAGCTATTGGCAAACTCAAAGACTTCTTTAAACGAAGTCATCTTGGCTTGTCAGTCACAACCATCTCTGCTTTGGGGAGATCATCTCAGTTCTTCTTTCCCTTCACATTTGGAAGACCTATCCCATCATATCTACTCACATCCAGGGATAAAAATCTAGTTATTTTCAAAAAGAACCCCTACCCAAATTCACTGATGGTTAATGCTCATGACACAAGGCAGTTATGAATCCTGTCCTTCACTTCTCAGCACAGACACACACATTTACTGAAAACAGCTGAAAATTCTGATTCTTGACAATTAAAATAAAATGAACTGTTCTTGAGCCTAGCATCAAACCTGTAAAGTGTTTGTTATGGTCATAATTTGGAATTAACCTCCATTTGTCCAACAATAAATTGGACTGTTGATATAAACACTTGCTGTCCCATTTGAAGTTAGCTGCTATATCATTTCCTGTTTTAGGAGAGGGATAATCATAATGGATTATTACACAAATGTATCAAACAGAAAGCATTTAGAGTCGAACACAATGTCTGTCTTCATACACAGAGATATGAATCCTTAGGATAAGTAAGTTAATGGTAAACATAAACAGGAGAGTTAATATTTGCTCTACTTGATGTTGTTGATTGGTTTACCAAATCCTCTGTGGGCCATCTATGTGGAGCAGTTCTGCACAACGCACTTGAGCTAAATTACATAACAGTTTATACGATCACAATAGGTAAATTGTTACTCAGACTGTAAAGTCCTATCTAGTAATCCTGCCATATTTCTAAAGCAAATTGCTCCTTAATTGAAACCTGCTTCAATATAAAAATACAGCCTTTTCAATGAGTCATCCCTTTTTTTTTTCCTTACAGCTTGTAAGGGCTTCCAGCAGTTTAAAGCGAGGGTTAATTTTGCATTAAGACCATTGCCTCCTAGTTTCTTTCAAATAAAGCCAGGGGAAGTTCAGGGGAAGGCTCTTTCCTTTGATAATGAAGCTCTCCACACTAATGATGCGTGCAGGCTCCCTTGGATCCTCTGAATTAGAAATACTGGTATGTGTGAGCACTACTCTGCTTCATTAACATTAAAGAGAGGTAGATTGGTGGCTATTTAGGGCACAGTGAAATCGTTGGCTATTTAGGGCAAATGGAAATGGTGCTAATTGTGGCTGGTAATTCCATTAGCAGAATACTTCCATTTTGGTGCCTTTTTGGCATATAGGTGAAAAAAAATAAGTGCAATGACATTTCAAGGGGAATGTAATCTGAGGTTCATTGTTATCTTGTAGAAAATAACTTTTGCACAGAGCTACAAAGCTTTTTAGCTTTCTAAAATACTTGTTTCTGTGTGCTGGCACTATATGAGGAGCCGGGTGCGTGTTTGTGGGTAGCAAGGTATGTGAAAGTCAGGGACATGGTATTCCAGGCTGAGGAACCCCAGCATCATAGAGATTTAAGACCGTAAGAAGTCAGGCAAACTTTATCTCTTTACCTTTCCTTCCCGGGTCATGAACTGACTTCCCAATGTAGGTCAAGGAAGCCAGAGTATCTTACTAAGAAGCTGTGCAAAGCCTTCCTCCACAAAACAAAACCCAAAGTTGGTAGTGTCTGATTTAACCCAAACCCTAGTCTAACTTCCATCTCTGTAGAGAGAAAACTTACCTATAATAGGTGGGCATATTGTGAAAGATGTATTTCACTTAGCTTTACCCATCTAGAAGTCAGTGATCCAGTTTAGGACAGTTATTTGTAGTCACTTTGTAATCCCACATTAAGACTGGTATCCAACAGAGTCAGAGTTGGTCACCTCATTTGCTGCCAACATGGCTAGTGTGGAATTGTCACTTACCTTTCTGGCAGATGAACCAGGTTATTTGTATCCCTCCTTGAATCCAAGCAGGATTCACAGAATCACAGAATGGGGGGGTTGGAAGGATCTCTACAGATCATCTAGATCATCTAGAGATCATCTAGTCCCACCTCCTGCATAAGCAGGGTCACCTAGAGCATGTGGCACAGGACCCTGAGATTGCTTCTGGCTGGTTTTCTTCTCAGGAATGATGATTTCTTATGATTTTTATGATTTCTCAGGAATACTGGGAGAAATCCCTGGGAAAAGTGGTCCAAGCAATCTCATCAGGATTTTCCAGACATGAAGAGTGCAGTAAAAATTTAAGGATTCATATTGCATAGAGGCTGAGCATGAGTCTCTAGCCGTGTTATGGAATTGTATACCTTTGCAACTCAAAAAAATATTTCTGATATATAGAAGTGTTTAACCTCATATGAGATGTGTTACTATTGCTAGAAATGTTTTCCTGAATACCTGTGCAGATGCCAATAACTGTGACAATAATCTGTTTGTTGTCATTTACTTGCTTAATTAGCAGCCTAATACCCTGGTCCAGCTAATGCCTATAAGAGGAGGTTTATTAGTAGTACGAAAGCAGTTTAAGCCTTATAAACTCCTTCCAATCAGTTTCATTGGTCTGCCAATATCTTCGGGTTGGGTGATTCTTTGCTGATTCACACTTTCCCTCTTTCCCATTGCTGTTTCTCTGCTGAATGTGTCTGGGTAATCTCAGCATCCTCTGCTGAAGTGACAGCCACCAGAATAGCAAGAAAAAAAGGAACTGACTTCAAAAGGGGAAATAAAAATGTACAGGCAATCCTCCCCTAGGATGACTGCTATGTTATATCCTCTCCTAAGCACTAAGAGGAAAAAGAGACAAAAATTGCAGACACTAAAAGACAACTTCCTAGATGCAATGAGTTTCAGGTCTCTCTTGAGTACCTGGACTATATTCATGCTGGAGCATTGGGTAACATGCTGAGATGTCTACCTGAAGGATAATATTCTGGTATTTAGGAATATCATTTCAGATATGTTAAAAAGAGATTTTTTGTAAGCTCAGTGTCGACTCAAATGCCAAAAGTGACTAAGTGGACTAAAGGTGAAATTGCCAACTTGCTTTCAACCTGCAGCAGTTCTTTATTCATGTATAAATCTGCTGCATTCATTTTTAAGGCAGAATCATGGCGCTAGGGTACCTAGGCCATCTAGCAAGGCCTAATTTTTGGTACTGAAGTGAGATTCCTACTAGGGAAATCTCAAAACCCAAATTAATTTGGATTGTGGAAAAACAGCAGCTCCAGAGGATATCTCAGACCACCTAACACCTGACATACCCCATGGAGGAACCTGATGTCCTTTGTTGACTCTAAAGGGAAAGAGTGTAACCTTAGTTCAGTGCTTAGAATTAAGAGAGATGAAGGCAGCTTCTGTGATGTTTCTCTTCCTACATCTTTCTGATACCACCCATGTCTTGGTGCAAAATAGAAATTTTAATGAAATAATATTTTAGCACTTTCAGCCTCCAAGATGCTAAATGGTAATTCTCTCTTTACATTCATTCCTTGACATTTATTTTGAAGAAACAGGTTGTGAAAGAAAAATCCAGTCAGGTGGCTATGATCACTCAGACACTGAAGAGAGAATGAATGTTTAAAATCTGAACATCAGAAAGGTACATTCAAGCTGCATTCAAGCTTCATCCTTTTCTCCATGTAGTTTGCCTCCTCCAGCCAAGCACAACCTCACTCCTCTGTGTATTTACTTCTCCAGTAATCTGTCTCTTTTTTTTTGTCTTTTTAGGGAGAGATTGTTTCTGACTGTATTTTTAAAGAACTACACAAATGAAGTCACATTCTGAGACAGAGCCTGCATATACTACTGTAATTCAAATAAAAATAGAAATGTAAAGGTAAAAAATATGATGGATTTGATTGAAAAATAATGTGATTATATATTTTTTTCCTTCAGAAAAGAGGCTCCAGACATGCCTTATAATTTAACTGTGGCTGACAGTAGGAATAAGACAACCACAGTCAATTATGTCCCTGATGCTTTATCAAACCTGTATGGCTGGGTGGTTCTTCTCTTGGATAAAGAGACTTACGCTCTGACATTTGACAGTCCTTTGGTCAGCAAACAGCTTCAGGTAACACATTTCTTTTTTAATTTGTAAATTGTGTTTGAAAGAGATGCTTTCATCTTTCTGGGTGGACAGAAAAGGAAAAAAAAGTGTTAAATGCACTCAGAAAATTGCTCCACTTTTATAGGCAGGGGCCAGATATGACAACCTTCTGCTTGAGGCTCTGAGAAGTAACTTGCAATGGGAAGACAACTTTGGTCACTGCAAAATGAAAGTTCACTTAGTGCTTAGTGATCAGAATCAAATTTATGCTATCTTAGGACATACTGAAACATAGTATTCAGAGGACATTATTCCTCTGAACATTTTAAGGTAGCTAGAAGAGATCACTTTGTCTGCATTCACCATCATCTGCTTAATGTCCTGTATTCTCTTCCCTGTTTCCAATAACCAATACATTAAAAGTGAGGAGCATCACTGTCCTCATCCCTTGTTATACTGCACTTCACTGCAGTGTGGAGCTCTAGTCACAGACACGTCTATGTTTATTTTGCTTCCCTCTGCTCCAGTATTCTGCGACATTTAGCAACTTCATGACGGGGAATTACCTTCTGGTGGAACACAAGAATCTTTCTACCTATACTGAGGTCACGGTATCCTGTGGAATAAGGACTGGACGGGCTCTCCAATCGCTCCCTTCCTATGGTCATCATCAGAGCTGTGACTGGTATCTCAATACCAGATTGAGGAAGTTGACCTATTTGGGTAAGTGCAACACAAAGGATGTAACGTATGTTTTTTCAAGAACCATGACAGAACTGATGCCTTTTTAACCAAAGCCCTCAAACTTTATAAACCCTTTAACACAAGACCATCTCTCAAAGGTGTTTCAGTAAGTGAATGGTCTTTTGGTAAAGCCAGGCAAATCGGTAAATGTCCACCAGGTCCATCTCTAACTGATCTGTCTGATGCCTAATCTATCAACAATGTGTCACACATAGTGGATGATGTGGCATCAGCTGAATTTGAATTGGTGTTTTGGGGAGGGAAATACATTAAATTCCGTTAATGGTCTCCAGTATCACCCAGTCCCCCATCACATACATGATGAGTAAATCATGTGAAACTTGCATACACTGAACCTACTGAAGGCAATAGCATTATCTGACAAGGATTCATCCTGTGATTATCCTTCAGGATTCATCCTGAAACTTCCAAAGGTTTCAGAAGTCTTTGAGCGTGCTGGCTTTGTACACTACGGTATGGATCACAGTGCTGTTGTGTGGGATCTGTTTAGGGATGAGCAACTGGAGCAAGAGCTGGATAGTGGGGAGGAAGAGATGACTGGAGTGAAGATAAGCAACCCATGAAGCTAAGCTTTACAGCAATGAAAATGATTCAGTGCGCATATGAGGAGAGAGAAGGAACATCGTTCCTTAACCCTGGCTACACACACTGACTACATCCACATTTGGTCCCAGGACCAGCTGTTTTTGCACTGCCTATGCTTAAACCTCTCAAAATGGGCTGGATTTAGCCCAACTTCTAATTAGGAATGATTCATCTCCTGTGAGAACTCCCAGTCTATAAGATCATCTGGTCCAGGCCAAAGATGTGCCAGGAACCAAACCAATAACGTAACCACACAGATGGTTGGGAGCCAATACTGAGACCCATATCCTGGCCCTGTTTGGCCCGCAAATACAGACATAGGTGCTGAGTCTAAGCCTGGACCAAGATCATGCTGGTGTCTACTGAAAAAGAAAATATCCATGTTATTTAAGTTTTATAACTGAATTGTTATGGTTGCTAATTATTGCTTAGTTGGAACTTGCTATTAAGGAAGCATGAGGAAGCTTGGAAAATGACCCTATTTCTTGACTTGTTGCTGCTGTTTAAAAAAAAGTGGAGATGATCTTGGGAAGATTGAATCAAAGCGTTATCAGCATGTATTGCTCTTCTTACAGAAATTTTATACCTTCTTGCCCTTCTTTTTTGCCTTCTTTTCCTTTTGGTTTTATTACACGAAGAGTTGGTTGTTGTTTTGCACGTTAATACAGAGAGAAACAATCACAAAGAGTACATGAGGGGAAATTTATGAAAACCTCTTGCATGTATAGTTCACACTGTGAACGTTATCAGCAAGGACTTTCATAGCAGAACGATCAATAATTCAGTGTTGGGTACCTAGTATCTATGACTCACAGTTAATATCACTGCCTACTGTTGGGAGGGCAGCAGTCCAAAATAACGTGAAGGGCTCCCTGGCCACGATAGATGATTTTCTCTCTACCACAATCTGCTGTGCTAGGGTGAGGATAATTAGCCAAGGCGAAGCGTCATGGCATGTGGTGGACTTTCCATCACTCGGGGTCCCTAGGTGAAGCCTGAGTGCCTCATTTAGAGAAATACGACTTAGTTCAGTTGGGGAAATTATGGGGTGAGGTTCATGCGCCGCAGGAGGCCAGCGAAAGCTGTCACCACGGTCCCTTCTGGCCCCCCGAACCCAGGAGCCGCCCGGAGAGGACGTCGCTTTGAGGGCTTCGCCTTCGGAGCGCTCGGCGGCCCGGCTCCACAGGCTGTTTTTATTTTTTAGTTACATTTAACTCTATGAAATAATTAGTCAACTAATTAATCCCGTTTACAAGCTTTGTCGGATTCTTCAGCTGTCAGTCATGGCCGAGCCCCGGGCTTGGCGCTTCGTCCCTGCTCTCCCGTTCATGTGACTCGGTCTCCATGGCTACAGGCTGCATCTGCTGACACCCCACTCTCTATTTACTGCTTAATTAAGAATTTCACGCTCAGCCCCTTATCTGCCGTGAAGAACAAGAACACACTGTTAAGAAATTCCAAATTTAGGCTGCGGCACAAGGAAAGCCTTTCTTGTCGGCCTGCCCGCGCGGAGCCGCTTCAACTACCCTCTCGGCAACTGCGCCCGCCGCCCTTCAATCAAAAATCATTAAATGGGGCAGAGATAATGAGCATGTAGCATATCAAAAGGAGGATGTTTGCTTGGGCTGAGGAGGAAAAGCTGTGAGGGCCCACGAGCAGCCGCCACTTCAAAGGGAGATGGCGCAGGGGGGGTTGTGGAGCCGATAAAGCGGCATTTGTTCCCGGTTGACTTATGTAAAGGGTCTGGCATGCCGGGGTCCCGCCTCGCAGACGCGCGTCCCGGCGCTCGCTCGTGTCTCGGCGCTCGGGCAGCTGGGCGCGCACGGCGCCGGGACGGGGCACGTAATCCCCCATCCTCGGGCGTACAATGGCTGCTTGTGGGGGGCGGCAAGGCAAGGGCCACGGCGGCTGCAGCTGCCGCCGCGGGATCTCTCCTCCCTTACAGAGCCAGCAGAGCTAGTGCCGCCCTGCGAGGCTGCGAGCTGGAAGAGACGCTCGTTTGCTGGAGTAACCCCCCTCCCTCGTCCTCCCGTCTTAACCCTCAGCAGCGAGGACCGAGTGCTCGGTGCCTCGTAGCGGCCGCGCCGGCAGCGGCTCGCAGAGCGCCGCGTCCGCGGGCGCTGCTCGCTGCCCGAGCCGGGAGGCTGGTGGCTGAGGCAGGCGCCGCAGCACTGTGCGCATCCTCCCCACCCGCATCTAGCTGCTGAAAAGACGGCTGCTCCGGCCGTTCGTGTGCTTTGAATAATGTGAAAGCAGAGTATTCATTTCACCCAAAGTTTTGTGATGTTGTCCCGTTTCCGAGTTTATAATTCATTGTGGGTGATGGATGCTAATGGTCAGTTACTTCTCTCTAGTAGTAATAAAGCAGGATACAGTGTCACAAAGTTGTTCCATTGATTTAAGTAGACCCTATTAGCTTGTAAAATAATTAAGTAATTAAAATATTAGTGTAAACTCAATGTAATCTGTTTCTATAACTTAATCAAGAAATTACTGAAGGAAAATATGAGTGAAACTGATCCCGGGGAAAAAAATGAGAACAACAGAGTTAGTTTGGTTGTGTATTGAGGAATATGCAGAGATGTCTATAGCTATGCTGACAGTTTTTCTCATTCATGGACAGAACCTGGGATGAACTGAAAAGGACTGGAGTAATAATTTGTTACATTTCTTGGGAATTCTGAAGTTTTCAGTAAGATCTTCAGAATGGGAATAAATGCTTCTTAAGGCACTAGGATTTTTTGTGTAAATGAAGAGAGCAGAGTGGACATCATTGCACAATTCTGAGAGTTGTGATTTGGAAAAAAAAGGCCTTCTAAAGTGGCAGTATCTATTTCTCCAGCTGCTTTATTATTTCTTCTTATTATTTGTTATTATATAATAATCAGCTCTTACAAGCCAATGTATTTGCCATCTCTTTGGTTTTATAAGTGAATGTATGTCAGATGTTCAACTTTGTAACTGATATCCTAATCTCATTTTGGGTAGTGTCAGAGTCTTTTTGTAATTTTTGAGTCCTCAGGTAATAATACTTTTTGTTTCCTATAATAATAATAATAATCTATCAGTAATATAGCAAACATTTTTCTAACTCATAAGAATGGAGATCTATAAAATATTTTTAATACTGATTTTGAAAGAACTTAGAACATCTAGCCTCTCCTCCTGACACAATTTCATAGAGGGTGATACTGTGGTTGAGTATCTGTGTGATCAAAGTGAGGTTTGAATATTGCAGAGCCGTCATAAATGGAAAATACTCTCTGGCTACAAGGAATGGAAAAGCTTGCAGCTATAGTTCTCTTGTAATGCATATAGCAAGTTAAAAACTGAAGAAAAATATTTGTATTTTTGGTACAGATAAGGTGTACTAATATCTCTTGTTTTAATTTGTACAGAGTGAAGTTGTATATATTAGCTGTGTTGAATTTAACCTAACTGTATTTGGGAGGAGGAAGCACAGAGTCAAAAGGCTGCTAGTGTAATAAATTAATATCACTTTGATTGTATAACTATTCAGTGCACTTAAACCATGCTGCTTCATGTCTTTATATTCTGTTCTTAACTGTTCTGTGCTTGTTGGACAAGATCAGGATCGCAAAGATTATTTTGGGTTCCCTTCTCTACCTCTGCTTTAATAAAAGTTTTGCATCATCCCAGACATTCAGGTGTGCTCGTCAAATCCTGCTACACGTGTGTGCACGTGCTGCTTTGTGGATGCCCCAAGTTCTGTAACAGTTGTCCACAGGTTGGTTAACAAAGGTGCAAGTGGACTTTAAGTGTTATGAGTTTGTGCTATAACTTGAAACAGGACTCTCTGTGCCCCGCAGTATGCTGTGTTACTAAGTTACCTGGGCACAAACACTGAAGCGGAATAGACTTCCCTCGCACACGCTCACTCTGTAATGAAGCCTGTGCTTACTACATCTCTCATGGCCAGCAGAAAATTGTAACATACATAAGCTACTGCAGGTATGTCATAGATAATGTTCTTCTGTCATGAGATGACTGTGTAACATTTTATATTTCCTGCAAATTGTGAGGAAAATATCATGGTAGCCAACAGTATCCTCCACCAGCTTTACACAGAGATACATGCCACTTTACTTACTTAAGTGAAGCATAAGTGTCTGGGGAGGACACGATGAGCATATGAGGTTGCTTGTCCCTTTGCTCAAAGGTTGCCGTTCCTGAAGTGCAACAGTATCAGCTGCTTAGCTAGAAGTTTTTTAACAGCTGTGTTTCACCTGCCTGGCAGTGTGAGCTCTTGGGTTTATTTTGTTTTTATTTATTTTGTAATAATCTTTGGGGCCTTCTTGTTAGGTTTCTTGTTAGGGCAAAAAGTGCAGAATGTTCCATTTGCTTCAAAAAGGAAGCTGGCCTGAGTAAACACTTTTGGTCTAATGCCTGAGAAGTTTTTTTTTTTTCCCTTTGTTTCTTTTTCCTTTTTTTTTTTTTTTTTTGTTTTTTCAAATGGTTGGGGCATCCATTTTATATTTCTTCTAATTAAAAAAAAATGGTATTTTTGTCCTTTTTTTGGGTCCACCCTGACTACTATATTATTCAGAAGGCTTTCAGTTGTTTGAGTTGCATTTAAGCAGTTCACTGGTCATCTGAAAAGATAATAGAAGCTTTGCCTATTTATGCTTTACGACTCGAAGAATGCAGATACATCATTTTATTCATTGGCAAATACAAATCTTAAGCAAAAGCATGTTCTCAGATATGCTGTCCTTTAATATTTTAAATGCATAAATGTTAGGCAAACTTAGAGACTTAAAGAACAAACAAACTTTAAAGCTATTGTTGAGAATATATAGCCAAGTGGAAAAAAAATGAAATCTTCTAGTTACTTTATTCTTTGTTTTTTGAAACAAGAAGCACAAATGTGCTAACTTGATTCTCTCATGGCATGTTCTTTATGGAAGATGGTGATCTGTGTATGAACTTCTCTAGAAAGTCACAGCAGAATGTTTTTGACCAATTTCATTTATTTTTGTATTAAAATAATTGTTAAAGACAAAGTTTGGAAATAAAAAGCAATAACAGTGGGACAGAATAATTTCTTATGAGCTGTGTGGTGCTGGCCAGTGTTAATTTTAAAGGAAAAGAAGGGTTGTTGGTTGGTGGTGGTGGTTGTTTTTTCAAGGGGTGGGAGAAGAGCAAGGATGCAGCTGCCAGTTCCAACTCAGAAGACAAACCACTACGGAGAACTTGGAAAAATCCAGGCACAGAGAGTTCCACTGAACTCGCAGACCCTCCAGAGAAGTAATCCTAAGCATTACCTTAAGCTAAACTACAGCTCTTCCCTTTAAAACAGCATCATGTCCAAAACCAGGAATAAGTCACTGGAGTTCTTGTAGTTGTTTTGTTCTACCTAGGCTAGTAGCTAGTTCTAACTGGCTACTAGTGTGTCTCAGAGGCCAGACTTTAGAAAGCTTAAGGCTCTGCTAGGAGAAATCTCGCTTTTGCGAGACAAGAGGTCAGTTTCACAGCTAGATGTGACACCTAAGGCCTCGCAGTCCTCTTGAATGTGTTCTGGGGCTGCAAAGATGGCATAAAATCTCTTGGAGCAGGCTGAAAAGCATTAGTGCATCAAGCTAGTGCAAAGCCTTTTCAGCTTAGCTGCTCTCTGACAGGAGAAAGCCTCATGGCTCCTGCCATAAAAAAATTGCCAGCAGAGAAGTACTTTCTCTGGACTAAGTCCAGACTTCTTATATGAGCGTGCTAAAAAGACTTGCAGATAGTTGCTGCTCTTTTTTTTTTTTTTTCCCATATCCTTCAAGTGGTGCGAGGTGAATTTTGACATGTTCTGTAACTGTTCTGCTGAGCAGTGCTAGGCAGGAGAAGTGCATACACTGAAGTGTTCCAGGATGGAGAAACTCTTTTCCAAAGAAAAGTACAGTCCACTTGGCAAAGAAAACAGAGCAGGTAGATTGAATTACTTGACACTGAGTCTTTAATGAAGCCATCTGGATTTCCAAAACTGTTCTGGATTTCCAAAACTGTGGGCGATACACATTTTCATCATTTTATATAAAACAAATCTTTTCTTTCTCAGTTTTCGGATGGATTGATTTCAAGAATGCATGCATGAGTGTTAATGCTGCTACAGATACTACATTTCTCCTGCTTCTTCAAGGCACTACTTGCTTAACTGAACACAGGTTCAGGGCAGGGTGTGTGTCTACAGAAAAAGTTGATTATTTTTTCATCAGATCTGATGAAATGATAAATTATCCAAAGGATTTCTTGGGTTTTTCCAATATTTTACTAATCATTTACCGTAAAAATATTTGTTTTAGGAGCATATTGCCAATGTTATAGGAGAAGAGGCTATTAGAGAGCAAAGACCATGTGGGATGATTTTAAAGTATTAAACAACAGAGGTGAGACAAACTGCTTGGCTAAGAAAGGCTCACAAGAGATCAGTCTGTTTCCTGGCTCTTGGCTTTTTGTCATTCTGATGCTTGCCTTCTTTCTGTGGAAATGTTCATGAGTCCTAGCTGTTTTCTCAGGAGAGTCAGCTGGAGCAGAAGAGAGAATAGGACATGAGATGCTGAAGCTCTCATTGTCAAAAGAAAAGAGAAACCAGTCACAGGCAAAGAGTAAAACAGAAGTCCCTTTTGGAAACTTTGAAGAGAACGATGTGCTTTAACCATGCAGGCATTTGGAGTCAGCAGGTATCTTAGTACTCCTGCACTGTCACTCAGGGGAGTATTAATCTCATCATCTTTCATACCTACTGTAGCGTTTTGGGCAGTAGAATAATGAAGTAGTTCAGTTGGTCTGAGAAACAGGCAGAACTATCAAACATCTCTTGAAAGCATTTCTTATCATTTGGTTTGATAAGAACTCCCCACTCCTTTGCGTAAGTCTGCCACACTGAAGCGCTGATCTTGCCTATTTATGATAAGGGGTATCTATGAGCCTGACATGCAATAATGTTTGCTGTCCTGGCTGGGCACTTTGATTTCTTTTTTTTTCATCACAGTTTATTAGGTCAAACAGGTTGCCAAATCTCCTCTGCTTCCAAAAGGGCACCGTTGGTCCTAGATCAGGTCACCAGGCACACTGCACACTGTAGGCATTCCTGACAGAGAGAATAATGCATGTGCGTTTCTAATAACAGTAATGTTTTGAGGAATTACATAGCTGTTACTTTTGCATGGTAATAGATAAATAAAGCCCATAGAAGTCAAGAGGATTTTTAGTAGATGCTAGTGACTTTCCTGCAACAGGATCTAATATTTTAGAATCTCCTTAAAGGTACAGAATAACATGGCCTTAACAAGCCACACTCACATGCTGCTTTGGGCTGCATCTTTCTCTTGTGTCACCTGCACTGCTGTCAGATCTTGAGGTATTTTATTTTCCATATAGACCTTTCTCGTATTTCATGTCTACCTTTTGGTTACTCCTCTTGTTTCTCCAAGACGTTACTCTGTCTCAGTTTCAGGCTTTCCTAGTGAACCCTGAAGTGAAATGCATGTGGTGTATATTAGTTTTGTAGAATTATCTTTAATATATATGTAACTTTCTGAAATTGCTCTCGAAACCTCTATACACCTGCATGGTTGCTAGGAGATGGTATGTGAAGTGCTTTGTGGTGTAGCAGAATTTAATTCTCTTGGGGGAGTGTTGTCATGGTGACCAAAAGTGGTGTTTTCCAGATTTCAGAATAATTTGGTACTAGCAAGGTTTTGGCTTTAGAAAATACATAGTCACCTTTACGGATGTAAAAATACTGTACTCTACTGAGACTTTGTAGAATGCACCATGTGTTTAAAATGCGTCATTTTGTGATCAAGACTGTGAGTTTGCAATAATGTGTGCCAAGTGATTGTCTCCTGTACATTGAGCTGCCTGTCTTGCTTTATAGCAATAACCGACTCTGATCCTCCTTTTTTTTTTTTTTTTTTTTTCTGGGACCAGGTCGCCCGGGACAATTCTCACAATACAAGAAACTCATTCTGTAGGAGACAGATTTGATCCAGATGTTCCACATACAAATATTTATTATATTTTCCTGCCCGTACCTTTATCTATTAAAGAACACAGTGTATTAGAGACATGGTATTCCATTAGATTACCTTAGTTTCCAGGAATATAGTTGTTCTGTAAGTGGTTCCTAAAGAACCACTCACTGATTCACTCATCCAGTGCCAAGTCTCCTGTATCTTGAATGTGGGAAAAAGCTTAGATTAACTTTGAGAAGCCTCTCCCTTATATGATGGTATTTTAGAAACAGATTCAATATGAAGCTCTTAATTACTTGTTACTTGTTTCTTTCAAAATACAGAATGAATTTTGATGTTGATTAACATTTTTGTTGATGACTTTCAAACACAATCTCTTGCCTTGGATTCATGCTGCAGCTGAGGAAGCAGGACTGTTTCTACAAGTGGTAAAACTGGACCAACATCTGCTGCTTTCATAGCATGGAAGAGGGAACTCCTGTGCAAAGCTTCTCAGGCAGATCCAGCAGAATGGCATAGAGCAACTGTTTGCTCCTTGGTTTCTGTGACTTTACAGAGCATCCAGCCAAGCGTGTGTGTGCATGTGTGCAGGCATATTATAAAGCAGTATTTAAATAAGAAATTCAAATGCATTGCAGTTAGCTTAGAGATTCTGCATTAGTGGAGTCCTTAATTTCTGCTGTGAGATGCAATAGGTGGAATGGAGTTTTGAAGCAATGTAGCTATTGGAAAGCAAGCTATTAAACAGCTATTTATAAGCCTGGGACAAACTGTGCTCACAGCCAGTTTGCATGTAGAGCTGTAACCTGTTAAATTTAATTACAATTTGTTTGGGTTTTCAGGAGGGGCAAGGAGATGAGTGAGTTGAAGGTCAAGAGGCCCATTCTCTCCTATTTTATGCATGTTTTAATCAAAATGCTTACACCTAGTGTATGACCTAGTACAGAAAAAATATCATGTTAATATGATGTGGAACTGGATGCTTACTCTCCAAAGTTAGCTGAGGAGCAACTTCCAGTCCTCGTTTTTCCTTTAGGTCTTCGGTGAGCTGGTTTGCTACAGGGATTGCTGCAGCGGCTTTCTTCAATTTGAGCTTTGTCAATGCTCATCATTCTCTTGAAGTTACACTGAATAGTCTTTAGTCATTGTGCTCATTGATAAAGTGCAACTTATTGTGCTAGCCAGCAAACCAAGAAATCTCTTTTAGAAAAAAGGAGGATAAAATGAGACTTCAGAATTTGTGCATGTTTGCTTTTGAAGTGAAACAAAGATCTTCCAAAATTTTGAGATAGAGGCTTTCCCCAAATTAGATGATAACCTGGTGGCTTAGCCGCTTTCTGGAGACAAGACGCCCGGGTTCAATTCTCTTTTTGCATGTCTGAACAGGTTCCGCCTCATAAATGGATTCAGCCTTCTGGGCTGTTTACTGTTGTGGATTTGTCTTCCTCTCAGTTCCAAGAGCTTCCTTGAAGTCTGTCTGTTTCTAAAGAGTTCCTGTCTTGATGAATAACTACTTCCTAATGTTATGAAGAAAGTAGTTTCTCAAGTTGTGTAGTTACATTGAAAAATACCACAAGCTTTCAGGGAAAGGTGCTATATTCAATTTCAGAATAAAATCATTCATACATGTTAAATAAGAGGAACTACATTTGTGCTGTGGAAAAGCCTTGTGGAAGAGGTGAGCAAACAGGATGCAGAACACCTTGCCACTGGTTCAGGCTGTTTCCCATTACCTCAGAGGATGCAGTGGGAGAGGCTGGGATGGCAAGGCAGGAGTTTTGATTTCTGTAGTTCTTAAGGTCTTAATGCAGTAGGTGAGTGGGGTAGGCAGAGGAGTGGGCTGCAGCTGCTGGACAGCTCACACAAGTCTCCTCTGCACTCTGCTAAGGCCGATGCGCTGCACTCGCCTGCACCTTACAGTCTGCCTTGCAGAGGACTGAAGGACCAGGCTGGCTCTCTCTTTTTGTTTTCAGGCATAAAAGCGGAACTAAAGTGAAGAAATGGCTGGTTAGAGAAGAGGTGGATGAAGTGAAGACCTGAGCTTCACTTCATGGCAAGACCTGAGTGGGACATAATTATTAAAATGAAAAGAAGCAATCAATCTGACAGAGGTTGGGACATGTGAAAGTAGGATGGAGCAGGCAAGAATGGGAACTTAAGCAAAAGGGAGTGTGGCTAGAGGCATGTGAGAGGAGTATTTTGGAAAAAAGGGTAAGTCTTGATGGCCCAGAATGCTCCTGGGTCTTGCGAGTCTTTGGAAGATGTGACACCTGAATTCGGTGATTTCTTCCCAGACCCTATAGCTACACAGTAAAACTGTAGTTTGCAAGTCAGTGATGAAATCCTCTCAGAGAGCGTTGTTTTTTCCTGTATGGTTAATGCAGATGGCTGCCTATGTTAGGATGACGCTTAATCATCACGCTAACATTTGCTGTCCGGTGTCAATGCATGGTGCAGCTTGACTATCTGAGTCAGAGATACAGGTATCCTTACAACTTGATATTTTATAAAGCACGCACAGTTTTGGCAATTCATACATGTAGTCTGGAAAAAAAGAAAACAACTAAATGGACATGTTTTTGAGTGAAGCATCTGGACAGATGGACCCAGAGCCACTAGGAACATGCAGAGGAAAAGGCAAGTGCTAGCAGGGAGTGACTGCAGGAGACAAGGCATCCATCTGCCAATCTGACCTGCTGTTTAGAGAGATTTGCTGCTTGCCAGTCCTTGGATCTGAGATGTGGTGGACAGACTGACAAAGCTTGTCTGGCCCTCTGACTATTAGCTCCTATTGCTCTTCAATGCGGGCATCAAATGTGTAAGGTATCAAATGTGTGTACACATTTCTGGATGTGGTCAGGGACATGGGACCTTATGTGGTTTTCTCCTTGACACAGCCAGTGAGGAGGAAGGGTATGAAAGGAGTGGAAGGATATTGTGCGTCAAAAATTGGCTGTGCAACTGGAGTTGGCAACCACTTTTGTTTGTTTGTTTGTTTCTATGTCCACGTGACCCTGTTTGTAGCTCAACATATGCCTATGAGAGATGGGATCCACCTCATTAAGTGGAAAATGCACATCTTTGCCAAAGGGCTTTTAACAAGGAAACATGGGGGAAGAGGAGAATTCCAGGAATCGTGTAATCAACAGAATAGCCTTAGGTGAGGGTACCTCCTACATTTGCATGCATGCAGGAAGTTTTTGAAGAGTGTCAAGGACAACTTCCTGATACCAGTGATGAAAGAGTCAGCAAGGAGAGGTGCTCTAGTGGACTTCAGACTTATAAACAAGGAAGGGCTGGTTGGAGATGTGCAGACCAGGGACAGCCTAGGCTGCAGTGACCATGAGATGGTAGAGTTTGGGATCCTAAGAGAAGAGGGAAGGGCAGAGAGCAGAATCATAACACTGCACTTCATGAAAACAGATTTTGGCCTCTTCTGGGAACTGCTTGGAAGACTATGATAGGGTCCCCTATGGACCCTCCTATGATAGGATCCAAGAAGGAAAAGGGGCATCCAGAAATACCTGTTTGATATTCATTCCTCCTCAAAGCTGAAGAGGGATTGCCTTTTGTCTGACAAACTCTCACAGGATTTTTATTTTCCACCATTTTTTTCAGCATAGGATTACTGAAGAGTGTCGTGTGTCTTCCTTGCATGGTGGAAACTCCTTTTGTATGTTTGTATGCATGCTTGATAGTCTGCAGGTTGGTTAAGCCATCTTCTGAGATCTCTTCATTTTTTTTCCTCTTCTCCAATCACCAATTGCAAAGATGTTTGCATTTGTGAGAGCAAGATCAAAGCAGATTATTTTTACACGTGTAGACTTCTTTACACGTGTGGTTCTTTTTGGTCATGTTTCATTCAGATGTGTCTACCAATTATCAAGTTTCTCCATTTATTCTTTAATGATCAGTTACTTTCTCACTCTGCATGAGCACAGTTCTACCTGAGTTTATTCAAGAATCACAGAAACGGGTGAAATCCCATTGTTCATAGTATGATCTAGTTGCTTGAACCTGCCTACAGTTTCATTGCCTTTCAGAGCAAGTGTCATTTGCAGCACAGAAGAAACGAACTGAAGTAAATAGCACATGTAAGAAATGAAGGAACAATTGTTATTTGCTGAGAATATATGTAAGGCTCCCTTTCTAACATCTTCTTTTCACCTATTTAATCTGCTAAAATGATCAATAGTTACACAACTGTAAATTTTATTAAATATAGAAATAGAGCAACCTTTTTTGGTGATCTGGTATGCACAAAATCAATTCAAGAACTGTGTGTCCCAAATTCCAAGGTTATCTGATATCTTCAGTAATGTGGCTTTTAACACTTTAGAGATGGATGGCTGCAATGAGAGATCCTGGTTTGTCATGAGGACTCCTGCTCCATCACAGAGGTTTTTCCAGTGCGCTTATGTGGGAGGAATTTCTTACCTAACTCCTGCTTGGCTGGGAGGAGAGTTCCCAATCCAGAGAAGAGGATGGGGAGAAAATGGGAACTGTATCTAGAAGCACTTTTAATTACCTTTTGAAAACTTAAAAAACTTCCCTAGCAGGCTCTGATAAGAGTTTTGATGTGATCATGTTTTAAGAAAGTGATAAGAGTTATTACCTGAATGATTAAAAAAAATTCTATATACATCACAATTGAAGTTAAAATACCAGGTTAGGGAGTGATTTAAAAATATTAATAATAATACAAAAACAGATAAGGATATTTGTTAAGCCTCTTAAAAGTAAAGTAAAATGCAAAAATGTCAGTTAATAGATACATATTATTTCATTTATGGGGAGAATTGTATCTGCAAATATATGGTGTTTCGGTACCAGAAACTGTGAAAATATTCCAAATTAGAAAACAGTAAGCACAACCCAGCAATCAAACTTTTATAACAGAATGGTGCTTTCCATTCTATTTTCTGTGCGTCTATTTCCCATTGAAACAAAGACATTGAAATGGATCAAAAGACATTGAAATGTTTTCCATTAAAAAGAAAAGACATTGAAATGGATCAAATGCAGACTTCCATAAGATTCCCTACAGTTCTTGTCACTGTCATAGTAACCAGATGCTTGTCACTAGACAAGTTTCTTCCCTTTTTTCTCATCTTTATTATTTATCTATTTAGGCCTAAGGTCACCTCTAAAATCAGATAATGATCATAATTCTGATCTAAGCAGTTTCAGATCTAAACAGATCTACACATAGTTTCCATAGGAGAAGAAAAATCATTGTACAAGATGCATGGGGGAGGTGAAGAGGTCCCTTGTATTTCAGGGTACACAAGGGCAGCCTCATCTGAATAAAGCTTTCTACAAGACAGGTTAAGCATGCTGACTGTTAAATTGTCTTAAAGCCTCCTGTACATTCAGGAATTTGTAGCTGTGTTGATGTAACATTAAAAATAAGACTTCAATGTCTGATTTTGAAGACTTGAAAGTGTCTTTGCTCTATTTTTAATGTAAGTTTTTGGAGTAATCTACCCCGTACGTGGCAGTTTCTCAAAAGCCTGGTATCTGCAAACAAAACAATGTGTCAGACTGTGAGTCGCTTTAAACCTATAAATACAAAAAGAAGGTAGATGGTCTTCCACAAAACTTGTAACATGAGTTCACAGGGGTGCTAGACAAATAAGTGAGAGAGAAATATTTTGAGGATTAATAAATCAGATATGGCTCATATATATGTTAGGAAACATCTGAGGCTTGCATCCCCTTATTGGGGTGTGGGTCTAGGATGTGATGTCTGCTTGCCCTTCTCTTGGTTTGCAATGCTGGCCGTTCTTTGGGATATGGTATTAGCTCCATGACTGGATATGATCCAGTACAGCTACTCTTATGTCTTTGCAATCCTGGCCTCCATTGAAGCCTGACTTAGCAAAATATTAAAGCACTTGAGAAAAGTCATGCCGCTTGACTGGAAAAACCAGCGTGCGAGTTTGACTTTGCATTTCCTCAGGGTCATTGCACTTGGAAGAAGTCTGAAACAGCCTTGGGGTGATTTTAACCTGTGCCTGGCAGCTAAATATAGAACAGTAGGTTCCCTCTGTGTCACTAGAAAGGTCTAAAAAGGAGTACAGTGGAAAGTGACATTTTTTTCTAAGGAGAGTTATACATACGAGCATTTTTCATTCCAGTAATTTTATGTTTTATCATAAAGACATGAGACCTAATTCTGTAGTGGACAATATTAATATGTTTGTATATAGCAGTAATTTGCTACATAAAATGCAATATCTGAAAAGGTCCCCTGGGTCAGAAAACAGTTCCTTTCAGTTTTAGGAAACAGTTTTCTGTAATCCCTTTAATTTCCCAAAGTCTTAAAAAAGTTTACTTTTGGTCCTCTCTGATTTACTGACCCAGAGTTCTAGAAGATCACACGGAGGCCTTGTGCTTTTCAGCTAAGCTCTCCTTTCCTCTGGTCATCCCTGCTTTTTCTATTATATCCATCTATGAAGCTTCCAACATACAGTAACATACCTAAGTACATAATGTGGTATTTCCTTTTGTTCAAATTCTCATCTATTTCTAACACTCATGCTCTTCTGCAGTCTTGAACAGGCCATACTTACTGAATTTCCTCTATCAAATCACTTTGCTTTATCACATCTTATATTAGACCAACCCAATAAGTTTGGTAAGACTATATGGAATTTCATCATCTAATCAATAAACTCAAGGGCTTTATTCTTCCATTCAACTTTGAAACAGTGTTTTTTAGTTTGAATGCCAGTGTCAGGCCTAGAGTTACCCAGATTGCTTTCCCCGCTCTCCTAGCAACTTATTTTTCCCAACTGTCAGATATTTCTCATGTTTCTTACAGTCACAAAACTGACTGTGACTCAGCAAGACATTTATAGAAATTACTGTTTTCTGTATAGTAATGTGTATTCATGAATAAATACAATATTAATATGAAATAAATCATATCTGTATTCAGAGGCCATCTAATGTCTTGTTAAGATATAGAGAACTCTAGCAATATATTCTTCTTTTATGTCCTCATGAACTGTGTTGTCAGACTATAAATAATTTATGCTTAACTAGTTCTTCAGTGAAGTTGTATAAAACACAGTCTAGTCTACTAGATATAAAAATACGTTAGACTTAAAAACTTGCATGAATTTTAGGGACAAGAATTCTAGGTAAAGTGATTGAAAAGCGTCAGGATTTGAACTGTTCACAAATCTAAAAATCTATCTAAAATCGTGAAAAGAAGACAAATATTTCTGTATGCTTTATTGCATATATGTATCCCTATATGTATGTTTGTGCATATGTATATGACAAAATCTTAAGTTCTCTGGGAACATTTTTGCTATATGTACTGCCTTAGGTCTTACAAGAATTCTTTCTGTGAATGGGGATCTCAGATTTGTTTGCAGTCCAGTAAGAGAAATAAAAATAATACCAGAGAATTTCATGGCTTTCAACGATAGTAGATGAGGAAAAGATGCAACTGTAAGACAGGAGACTCTCTGTGGTCAGTATAAGTGTTTCCACGGCTTTAGTTTTAATTAAACTGAACATAGTGCCTAAGCTGTCTTAAAGTGTACAGGTTTAAAAAGCTAGTTTTGGCTAGTGATGCTAGTGATGATTCGCCAGCAAGCAATGCATTGTGTACAAACCAAAAGGTGATATCCAGGTGCTGCTGGCTGCTATCTGCAATAGCTCCATCAAAATTAAAATAGAAACTTAAACCAAATTAAATGTGATCATTAATAAGTCGTTACAAAGGTCTCCAATTTTTTTATTTTGATAATAATTTGGTTTAAATATTTTCTATGACCACATTTTTTTAGTGTGTGACATAGCACAAACTTTTATGCTAAGAATTTTTAACTATGTAATCAAAGTATTTGGTGCATCAGAGGCTTTACTACTGGGGAGATCATCACCCTTGATATTTGAGATTGTAGGATCAACTCTGAGATTCCTTCTTCTTTCTAAACCTTCCTGATAAAAAGGATTGGAAGTAAAATCATTTATTTTAAATATGGTTAATGTAGACATATTTATATGCTAATCTTAGATTTTAGAATCACTCTTAAACAATCAAGAAGGAGTGTGAATAAAATGCCTGACAGTGGGATAGAGTGAGGAGAAAAGCTAAGGAGAGAATATTATGTTCTGTGTTATATTATGTCTGACCCATTTCGGCTGCTTTTTCCAGAGCCCTTACATGGACTTGTAAATACATGTAGAAATTTCCCATGGAATTTATGGATTTATGTTCAGGGATATCTTACTCAACTGTGTTTGATAAACATATGTAAGGATAGCTTTGACTTGGACACCAAATCTATTTAGCGCTAACATCAAAAATGTGCTAACATTCTAGTATCATGGCCAACTAGGACCTATACACAGTTAACAGACCTTCAATCCATGTAAGAAAAATCCGTGTCGGGCAGAAATTGTCTGTATGAAGCTGCAGGATTACTTCCCACTTCTTTTGGAAGCCCTAATTTACAAACTGTGACAATAAATGGGACTTGGACAACTAGTTATGGATTGTGATGGGGTTTTTTTCTCTCACAGATGCTGCTGTGAACAGAATTCAGAATTGATCCACAATAGCAGCTTGTATGCCTAAATTAGCAAAATAATACATATAATTTCTACTTGAATATTTTACTGCCTGTTATGATAATGTATTCGTAAAGAACCTGCTATCAGGACAGAATGCAGAAAGTCTTAATACAATATTCTTGCCTCAATTTTCATTTTGTACTAGGCATACTTTTGTTACATTAGAATTGGAAGAATTATTTTACAAGTGTCAGCTTGCTTGTTCAAGAGATAGTCTGAAATCACTAGCAATTTTGTGTCACTGCAATTTCTCTTTCAATTCTTTTTTTTAAAGGATGTTCCAACTTTTGTGACCTCTTCTTGATAGCTGCTCTTTGCTCCCCTCTTCTCTCCACATCTTTTCCAAAGGTTTCGCTACATCTTGTTGGTTTGCTTTTCTTTCCCCATCATGATTTAAGATTGCATACAGCAAGATTTGACTAGTCAAATAGTCACTAGTCTATAATTGCTCAAAAATTGATTCATTATGTGTCAGGGAAAAAACAGACATGAGACATACATAGAAAACAATGCTGTTTTGTAGTGCTTACTTTCCTTATTTTTAATTGGAGACACAAAATAGAAAACCCTGTAGAGTGGAATGAGGATGAAGGATGAAAGATGCAAAACCCAACATCTGTTCCTGCAGCTGACTGCAATCAGACTGATCTTTGCAGCTCTGCACAGAATCACTTGTAAAGCCAGAATCTGACTGGGAGTTTAAGTTATTTCTAAGGTTGGGTTATCATGTGTGTATTTCACAGACATCCTGCTTAGCCATGGATTAGAGGTTGTAAATAGTGACATAACAGGGTATGGATATGGGAATAACCAAGGGATGGTCTAAGAGGTCAAGCTTCAGTAGCCGTATGAAGAGGAGGAAGGGAAAAGCTGAGCCAGGGAATACTGTGAAGGAGGCCTAGGCAGGAAGGACAGAGCCAAGGATGAAAGGCAGCAGCACAGCGGTACAGTAAGAGTCTGAGCTCAAGACCTGTTTGCTCTATTAAGTAGCCATCATCTTTTAAGTTGCAGGGGCTGTGTATATCTTCAGGCCTTTGGTTGTGTAGTGAGCGTTGGGTTGGTGACTTAAAAGGGTGGACCTTCAGTGAAGTAGCAAATACATTTTGCTTCCTGGTGTTGCTATGATAATAAAGTAATGATGATAACAGATTTTTTTTAAATAGAATTTAAGAAAATGTAGTTTGCTTTGTTTTTTGCTTAATAGCTGATTTCTATGGTGATGATCTAGGAGGTTACAGTGATATTGGAAATAATACTGGAAACTTAAAATGCCTGACAAAAAAGAGCTTTTATTTTTTAAGCTTTTATTATTCTCAAATAGTTAATTTAGTTGTGTTTTCTTTGTTTCCAATTGAATGTTTGTTCCTCTGCTCACTGAAATTAAGAATTTCTGGTTCTTCTGTGGACCCAGGCTTGGCTCTACATTTTTCCGGAAAAGTTTATCATGAGCTGCTGTGCTAATTGATTTAGGTTGCAAGTCTATTTGCAGTCCTTCCTGCAGTCAATAAAATAAGGAGAGATTTATTGAAATTGGAAATGATCATTGATGAGATACTCACTTAAGCCAGGAAATGAACAGAGGTATGTTTGTGATGTTACTAATATGCAACATCCACATGGGCAGATTCTTCTGGGAGCTAGGAAGATGTGAACTTGACTTCTTTCAGGCCAAGGAAAGAAGTGTAGAACTTCTGCGGAGGCTGGACGCTTATCACTCTGGCTGCCTCCTGCAGCCGAGAAAAGTGAGTCAAGTCATTTATACTCCAAGCACTTTAGGCATATTGGAGAAACCAAGCCATTCCCATCACCAAACCAAGGGGAATGATTCAGCTGTGAAATCCAGGTCCGAACTCCAAGTCCAGGAAGGAGGATTTTGAACATATTCTTTGCTATTTCCAGTCAGATCATCTTTTAATCCTTTCTCTGCCCAGTATCATTGCTGGTTTTAATTTGGGGTCCCAGCTGTTCCTGTGTGTTGTATAAGACATGTAGTTTACTAACTTAGGGCCTTGTGTGGAGGTGTTTTGTTTGGCTGGTTGTTCTAAAATACCCAGGCTAAGGGAAGTAGTCACTCTTTAAAGAGAAGTCTGTGAAGGGATTGGTATACTTTCATGCACAGATCTACATTTTAGACATAGTTTTTGCCTTTTGGATAAAACTGATTCCTCGGAACAGGCAGCACAAGGTAAATAGCACACTTAAGATGTCAGTTCCTTAGAAAGGATAATAAAATGTGTGTCTGTGTCCTAGCTGCCTTTTGTGGAGGCTCCCAGGCTCCTGATCAATATATTTCAGGATAGTCAGAGCTGTGTATTTTTAAAAAGAAGCTTTTTGGCTGATACTGTGTTTGTTGTGTATTCCTCTTATTACACAATCTTCTAATGATACTACTTGAACTGCTTTTTATTTTAATAAAAGTGAGTCATGGTAAATAATGCATTTAGGAGTTTCCTGTATAATATCACTGGAGGGTGACTGTGTTTAGTTTTCCTTTGTGTGCGTGTATCAGAAGGGACGGGGAAAGGTCGGAGCTTTCAGAGGACTCTGTTTCTGTAACCTTATTCATTAAGCTGATGTTCAGTGTTAACTTTCATTTCTATTCCGACACACTTATTGCATTAAGTTCCATTCCCACATGGCAGCAGCTCAAGTGGTAAGTAAAGCTTTTGTGCAAGAAAAGGAGAGGTTAATTACAAATATATTGGGGGCAGCTTCTGCTTTGGAAAATAGTGACAGACTCTTCGTAGTTTAATCTCTTGGAGTGCTGCCTGTGGCCACCTTCTGACGTACATTGCTGGGCTGAGAAGAATCAACTCTCAGTGATGCATGGAAGTCCAGCATGGCAGTAATAGCTATATATAATTCCACTGCCTCCCATGCAAGCAAGGCTGTTAATGCTTAACAATGTATTGTGTCTTTTAAGGAAGAAAAATGGTTACCAGTAATTTCAGTCACACTACATGCTTTTTACATTCTTTTGAAAAATAAGGCAATACGCCAACAAAAGACTCAAACTAACAAGCAATGCAGAGCAGAGTGCAGCAGGATTTCATGATTCCTGAGTATTGCAGCAAATCCCAAGAATCTGCTTGCAAGCAAGACTACATGTTCTACATACTTGCCAGGCTGAGTTACTTTGGGTAACAAGTGTGAGAAGAGAATCTGCCCTTTTATTATCTGAACTTGTAAATAACCCCTCATATGGGTAATGGGAGGAATGTTTTAATGATGCGTTGATTATTTTTTCTTCCATACACACGTCCATGGAGGATACAGGTATTGCTCAGTTTGTCACCAATATTCTGAAAGTGAAGATCTAAAATAAAACAAATTGGTAGTGTACAGGAAATGTGTCAGTACACAAGGAGTATACAAGGTTGTCCAGTGCCTAGGAAATATAGAAATAGAGCAGCCATAACCAATGTTTGTTGGCTTTCTTATAAGAGCATTAAATTATGATGTTCTGTCGTGCTCTCATGTCTTCTGAAGATGTCATGATTCACATGCAAAGTTGTGGGTTTTTTTGTTTTGTTTTCCTGCATAGTAAGGGCTCTTGTTCTGGAAAACAAATCTAAACCTGCAATACAAACAAATTTTCTTGTCTGTCATATTACTTTTTTAACAATACACAGTAAAATACTAGTCTCAAATATATGTCACAAATCTTTGAAACTCTATATTACATTCAAATGAATAAGGCATTGTTTTTTAGTCAGAAAAAATACCTTTGTGTAGTATTAAGCAATATATGTCTTGTTGTATGATCAGGGTACCATGTTCTCGAGGGAAGAAGGAAAATGAGAAGCGTTTCTTCTTTTCCTCATTTGAAGCGCTATCATTTTTCAACTTAAAGATGAAATAAAGGGTTTAGTAAAAAAATGTTCATCAAAGAGGTGCTTCAAAGCAAGCAAAACAAGACTGCTAGTCATGTTCCTTTCTTTGAGAATCCTTCATAATTCTGTCTGATCTTTCATTCTTGCTTTTAAAAGGAATCCTGTTAAGAACTATACTGAAAAAAAAAAATCTGTGTTACTCTTATTTAGCAGGCTTCAACTACAGAAGTACAAATTGGGCCCATGAGACTGACACAAGATCCAATCCAGGTAAGATGTTCTTTCAGTTTCTTGATACAATCAATTTAGTTTTAATGGGCAAAGAAATTAAGACTAAACCCTTATAGTTAAACATAATGTTTTCATTTTACTTGTACAAGGACTTTGAGATGGTTAATTGGTATTTTGGTTTACCTAATTGCTTGAAAAGAGACTGGGGGTAAAGTAAATTGATAAACAAAGTGCTCGGATTTCCACTAACATAAAATTATTTCTTTTATATGTCCTAGCAGTAGGAATGTGTTTGTATGCACATTAGCAAGGGAAAAAAAAGCTGCCTCTCTGAGTATTAAAGACTGTTCAATTGTGATACACTGTAAGCAGAGGACTGTGTTATGAGGTCTAGGTATCAGATGAGTTTTACTGAAAGACTATACAGTAGAACAGAGAACTGAGCTTTAGCAAGTCACAAGTAGAAAAAATTGAGTTACTGCAAGGAATGTTGAATTTTGACTTACTGTGCAACAGCTTTTATCCATCTCGGCTGTTCCTGCACCCATTGTTTTTGTGACTCCACAGATGTAATGAGTTACTTTTTAGCTTTTAGTATTGTGTTTCAGAGCTCTCAGATGATAGGAAATAATATCACCTGAGGCTTTAACATTGTTTCTGTGGTACAGCTGCATCTGAAATTTTGTTTTGGGTCGCTTAACTCTGTAAATTATGGAGGCATTTTACCATTTCTTGTTTTTTGTTTGTTTGGTTGGTTTGGTTTTACTATTTCTAACTGTAGGAAGCAAAGTCTACATATGGAAGAACAGTTTTTCTCAAGGAAAATAAAATATGGGTATAAATATATTATGTACATGTTAGAGCTCTACATTTTTATTTCTATATTAAGTATTCAGTTTCAGTAATTACTTGATCTGATGGAGCAGTTTATTTATGTTACAATTTGGGGAAAGGGTACCTTCAACAGGAGAGCAGAGTCTTTGTTTTTTTAAAAGGAATTTTAACACAGGTATGTAGAATTCTTCATGGAAAACATGTTCTTCAGGCTGTGGGGATCTTAAGTAAGATGGTCAAAAATATTTAAAAGGAATTCCTTGTTTATGTTAGCATTCTCCTTGGTGTGCTATTAGTCACTATTAGTCAAAATACCCTAATATCAGTGTTAGCTGTTACAATATAATCTTAAGTGAACAAGTACCATATAAAAATAAAGTGTTTTCTGTTTGGTTTTTTGCTTGTTTAAAAAGAGTTTTTGACATTTTTCTCACTCACATCTAATCAGATGTGGGTGTTATTTTTATCCCTACATCATTTAAGATGGAATCTCTGATGCTAAAGAAAGCAGACATTAAATACAACCATTAACTAAAGATTGT
>JAWLRI010000055.1:1056446-1116570 GCA_034781795.1 Crypturellus tataupa | reverse complement strand
GGCAGGAGAGGGTTCCCAGCCTTCCCCAGTGCAGCCGCGAAATCGGTCTGCGGATGCCTTATCAGATGCTGGCTCCTCAATGCGCACTCGGGACCGCACGGGGGAGAAGGCAGGGATGCTGCTGAGAAGGTTATTGTTATTGAAATGAAGCAGGCAGCTGAACGGAGCCACCTTGGACAGTGATTTGGGTCTGTCGCAAGTGTTTGGTGTGTGCCCCTCATCAGGTCAGGCGGGGAAATGGCCCCGCGTCGCGCACATGGGCCTCTTTTGGGAGAGAAGAAATGCGTGCGTGATGCAAAAGGCAAGAAAACAAACTGTAGGAGGGGATTGAAGGAATTAGTTGCCTTGATCCTTTGTGGGCCCGTGCTTCTAAGGGTCAGACCTTGCATGGGGCAATGTAAAGGACTCTGGATGTGGAGCAATAATTGTAATGGACTGTAGTGGACAGGGAACCTGGGCCCCAGTGTTTTGCGATGATCAAGGTCCTTGCTGCTGCCTACTCAGACCAATCCTGTTAACTGGATCCCTTTGAAAACAGCGTTTTTAGGCCATGCAGAAAAATTGGTATCAAGAAGAGATAGCATCCCTTTGCTGCAGATGCTGTGTGAAAGGGAGATGAAGAAGCTTGGAGCATCCTGTGCTGAGGGGGCCTGCGGACTCAACTAATTTCCATGTCTGTGACCTTTCTTGTACATTATTAAGTCTTAGTAGCACCATCCTGATTTTATCTGGGGGGAACTCCATGTCCTAAGGGAAATGTTCCATAAAGGACTTTGATCGGCCCAGAAGTGCATGTACCACTTCGTTATGGCTCAACCATCTATCAAGAGAGTGGTCTTCATGAAACATGACCACAGTGAGTCAAAAGATCTTAGTAAAAAGAAAGTGAAAAGAAATATCACACTGGGACAACAGGGATGTTTTTACCAGAAGTATCTTGTGTGAATCACGATAATCACATTCTGAGCTTTTTAAGTCTGTTACAAATATGAGCATATGGTACCACAGCATGATACTGCTCCCCGGTTAAGGTCTCTGGGCAGCACTGGAACTGGATAAAAAACAGAAATTCTGTTTCTTTTCCATTAACTTTTGAAATGTTTAAACCATTTTCTTTTGGAATGAAACAGAGTGTTGGCTTGCTCTAGCTCCAGTTCTCCCCCCACCTTTTTGTAAAGTTGAAGTGCACGTCACAACATTATTGAAAACATTGCTGAAAGCATTATTAAAATTTTCTTTTACCCTAAATGCATTTTTCAGTAGATATAACTTTTAAGGAGACAAGTCATCCTGCAGACTTTGCTCAGGCTACTCATGTGTGAGTCGTTAGGAAGGCTGGAGGTCTAACTTTGAATTACTGCTGTGTCAGAAGCTGGTCTGCAGTTTCCATAGTTCTTCAGAAAAAATAATTTGATTACACTTATTGTCTTTATAAATTCCAAATGAATGATCTCACTTCCATTTGTACATCCCACCTACTTGGTGGTTCTGTATTTGCTTTGTACAGAAGAAAGGCAAGCCCTTAAAAATGTTTGTTCCTAATATTGAAATATAGAAAAAAAAATCAGAATATTTTTCCTCATGCTTATTGATCAGGGATAAAAGGGAATTCTAGGTGAAAGACCTGAAGAATAGAGCTAGTCTCTGTGAGGGGACTGATTCTACAGACATGAATCTTTTCTTCCAATTAGTTAAAATTCACACTCTGCCAGCTCTTTCAGGAGGTCCTTGGACCAGATGTGGGTTGCACAACCATTTCTGTGTGATGGGATGCATGTGTTCACCTTGGTTCTTAGGAAATAGATGTCCTCAATAACTGACACAAAGAGAAAAATCTGCTTTCCCCTGGAAGATGAGCAGCTGTCCTTCTGGCATGTCAGCAGAGAGGCCAGAGAAGGAGGAAATTATAGAAATAAGATAATGAAATACCTCAGTAATCCTCTCAGGGATGATCTTTGCTCTATATGATGTCTGCAGGAGGCATTTCATGTCTTCACCTCTGTCATTCCCAATGTTAATATACTGTAAGCAAGAACCACTCTCCATTAGTTCAAATCTCTACTCTTCACTGCAACATCCCTACAGTCTGTATTCCTGGGCACATTCTGTAAAAGTCCCTGGCAGAGGATGGCCAAATATCCTAGTCCAGGTATTCCAGTTTCCAGAAATGTATCTTGCTGTGTTGTTTATTGTGGTGTCTAAAAGTTTTGATTTCCTTGTGATATATGTTTGCCCAACTGATGTTAAACAGCACAGGGTTGTTTGTTATTTGTAAGTAAGGCTATTGGAACCATTTATCCTAGTTTTAGCCTTTCCTAATATCCAGAGGCAAAATTCCCCGTCACTGCAAAGTTGATGAAAGACTAAGTTGCTCCTCCTTCATGTTCACTCAAAGAGACTTAAACCAGAAGAAAGTTACCAAGAATATGGTCAAGCAGGCCTATATTTATGATTCACAGCCCAAGCATCCAGGAAGAACTGTAATAAGACAAAAAATTGATGAACCTTATAAAGGTTTTATACAGCTAAACCCTGGAGCCTTATAACCACGTTTTGTAAAGAGTCACCTTAATTCAATGTTTACTAATGATGTCCTTCATCTGTATTGCCTGTATCTTTTCCTGTCTGGTACAAAAACAATGATAATATGCTTAATAGCTAAACAAAACAACCAACTGTATTGCTGTTGTCTTGATTACTTTTAAGTCTTGTGTCTCTCCTGCTTTGATCATGTATTAGGAGTGGAAAATGGTGGTAAAATACCGTTGCTTCAAAGCCATTGCTGTTTGTGTGCATTTGACATAAATAATTGTGCAAGTTGTAGGTTGCGGGGGATTCAGCCCCGCTTGTTTTACTCATGCAGAGAGTATAGCTGACTTTTAATGGTGTGAATTGTCATCCTGTGTGGTTGTACAATATTTAAAATAAGAAACTTTTGTCCTTGTTTTGATTGAGAACATGGCTGTATTTCGTGACATCGTTCCTGTCTACTGTGTAGATTGAACCACTTTATGAGGTCTACATAGTTTATCAGTAAAATGTTATGTCAGGAAGGAGGACAGCTTTTGCTTGAACAAAAACATTCTTAATTAGAGAACTACACTACATTCCTGCAAAATCAGGGAAAAAAAAAGTTATTTCCCATATATATGTTTATATAGTGTCAGAGCTTGGTTTTCTCCTTTGACTGAACACCTTTGACTCCTGATTTGCCTTGTTATGAGTAAGAAGAGAAGGAAGGCCACCGTAAATAGAAAAGAAGATCAAAACTAGCCCTTCAAGGCAGTCAGTTGTTGTTTCTTAGGATCAGAGAATGCAGCTCTGAAGGTGCCAGTTTCTTGCTCTTGATTGCCAAGGTAGCCTAGAGGAGTAGCATTGCTAGGGTGATTAACTTTACCTGATGCAGGCATCTAAAAGTTAGTTATCTATGGCTACCCTGGCTACCATTTACCGTCAAGGGAGAGTGAGAGGAGCCTCATTGATAACATGTTTCTTCCTTGTTGTTTGTTGTAAGATAGATGAAGAGTTCTCTTGAGATGCCCCCAGTGACATTACTGGAGTCCAGGCTGAGCAGCTTGCAACTGTTTTATGTTAGGTGAGGTTAATGCCATCTGTAAAGGTCAGTGTTATGAGAGATAAGCACCCATGTAAGAGTATCGTCTTAAGGCCACATAAATTCTGTGCCAAAAACTTTAAATTAGCTGCCTCATGTCACTTATTTTTTCCTAAAAGGTTTGTATTGTGTCCACCCAGAGATATTATGTGGTTCAGTTCCAGTTCTCTGTGAATATTTGGAGCAGCCTGGCTTCAGTGAATGTGGATCAGAACATAGATACCACTGGGAGAGAAGGTGTCACTGAAGAACATGGTTGAGGCACCTGATTACTAATTAATCAGACACGAGAAAAACCTCATGGAATCAGTTTCTATTTAATTATGGAAGCCTCATTTGGCATAGGAGCATATGCTGCTAACTCAATCGAGTGCTTTCAACTGACATCAAATAGTAATTATCAGAAAGAATCAAGTTTTTTGATTATTCATACTAATTTATTGAACACTTAAAATTAATGAACCTCCGTTATTTTAAATTTGCTCAGTTGCACTGGGAGAAAAGGAGGGAGGTAGGGAAGGAGAATTCTCACAATTTAAAAGTACAGAGACTTGTTTAAAGATAAAATAAGTAAATTACAATATGGCATGAAATCCCATCGGTGCATTGATATACGTGAAGGAAAGTTCCTGGTGTGTTCTGGAATTGAGGGAAGTTCTGACAATAGCTTCATTTATACAAGTCTTCAACACCCAAGATCTTCCAGTGACATTTTCGAGTCACCCTAATGGGTTGGGCAGTGGACAGGAGATTTATTTGTTTGTCAAAGTGTTTCTATTTTAACCTCTGATTGTTCCAGTGTGTGACTGAAGTGCCTTTATATGCTGCTGGAGATGAAGAAAAGGTAGCCTTTTAGCTCGGTCTGATGCGGAGTTTTCTGCCCCTGCTCTTGGCTTGATTTGCATTATTCCAGCCCTTCTCCTGCTGACAATATATTGGTGGAAAGGTTACAGCTGTGATAATTGCCTCTGACCTCCTTTCACAGTAGAGAACACAGGGTCTCTGTCTTCTGTCTAAGTCTGGCTAATTAAAGCATCTCTTTTAGATACTAGTTTTGAAAAAAAAAAAAAAAAGAGAGGAAAAAAACTCAAAACCAAACTACAAAAAAAGCTGTAATTTATTTTTTGCGCCAGTTAATACATTATGCATTTACGGGTGTTACAACACTTGTGCTAGTGAAGCTGCTGTGGATTTTTAGTGGGATAAATGAGATGCATGTTCCAACCTAGAATTTCTGATTGTTGAATATATTCTTTTAGCTTTTTCTGAGTAGTCAAGAGATGCCCTAGTATCAGTAAATTAAAATGTATTTGTTTAATCCTTTGTCAAAAAGAAAACAAAAATAAAAAATGCTTAGAAAAGGTATGTAGTCCTTAACAGCAACAACAATAGTAGTGTATAATGTCAGAAAATTGTATGTAGTAATTGATTTACTATCATTTTTTATTAACTTGTAAGGCTTTTTTGTAACTGCCTGCAATTCTGTGTTCAGTCGCAGGAGCTGACTTAATTCAGGTCACACTGAAAGAGAGAGTGCCTTTACCTACATCAGGTGCGTGACAGTCTCTGGCTGAAAGGTTTGTTCTCTTTTACTACTATTTCCCAGAATATATATGTTGTTATATTTCACTTCAATATTTTGCACATCTGTCAAGCCAACAGGGCTTCTTGGCATTCATTTAAGCATTTCATTGAGCCCTACCTACCATTGCTCATGACAAATGTGTGAATCCACATTATAAAAGACTATAAACTTTTGGTAAGAAATACCATAGCAGATCAGAAAGGTCATGGAGAATGTAAGACTACAATGTATTCCAGTGCTTCAGAGTGATCTTAGTGTAATAGTCTGACGTTATTGCCCAGTTATACATTGAGTCAGGCAGCATAATAGACCAGAGAGAGGGGAGATCTCCAAAATTTGGTTTCAGGTGCCTTGCTGCATATTAACAACAGCAATCTGTGACCTGGCAGTCGGCCTTTGAGATGCTTTTACAGAGCATTTCCTCTCAAATAGACAAGTAATGCAAAGGCAGAGCTTGCCTTGAGGAGCTCTCCCTGGCTTTAATTTCTCTGTGTTTCCCTATTTGGTGGCAGAAAGCTTGCAATGTTTTCCTGCTGCACAGTGTGACTGAATGAGTTCTAGTTCATCTCAGTTATACATAAGCTTTTCCCTCTGTTTTCAACATAAAATGAAGCCCTCCCCAAGTGAAAATACCAGAATTTCCCTTATAGTCTTTTATAGGAGAGAGGTAGGTGCTCGCAGAGGCCTCCAGAGGGAGGCCCTGACTGCGTTGGTTTAGGCATTACTAAACTTCATGTACAGGATTTTCCTGTGTTGGCTTCAGGCTAAGCCAATTTAGGCAATTAATTTATGAAGACTGGCTCATTAGCTGTCTGAAATTGAAGTGCAAGTTAAGGACCTAAATTTTGTGAACTTGATTTCTCCCGGTATTTTAGGATGATAAGGCTGGGAAGTTTCATTTTAGATTCAGCTGAAAAACAAATCTTTGTGGAATCAGCAAGAGTTGCCATGTGTCCCAAGTCAGGTCTTCATTACCTCATGAAATGGGAAGACTTCTGCTTTTTTATGGGCTTTCAACCTTGTAAGAGCCAATTATTCCCTTTTGAAAATCTTTCATATTTTATCTCACCCTGAGAATTTAATCTTTTTCTTAGGGCATTGGAGAGAAAACGTGTGTGAGAAGAGCTGGCACTTTCTTTTTTCCTTTTCCTTTTCCTTTTCCTTTTCCTTTTCCTTTTCCTTTTCCTTTTCCTTTTCCTTTCCTTTCCTTTCCTCATGGATGTCTAAATTTCTTTATCATTTTTGTGCATTTTGACTTTATGCTGAAAGTTTTCAGAGTTTTGGGTGACATAAATAAAAATAAATGAAGCAGATGATTGTCAAGCTTATTCACAAAGTAGAACATAGGGTAAGTGTGATGACATACCTTGAATTTTTCTTTGCTTTTTGTAAGTCCCACTGAGCTTGATACTCTTTTTTTTTTTTTTTTTTTTTTTTTTTCCCAGTTATCTCACTGTTCTTTTTTGCTGCAAAGATGATCCTGGGAAAACTGACTGTTTTTCAGTAAGGCAGCTTTCTTAAAGTGTGGAATATCCCAGAAAGCAGTTAGTGTTGCTTCATCATGCATCAGGATGTTAATGCCACAGATGCTTGGTTATCAAAGATAATTCTTTGAGCTAGTAAAAATGGTGATTCTCTCTTTGTATATACTTCTTTGTAGTTCCTTCTGATGCCGTCCTGAAATGGTCACATCCCGAAACATGGAATGATGTGGGAAAAGGCTGGGGTGGATCCAACAACAGCATCCCTGGCACGGGGGAAGATGTCATCATCTTACCTAGTAAGTAGGGAAGGAATAGTCTGCAGTTTCCCTAGTGATGCTGGGTCCTGTCTACTTTAGGATAGATTGTTGTGTTGCAACGTGTGCTCATTGGCATTGGTGTCCATTCTGGTACATGCAGGCCAGCACATTTGTTCCTAGTCGTGTTTGCTCTAAGCTATAGCACAGAAGTGTGAGTTTTGGAATAGAATACTCACTGTTTTTCATTTACACGTACACACACAAAAACTTGCTTACCCACACTGATATTCCAGCTTGATTTTGAGCGAGGGTTTTCTTTCCAGAGCACAGAATCTACTAGACTCAGAATCAGAGCTCACACAGAGATCATTTCTTGACTGACCTCTCTGGGTTTCTGTGCATATTTCACGTTTCCACAGTTGCACCATTTTCCATTTTATTTTCCATTCCATATCCTAGATTATCAATGATTGTCTTTCGAGACCTATACAGTGGATGTTTCCTAGGTGTTTTAGCCTGTTTTGGTGTTTCAACCTCAGACCTGAGATACATTTAAATCAAGCTTAATTTGCAACCTTATTGCATGAAAGCTGTTTGTTTTTTAGGCGTCTGCAGTAAAATCTGGGGGAGAAAATTAGTGATAATCATTGCACCCCATAGCTGACCCTACTCTGAATAGATGAGCCTTGATGTTGGACTAGATGATGTGAAGTCCTGAAGTCCCTTCCAACCTGAATTATGCAATAACCCTGTGAATACTGTGTGTCGGTACTTTTTGTTGGCTCATCCTCAAAACTTCTGTGAGAAACCATATAAATCCATCTGTTTGCCTCAATTAATTACACTTCTGGAAATAGAGAATGCTCCTTGCCTCTCACACCTATTTTTGGCTTATGAAGTCTTAGTGTGGAAGGAAATTTCCATTGCTATGTACTGGCATTTTGGAGTTGAGCCCATAGTTAGGACTCCTCTATGCTCCTCTGTGTCATCAAAAATAATGTCAGCTATTATAATAAAGCCCATGAGACTGACAACGAGATCAAGGAGGGGAGACTAAGTCAGTGAAGTGGACTCGGTTTGGAGTTTCTCTCCTCATTTGTTCAGACAGTAAGTTCTTAGGATCTAGTATGTCATTTTAGGAAAAATAAAGAAATCTTCAGTCTTCTGACAAAGGAGTTAATTCTGTATCATCCTAAAGTAACATTTGTCTTTATTTTTGAGGAGAATTTACAGTGAATTAGAAAAAAATAGAAAATATACACTATTCTTATTAGTTTCCTATTTCCTGTCAAACAAGCACAATCTATTTGTATTAATTCCATTATCTGACTACCAGTAATGAATATATTTCATTAAGTTTTTGTACAGGCAGAGCCCAGAAAAGCCAGAGATATCTTTCCACAGCTTTGCTGCTCATGTGTAGATCCTGTATCCTATCTACCAGCTCCAAGTGATTGTCCATCCAAAATGACAGTATCAGTCTATGTTTAGGCATCTAAAACTGTTACTGGTCAACACAGTTAGTGAAGCCTGAAGAGTTACTGAGGTGATAAAATGTGGCTATCTACTTTAGTGTGAATTGAATTGCTTTTTAGGATTTATTGATGGTATTAAATAGAGCTCCAGAGGTCAAGTCAGTTTTTAATATGAAGGTATCTTGTCCTTTGAGACACCCTAGGACCATCCTGCCTGTCATCCAGGTGTCATCCTAGATGGGCACAGATCTCTCCTGTGCCACATTTGCCTGTGCTGTTCAGAGGTCTCAAATAGCCAAATGTATTTATTTCAGATAACATTAAATGCCTAAATTGGGATCAATGCATATCTTCTAAATCACGCTGCAAAGGTCCATATCTCTGCTAGTGGCTCCTATAACGAGCTGTTTCCCATGGGGTTTGCGGTCTCTCTGATCCTCCTGGTTGGGTTATGTGTGCCTCATTCTTCATACATCCTAGAGAACATGGCCTGAAAGCAGTGCCAGGTAATTTGTTGTGTATCCCATTATACCCAGTTTACCAGTTGCACCTGTTTATAGCAAATGAGTCTTAAAAGACCAAAGAATTTCAGTTTTCCAAAGCTGTACGAGTCAAAGGCAGAAATGAAGAAGCACAATGGTGCCACTGGTAGCTTAGGCCTCTGTACTTATCAAGGGTTGATTACACGGGATGTGCTCAGGCAGTCACAGGAGGTAAAGCACAACCTACAATGAAGTATAAACTAAAAGGAAAAAAAAAACATGTTATTTAGATTAGATTAGAAAATGGAAACAGAACATTAAGGTTCTGGTAGTCCTTTACTGCATTGCTAGCTCACCTGCAAATCCAACTGCACTGTGTTTCTTGCAGAGCTAAGTGTTGTCCTCTCTGCAGACCATCTTATTTTAGCCTCCATGTGAGATGTTGACCTTGTATTTTGTCAGATAAGGCAAGGCCCTTCACACATCGGTCGTGCCCATCGGTCGTGTAGGGGATGCCTACAGCCCAGCCCGGCCCATCTTGTTCTAGAACTGTGAACAGCACAGCTGCATCAGGGTGTTCATACACTAATTAGCCCTCCTGAGATGGAGAGCTCATTAGCTCAGGCCGGGCACTGTGCTGGCATGGCCGCACGGCCTTTGGGTCAGAGCAAACATCATCAGAATTTAGAGCAGTTCTGGTTCGGCCAGATGAACTGAGGAGTCTTTGCACTATGCTGCAGTGAATAGGAAGGGGATTCACTTTGGTATAATGGTGCCTGCTGGTTGGGAGGCAACAGGGCAGGAATTGAACAATTTTACATGATCTGTGTTGTTCCCTGGACAGGAATGTTTTGTGCTTGTAAGGAGTCGATAATAAATGTTACTCAATCCCAGAAGACAAGTTAATGCCTGAGCTGTCTTAGATGCTTCAGTTTCCTGGTCCTGAATCCTAGTGGTCAGCTACTTAGTGTAGGATGCTCCAAAGTTTGGAATAAAATTGCCTCTGCACTAGAGAAGAGCCTTATTGAATGGTTAAACCACAGCAAAACATTTAACAGCTAACACAAAAAAAGCAAGTGGCATTTCTGCTAGTTTCAGTGGAGCATGTGCATCTTCTAGCCATACTCTTTGACTCTCTTTTTGATATCATCCATAACTACCTCCTAACTCCTTCCCTAGAGTGTGCATGCAATAGACGTTGGTCTGTCAACCGCTGTCAAGTTCTCTGTGTCTGATTCCCTATTGGATGTACGTCTGTGCCAGCCCCAGCTGAAAAGCTTTAGCTCAAGCTGGAAGAACTTGTGCTTTTACCTCTGGAGGTTCATTATGAGAACTGCAGTCGTCACACAAGGCCCTCTCATCTGCACGAGTTCTCAGCAGTTGCACCACCTTGAGACACAAGCTGGATGAGTTTAGTCATGCCACGCTGGCAGCCAGCAGTGGCATTAGCTTCTCAAGCCCCTTGGATTTGCAGGGCTTTGGTTTATGGTTTCCAGGATGACACACTTCTGACACAGCAAGCTCTGTGTGGAAGGAGAACGTGTTATAATTCCAGGCGCTGGAATGTTGTTCTGAAGGGTATTGATATGATATCACGTAGCCTCTGGCAATTTCTTTTCTCTTCTCTCTCTCTCTCTCTCTTTTTTTTTTCTTAGTGGTGGAATTCACTCTGTTATTCATTTTCTGATTTTGATTTTCTTTGAACTTTTCCTGTTTGAAGAGATGAATGCTGGAGTGCTGTATCTCATATAATAGCTCTTCTGTTGTGCCTGATTTCCATTCAATGGCGTGCTATGGTGTTTTATATAGCAATGTGGTTGATCAAAGGCATTTTGTGTCATTGCTGGAGTCATTAGTGCGTTTGCAGTGTTGTACGTCTGAACATTAAGGCTGTGGCATACCTGTGAGGTTTTGTCTCGAGAAAGTATATGTATAATGAAATGTAGCCCTGTTTTGGGGCTTGAATTATTCTTTTCTGAAAATCTTGCTTATTATTATGTGAATGTATTTATGGGAGAAAAAAACTCAGTTTTATTTCTCTCTGAAGGTGAATCACTTAAGCATTGTGACCTAAAGCTTATCATTTTAACCCCTTAGTAGCCACCTCCCTTTATTACATAACTGGGAGCATTCTGTAAGGACCTTATTAATCCTGAAAAAGCTCCTTTGAATCCATTTGTTTTTCTTCTCAAGTGTGGCAGGACCTTTGTTCTCCCATTCTTTTTTTTTTTTTTTTTTGACTGCCAATGAGCCTTCTGTTATTTATGCAGAACATTATTGCACTTTGCTAGGATTTCGCACAGCAAAGCATCACACACCAAAGTGCTGTTTGTTTACAATGATGAAATCCCAGGTTTGCACAAATATCTCTGCATGGGAGAATTTCTCTCTCCTCCTGTTGTTTCACGGCTCACACCCGTGATGCTACAGCTACAAAGCAGTCAGCATTTCCTTTTCAGCTTTTCCTTTTTAAAGTTTTTTTTAGAAAGATGTGCAACTCAGCAAAAATATCTGTTCTAGACTGAAACTTGACATATAAATGCTATGCCTAGGAGCACTTCTTTCTTTTTTTTTTCCTTGTAAAAATGTTTCAGTCTGTGTTTGATGAATATACTTATGGCCTTTGTCAACTGCAGCTTTTTGCCACATTCTTGAGCTGTGATTTCACAAACTAGATTCCCCTTCTGCCTGAGAGATATCATTTCAGCAACGTCTTCCCCCTTATTCTCTTCTCTCTGTTTCCCATCCTCACATACTGTGCTTTTCCTTCTCAGTTCTGCAGGGCATAGGACTATGCCTGTCCTGTAAAGAGATTATGCACAGGAGTTTCTTCATGCCTGTGAAAATGTTCTCATATTATGAGATTTAGGAAAAAAATGCAGATTGCATATGCTCTGTAGAGACTTATTATATCTGAAAGCTGTGAAAAACTTGCACGCCTGAAGGGTGCTTCAGCCTGAAGATTTAAGGAGTTTCCTTTCAACCAGGGTTTTCTGAAAACCACGGGTTCTGGTGCTGCTTGGTATAGTCCTTGAGAACAGAGACATGGTATATCCTGTGCTCTGTGTATGTCCTTTGCTGGTATCCAGAGAACAGGAAGAAAACAGAAATGGGGAAAGCAAAATACAGGAGAATACAGGGAATGGAGGAGTGAATGGCACATTCAGAGTAGGACCATGTGTGCAGAAGGAACAAACCAGTAAGCAGACCCAGGACCCCTGAGCATCCAGTGCTTTGCTCTTCCCCCAAAAGCTAGGAAATTTTGGGGCTTCAAAAACAAAAAATCAAAAGCTAGTAAATGTCAATATTAAATCCATCTGCTCACCTTCTGTTCAGTCCATTCCTGAGAGTACTTTGTGTTATCTTTATTACATTATGGCACATCACAACAGAACCTGCAAGGACCATCACAGCCTTTGCATGGTGATTCCCTGAGGACTCTCAGGGACACAGGACAGTTTGTAGACAAAAACAGATTTCTGAAGACCTCAGGTTTTATCTTAAACCCTATGTTTACCATAATGAGAGAAATACAAAAATTAGGTCCTGATTGCATGTACTCATCTCAGGAATCATGTTGCCGGGCCCATGTGGCCTCTTGGTACATCAACTTGGATGACTGAATTTGTTATCTTTAGCTTTAGTTAAATACATAAAGATTTCTTCATTTTTTGTCCTGGATTGTGACTGTTGTTATTTACTTTGACAGCTGCAGTTATCTCACCTGATGGGGACAACATCAGACCTCCAAAGCTGATTTGTCTTTGAAGTCAGCAGTTTTGCTTATGGAAGGACACAGTGTGAATTTGTCCTTAATAAGGCAGAATTTCTGGATGTTCTTCAGATGTAACAAAAAGCCTTGTACCTCTGCCTTGGAATGATACAGAACATTTTGTCTCCTACTGTGGAAGACATCAGACTGATCAGGGAAAAAACATTCTAACTTTTAGCCTTGCTTTCACATGACTCACAGATAGACTGATAAATGCACTGCTGCAATGTTCACAGGGCTCAGTAAACCCTAGATGGTAAAAAACCTAAATCTTTCTCTTTCTACAAGCAGGAGGTTGGAAGAGTTGATAAGCTTCTACACTGCATGGTTTGAGTCAAGTTCCAATTATTTGTTTTGGGGGAAAGACTTTCCTTGTGCTACCTATTGCATGGTGGTTTGTCTCTTCCTCCAAAGCAGCTTCTTATGGCTATAGGGAGAAGCAAAACTATTCATTTGCCAATTTATTTAAGATATTGCACGTCTCTTCCCATGTTCGAGACCAAAACTGTTTCAAGTGCCCCATTCTCACTGCTTTGACAAAATCCATTGTAAAATGTGCTTGTTCCTTAATCTGTCCTGTTTTGTGAATCTGTGCCTTGCAGTAAAGAATATGAGATCAAGGGAATCCATAGCAAATCTCTGGGTAGGAGTTGACAGCTGTCATTATGTTGAAGAATCTCATTTTCTGCAAACTATTTCTATGGAAGTCACAATTAGATCCAAAGCACAGGCCCTGAGTAGCAGTATCTTGTTGAACTCTCTGCTAGGAGTTTTTGCTTCTTATTCTTCCAGGGCCACACAGTGACTCTGAGAGATGCTGTACCGGGAAGCTGTTACTCCTCTTTATAATGAAATGATCTGGAAACCACAATTAAAGGGCCTGAACTGGCCTCCGCTGCAATCAACTGAAGAGCTCCCAATAAGTTTTAAAAGCACTAGATGGGCCTTGAGGATGCAATTCACTTCTGGGGGCTACCTTAAATGCTGCACAACTTCAGTCATTACTCACGTCCTATTTTGAAAGCAAAAGTGGCACTTAAATGGTTCATAGGCCATGAGCTGGCATCTTTAGGCGGCACCAGTGGCATTGCTGTTGTGCCCAGTCATCATCAGCTCTGCTCTGCAACATAAAAATATACATTAAGAGGCAGTCCCAGCCTGACATGGAAGGAGGGATGTGGAAGAATATGGCAACAGAGGTTGGTGTGTGACCTGCAGTAAAATTTCAAGCCCTTGTATTTAAGCCCTGTGTTCTCAACCAGACAGGTTCCCTAACGTTGCTTTAATTGTACTTTGAAATGGAACCAGTATAGGAGGTGATCAAGATTTACTTTCCAAAGCACAGCCAGATTCATCCAGAGAGGCCAGCATGTCTCCAGCTTGCTACACTTCACAGGCATTCTTACAGCTTCAAGTGGCATTTGATGAAACTTAATCACACAACAATATCATTATAAATATCGTTATTATTTCTTATCAGATTACAGTCACACCATGGAGCCTCACAGCAGATGAAGCTCTTCGGGATGCTGTGCAAGCACACAATCCCTAACTGCCTTCTTTTTAAGCAAAAAAAAAAAAAAAAAAAGAAAGAAAAAAAGATTTAAGTAAAGCTAAACTCAGGCAGTGACAATATTCTGAACTTTGCCACCTCTGTGCCACTTCTGGCAGGTCAGCAGGTTGGAGGCCACCGCTGTTCTGAATAACCCTCTTTTGTTTCTCAGACCGGACCATCCTGGTGGATACGGCTCTTCCCCCTCTGAGAGGTCTCTACATCCTGGGGACCCTCGAGTTCTCCAGCAACTCCAGCAACGTCCTGAGTGCCGCCTGTATCGTGGTGGTGGGGGGCACACTGAAAGTGGGTAAGTGAACGCCTCATCTTCTGGATACCTGTTTTCTGCTCTGGATAAACACAAAAAAGCATGAAGAAACCTGTGTTTTGTTACTACAAGCATGTTGACCATCCTAATGCTCCAAAGCTATAAGACTGTCTACAATGTGGACACTGGGAATGTCCGTATTAAGCACAGTGGTGCTAATTACCAGTTCATTTAATAGCAACACGTTATAATGCAATCCTCACCTCACTGAAGTCAATGGCAAAACTCCCCTTGATTTCATTGTGGATCAGATTTTATTGGGCATATAAAAGCCCTCTCTGCTTCATGTGAGGCTGCTTTATGAGGCTGTAACTCCTCAGGGCAGCCTCTCCCTTACTCTGTTCTCAGGCAGTGCCTGGTATCTGTGAGCGTTAGTGAGGCACCTGCTAAGCGTCATAGAGGTATTTAAAACCAACACAGATAAAATGACCAAGAATCCCCAGAGTGCCCGGAAATCCTCCTATGGCGTTAAGCTGGCACAGCTGGATTCACAGTGTTTGTTCTTCTCATCCCTCTGCACAGATGAGTACCGGGACTTCACAGAGGCGCCACGTTGCAGTGGTGCTACCTTTAGGGCTCTCCAATGTCACTGGGGCCATTTCACATTATTTGCAAAAACAGGATCTTTCCCAACCCCCACCAAAAGTAATTACTTGCATATTTCCCTTTAAATATCAAGGCTCCTAAAGCTGGGCATTGCATTTACTTATAGGAATCCTTAGGATGCTGGGATCACACTGTTGATCACTGCCTGACCTTTCTCAAAATTGGTTTTATGAACTTTAAAACGAGAATTTGTTTGTGTAATCACCTCCAGAGGAAGCCTGCTCCAATATTTGCTTGTCGTTAATCTCAAGGGACTGTTTAGTTAATACAGTACTAGCAAAAAGAGTTATTTCACTGCTCTCTGTGGAGAAAAGAAAAGGTTTGAAAGCCTAATCTGGCAGGTCAATATATATATGCTTAAAAGAATCTCAGTCATTTCTTACTTACAGTCTTCTGTAGTTTAAATGTGGTTTCTTATTGGTTTTATGAAAAAGCATGTTTTCATTGCTAAAACACTTAAGAAACATTGAGGCACTTGTTTGCTGCATGAACTCCCCTCCAGCGTATCAGTGAGTAGTAATGATATTAAAAGCCAAGCAGGTATTTGCAGCTGTTGAATTTTAGTGCGGCTTCTTCTGGAGAAATATGCTTGCTTCAGCGTCAGATGTGAAGATGGTGAGTAGGTAGAAAGTCTCCAAATTCCCCACATCTTATCCTGACTTCTCTGCTTATTTGTAAACCGGGAGTGAACATTTCTTTCCCTTCCTCTTTCTTTTCCCATGTGTTTGAAGCCTCAAGGTAACTTCTTGAAGCCCATCTGTCCAATCGTGACTGTTCCATGCCTGAAGGAAGGTTTTGAAGCCCATCTGTCCAATTTTACCACACCCTAAAGAAATCCTGACACAAAATAGATAATGAGACAGTTTAGTAAACAAATCTAATAGATGTGGACATCGGGATTCAGCACTGCCTGAGCAGGATCTGAGGTTGAGATCATATGATCCAAATCCCCAGATCCTGCCTCTTGTGCAACTTCTCTGGGATGTTTTCAGTGTAGCAATCCTTGGCCACACATCACTGCCTTTAATTGAGTGGCCTGGGCCAAGCAGAGACTCTCTGGGAGAGCCCAGAACCTTTGTTCGCTGGTTTGCTTAACAAACTACTCGGTTGCCATGATTCCTCTGGAAACAAACTTTGGAGGGACTTTGTCGCCTATAAGAGCCTTTTTTTTGCCGCGAGAGGAAAAAAGAAAAAAAGCCAGATGGTTAAAACACAACCATAAACACACAGAACTCCAGTGTGATGAGAAATAGATAAGGATAGAGGGAAAAAAAATCAGTGTAAAGGTGGCATTTATGAAACATCAACTGGATCCAGTTACTTTTTGCTAAAATGATAAGAGCATAAAAAAATAAGCTGATTTACCATTTTGGAAAGCCTCAGGATTTTCAGAAATGCAGTAAAAGCTGAGAAACTAGAATCCGTGGGACACCTGTGATTCTGAATGGTCTACAATCCAACGTATTATTTTACTTTCCCTTCAGAACTAGTAAGAATCCCTATATTGGGTTCCTAAAGGACAGATCACTGTGGTTCCTGAGACGACCATGTATTAATGATGATTACTGCCCAGCCTCATAATGACAGATAGTGCACACCTGAATTTTACCGTTGGACTCCACTGTCCAATTTCTCCAATACCTCTATGGTGGCAGCCCCATCTTTCTCTGTGAGCTTAAAGTCCCATTTTATTTGCAGCCACATGACATTCCTGCTCAACAACACAACTTCTGTGTATGAAAATGGAGTCCTATGGATATACTGAGTATTTTTCATCCCTCGTAATAGAATAAGTGGGTTTGAAAAGTTTATTGTACCATCTGCGCCCCCTTCAATTAATCTCTTGGCCTCCATCTGTTTAGTCTTTGCACTTTCCCAGCCACTTGATTTCTTTTAATTGATCCTATAATCTAGAGAATGGCTTCATCTCACATGTTTAACATATGCAAATTAGGTGTTACACATAGAAATCAGTGTGTAAGATGGGTGTTTTGGTCCTCAGCATGTCAATACAGTTGGTGAAGTCAAGAGAGTCGGTGGCCAATGGTGCCTTCCAGTTTAGAGCTACTTTACAGGCTCCATTTTTCAGAGTGTAGCCTAGACACTTGATGGAACAACTGGGAAAGGAGAAACCAATGCTCGGGGATCATCCAGCTATGTACTAACCATGGTGAAAAATTCTTTGGGCTTTGTGATAACAATGCCCTACAGTTTTGAAAATAGGTGGGCAGGAAGAACCCAAGAAGGGTCGGATTAAGGAAACACAAAGTTGATATTAGACATGGTCGCTGCAACATACTTAGCAAAGTCCACTTGCCAGCGGAAAGTGGGGATCTTTTATCTCAGCGATTTCCTTGCTGTTATGTACAACAGCTGTTGCACTGTATTTTGTTGTGAAGAAAGGAAAGGTTAAAAGGGAGGAAACGCCCACTATTATAGGAAAGAATGGAATGAGATTTGATATGGAAAAAGAATGAAAAAACACAACAAAAGCTATCGGGAAGAACATCTGGAAGCAAAATGACATGTGAAAACAATGGAAAATGCTTTTGAAATCCAAAAGTAAACTAGATCCAGGTTGAAGTCTAGAATAAGGGAAAATCCATGTAGAAAAATATACACCCCTTTCTGATTTTTTTTATGTTTATGAAGTTTTTTTTATTAAGGTGATGGAGTTTTATCCTCTCTAGTGACTGGACCTGATGAAGAATTATGAATCAGCTTAAAGCACTGCATTAACAGAACTACATCAAGTTGGGCCTCACATGTCTTCAGGAAAACTCGTAATCAATGGTGCAAATTATTTATTATCCATAGGAATGACATATTCTTCTGTCTGCGAGCACTGCACAGGGCATACATTATGGTACCAACACTCCCTGAAAGAACATCAGCTGAAGCTGTTTTTAATTGAAGTTCACATCTACAGTTAAGCCATTTGACATGAAGTCAAACAGATACTGAAGGCACTAAATGACAGAGAAGTGTCTGTGCTGAAAATTCATCTTCTAGAAAGTTGCGTGCTTCCTACCTGTGTGCCTATAAATCAATACCTGTGCTTAGGTATGCCTGAAAATTCTAGAGCTGTCAGACTTTTGGTTAGAAGCTGTCCCTAGACTTGCAGATAAGTGGCAAATTGGAACAGATGATCAAAGCCTTTGAAATCTAGATAACATTTCTAGGTGTAAAAGAGGATGTGTTTAAGAAAGCTCTATTTTCTTTCTGTGATCACTGGCATTGATGCCTCCAATTTTCCCATACATCTCACTAATACTTCTGATCACATTTACCTAGTATGTTTTGGATTAGAGAAGCACAAAACTGATAGTAGATATGGTCACTGCAATTTACTTAGCAAAGCCTACTTGCCAGTGTAAGGCGGGGATCTTATCTCAGCTATTTCCTTGCTCTTATATATAACAGCTGTTGCGCTTCTCACCAGATACTTCTGGCAACTTCTGGCCCAACTTAGCCTTTTTCTTAGTTCTTTGCCAGTGATGATTTGTGATCCATCAGGCCACCCAGGTGAAACTGATGAGTCTTTACCTAGCAGAAGTTGTAGAAAACCTGAAGTTTTCATATCCAGAGATAGGCATTTAAGGCCCTGACACTTCAGGTATGTGCTGCAGAGATTTTATTTGCTGCTTTAGGGCAACTTGGTAGTTTTATTTAAGCAACTGATCAAAGGAGCTGTAATTTCATATACCAGTTAATTTCATATGGTGATGCAAGTTTCCCAGCCTCGGTGAATTGTTTGGGTAGCTACTTTGGATTTTGTATTGAGGAAGCTGAGGTCGCTTCCATTTCCATATCTTCATTTTCATGAGCTCTTGTGTGGGACTGTATTTTCACTAAGCCAAAATACATGTCTCAGACCTTACCTAGATTGTTGCTTTCAGATCATTTTTCTTATTTTTCGTTTGTTCTCCATTTACTCAACCAGTTTGGATTTCTTCTGCAAGACCTAGCTTTTTGGACTTAAGTAAAAGCCCCAATTTACTTGATCCTCCTGTAATTTAATTGTGCGGTATTAATGTTGTACCAGTACAGTTTGTTAATCAGAAAGCTTTGTGCTACTAAGTCAAATACCTTGGAGAAGCCTATTATATCAAAGCTATAATCTTTATCTACTAAACTTGTAATCTCATCAAAAGATGATTACAAGGAAATTTCACAGGACTATTTTCTATAAAGCCACATTGATTGGCATTAATTATATCATCTACTTTTAATGATTTATTAATTGTGTTTTAGGTTGGACATTCCATTTTTATTTATTTTTCTTTTGCAATCAATGTCAAGCTGACAGGCCTGTAATTAGCTGGGGCTCTTACTTTTATGTTTGTTTCAAGTATTGGCACAATATTAGCTTTCTTCAGTGTTATGACACGCTGTCACTGATTCAGAACTTACTGAAAAGTCCACCTTAATTGTTCAGTGAGTAGCAGGGTCAACTTTTCTGTAGCATTTGTATTCAAGTTATTTAAGCATATTGATATAAAACTACTATACTATTATAATAAATAAGAACTTATTAGGATTATTTATGTTCTAAATATGCATAAAGAATATGTTTTTCTAGCCATAAAAATCTTCTGTGTTCTTGTATCATATCCTGTTTACGGTTTGCAGCCACTGAAGCATTTCTGTGACCATTATCTTCCTCCTTTTAGATATTTCTATAGATTTAATCTGGCTATGAATAGTTTTATTCTCATGCTTTTTAGGTCTTAAAAATCACAGGTTTTATCTAAAGGTAGACATATTTCTTTTTAACAAGTGATAACTTCCAATTCAAGCTTTTAGAATTAAAATTTCCCAGCTTTTATCTGAGTGTTAAGCCTAGAAATCTACTTGGAGTTGGATATATCACCAGGCTATTTTTTACTGACTTATCAGGAAGAAATAGCAAACACTTTATATCTACCAATAGAATAATAACACAAATAATAATTCTGAGTGATAATTAATTAATTCCCCACCTTAAAATGATATCATTAGAATTAAGAAAAAGATATTTATAAATATAATGTATTTATGGTTATGGCATGTTTCCTGATGGTCTTCTGTGCAAGCCACAGTTATGGGAGTTTAAACAAGAAGATTAAAGATGGGTTGGGTGGAAAACAGTGGATGAAAGGTTGAATACCCTCTATGTATCTAGAGAAGACACCAGCTCATGGACTGAGATATAGAGATAGATATAGAGATATTCCTATAGAGATAGGAAGCCACAAGTCTTTCAGTGTTTGTCTTATTCCCATTTAAAAGCTTTACAGATAATTTAAATATCCATAGATAACTGTCAGGCACTGGTGAAGAGCAATACATTTATTATTGATTGCACTTCATTTGAAAATGCTCTTAAAGAGAATCCTATTTCTTTAGGATATAAAATCATCTCTCTTTTCCAAACTAGTAATTTTTCAATATTAAAAGATCATGACAGGCCAGCTAATTTTGTACAGATATGTATATATTTTTTAGTTCTACATCTGCTGCAGTTTTCTGTTGCATAATTGATTTAATCTCTAATTTTAAAGCAACGCTGAACTCTTTTACTGGACTCCGCATACATTTCTCCAGGGCAAAAACTGTCCTACTTTTTCCTCCCTAGTATCTGTTTAGTGCTGGGCCATTTTCTGCTGAAACTGTAAACTACCCTTGGTGAAATAAATGAAGTCACAGTTGGAATACAGTTTACTGTACCGACTTATCACCACAAGATAAGAGCAAGATTGCACACACCAAAACTGTCTGAAGTTTGGGCTGAGGAGAGAAACAGTTCAGAGACTGGGGAGGTGAAAACAAATGATCTGCTTTTCCACATATCCCTTGTGTGACCGTGGTCAACCTCCTTTAGACTCCCCTTTTTGAGAGGTCCAACTTTGGTTTCACACCCTCTTAATTTCTGCACTTGATGAAAAATTTGCATTAACATCCCTGTGGAGAGTTGTTCCTGTTTATTCTTTTGATTTTGTTTTTTGTTTGTTTGTTTGTTTTCCCTTATGCCAGGTTCTTTTCAGCAGCCTCTAGAAAGAAGTTTAAAGCTACTGATCCTTCTTCGAGCATCTGATGGAATTTACTGTGATCGTCTGGAGGGAATAAATATCCACGCAGGAAGTATTGGTATATGAAACAAGAATTCCCCTTTTTATAGGAAAATAATCTTATGCCATATCACCTGCTGTTGAGCTGGTTACCATGTCATGTAGGAAAACATCTAACGAAGGGGCACATACTTTTGGGAATGAAGCAATCAAGAACTTTTACTGTCTCAGTTTTACCAGCTCAAATCCTCGAGATTTTGTGAAGATATTTCAGGAAGAAATTGACAGAAGTGAATAAGAGTTCTCCTGAATTAACAACTAGATGTCAAATCCTGAGGCTTGGAGAGAGAACTTGAAATGACTCAAATATATGTACATGAGTTTGATCTTGAACTGTCCATGGTTAGGTTCTAGATTTTAGATTTTTAAAAAATAGTTGTTGTAGCAAAGATGTTCAAACTAAAATCATTTTATCAAGTAGAGAGAAATACATACATCCAGAGGGCATTTCGTATCACTTATTTTGATCTATATCACAGGATGAGATAAATTTCCCTCAGAGTTTCCAACCTAAGACGATGAGCTTAAATTTAAGTAAGTGACTCATTTTTAAATGCCTGATTTGTTAGACAACTTATATCAAAAAACAACTTTAAATACTTCCAGACATTTCAACCTATATTGATTATCAGCAGAACTGTTGCATCTCCTTACAGATCATGATCAAAAGGCTAAGTTAATCTTTGTGTGATTCATTTTTCATGGTTTAAAACATTTTTCAAGCAAGTAAGCAGCCTTTTTTATTACAAGACTTCATTGGTGGACTTTTATAAAGACACCATAGAAATTCAAAATGTTATCAAGAGTCATTGCCAGAATCTAGACTTGTGGCATATTGGAACAATTCAGAGAAGGAGACTGAAATTACCAGTCTGCTTCTGATAGTGACATTGAGAAATTGTTGCACATGCTGATCAGGAAATTCTAGCAAATAGCTAAATGGGATGCTTGGGAATATAAGATGTAAACCTAACTGAGAAAGGAAGTAGATTCTTAGCTTTGTTTTAAAATTTTAATTTATTAAATATTACTGTATAGACTAACTATACAGTATAGTATAACTATAAAGTATAACTATAACTAGCAATTTTATTTCTTATGATTTCAGGGGCTAGAAAAGCAGATAGATGAATTACTGCATTTTAGTATATCATGAGTGAAATAAGACTTTTCAACTGTCCACATCATCTTCCTAAATGTCCACAAATGCAAGATCATTCAACTTATTTTAAACCTCTTTCTTAATGGGATAATCTGACTCAAATTGCCCACATTTGCCACAGAATACAAGGATATGCTTTGATAGATAACATGCCGAATGGTTGTGTCCGAACTTGGGTTCTGGTCTAATATTGCATTGCAGAATATTTCCAGTTAGCACATACAACTTGGTCCAACATGAGATATAGAAGACAAAATGTTTTGAATGCAGCATTTCATAGAAGTGTTGTGGGAACAAGTTGAAAATTTTTAACAACTGAAAGGCAACTACTATCAAAATAAATATTGTCAATTAGAAATCACCATTTGAATCAACTTTTTATGTAGTTTTTGCCAAGAAAAAAACTATAAATATCGAACTACTGGCATTTTTCAACCACCTGAAGTAAAAATATTAGATAATATTTGTTTGGTTGACTTAGGTAGAAATTTTTAAGGACCTAAATTTAGGTACTGTTGCATGAAACTCCCAGATTTGTGTGACTCAATACCCTTTCTTGACTTTATATATGATGGTCATTCTACTTTATTAGTGACTTCTTTGGATTCAATTTCTATTTCAAATAGAAGCTATGTGGCGTTCTTATATGTTGCATATAGAGACATGTTTTAAAATACATAAAGTTTCTGTTACATTTAGTTATGAGTTCAGTTCAGCTGAAATCTTCCTCATTTCTAACCTTCAATTTTTTTTTTTCCAGGTGTATATGGAAAGGTGCAAATTCATAGTGCTTATCCTGGGAGGTCTTGGACACATCTGGGAACTAACATTGCACCTGGCAATGAAAGGTGGTATTTTGCCCAAAATAAGTCTCCAGACACCAAGTTTGGAATCCTGTGCTTATAATTGATATTAATATTGCCATTTTCCTTTGTGATGGACATTTTTTAAACTATGGCTAACAGAAAAAAATACCATATTGTATCTTGCAGGAAAATTATACCTAAATTATACCTATTATATCTAAAGATAATGAGTTATGATTTTCTGCCTTCATCCTATTCTTCCTTCCTTTCCTATTTCTGGCATTCTGTCCTTCCTTCCTTCCCTCTCCTTCTTCCCTCTCTCCCCCTCCTTTTGACTTTTAAATGAAAAGATGAATTCCAGTGTGGCTGGTATTTTGATGGTTAGGATATTTGTTTTGGTTTGAGACCCGTGTTCAAATGTCATCTCTGAACTAAGCAGAATTGAGATGAACGGTGCTTTAAGAAGTGGCTTCTGGAGTGAACATCGTAATCTTTTCTTTTAAAGTCTTCTTCTTATTTATATATAATGCTTATATGCAAGCTAATTATTATAAATTAATCAATTATATTATTTCTTATATATAATGCTTATATATAGATGCTTATATATACTTAAAGTATTAATTAAATAGTAGTTGGCTCAAAGAAAGTTAGACTGTCTATATAACTTGAAGGGTAAGATATTTATCTGGGATATGTAGATGTATTTAATCACAAATTTTCATTTATTAAGTGATATTTATTTATTTATTTTTATTTATCAATTTTTAAGCTTAAAACATTACCTTCCTCTTCCTTTCGTTGCCCCTGTGTAAGCTGCTGCAGCCCCTGCAGCGACACCATGACATGAACGCGAATCAACAACCTCAGTCTAGGCTCAGCCTAAAGAGCCTCTTAAGGCTGGTTAAGTGGAGTTGCCACAGCTGCTTTGTTAAATATGTGTTTCTATGAGTCGATGTTCAAGCTGTTGTTCTGAATTGGGGAAGATGTTTTCATGCAGGTCTCTCCTGCATGAAACCATTAACAATTTTTGTTACCTATATTTCTGGACCTCTCATTCTTTATTTTGACTTATATGAAATTTTCATTGGGATTTGCTGAAATTCTGATAAATGCTTCATTTTTAGTAAAAAGACGTGTGTTCAAAGAAAAAAAATCATCCAGACAAACCCATCAGAAGAGTTCCCTTGCAGCAGAGGTTTAGGTGAGAAATAAACCTGTTGGAGAGATGGGGAATGGAGGCCCAAGATGTTTTATATGAAATATCATGAGGTGTTAAGATACAAGTATTTGGAGTGCATTCATCTACGTTAAATAGTGGAACAATTGTTTCCATTGTTACTTAAAAAAGAAAAAAAGAAAAAAAAAAGATTTCTTTCCAAACCTACTGCTAATCAGATAAGAGTTAATGTGGCTGGACACAGGAATTAGGCAAATCAGCACTAGAATATGAAAGCTAAAGGAAGTGTCTTTTTTTAATTTTATTGACTGAGAGAAGCTGTTGTATCTGACTGCCCTCAATTGCATTTTCAATGAAATTGCATTTCAACATGAATCAGCAAATGAGTCAGAGAAGGACTGGTGCTTTCACAAAGAATTGCTTATTTACGTAAGGGAACAGACTGTGAGCATCTAAATTAGTATTTCAGCAGATCAGGTCATCGGCTTAGATGATGTCTCTTACAAATTGTGCTTTTGTTTGCCTACAATTCTTTCTTACAAGCTTTTGAATTTCAGAAGCCATACGAAGCAAGTTTGATGTGTTCACAAGAGGTGAATTATTACTGGATTGTATAGCTGGGCCTACATTTAAATTTTAGCTCCTAACGTGGTTGCCTGTGACGTGTCAAAGACCCACAAGCTGACTCATTCTCTGGATTTGTTCAATGACTTACCCTGTCCTGACAGTATCATGAGCTATAGCAGAAGCTTAAAAAAGTGAAGTGCACGTGGACACCTACATTTGGTGTGAAGTCCAGAGATGACTTTCATATTCCAGAAATTAAGTCAATTGTCTAAAGGAAGGATATTGATTCAGTTTTATAGATATAGGTGTCTAATGTTGAGTGAATTGGGGCATCTGAGTCACTCATCACACACTGGCAAATATGATATAACATCTACAAAAATGTGGGCCTTTTAGAGCAGTAGTTGGAACCAAATAGGATGCTCCTAAAATGGCATGATATGTCCTTTTTGGATAAATCACTTAATTCACGTTGAATTTCATCCTGTCTAGTTTAGATGTCTGTTTTTGGTTGCAGTAAACCCTAAGGGATTTTTCCTGGAGGATACCCTGCAGCTTCTTTTTAGATCTGCTGTGGCAAGATTATAATTTTCTTTTAAGGAAACCTGTGAGCATAATTCTGTCATAATGTAATGGCATCAAATTTAATATCTGGTCTTTGCAGGATTTTGCTGGAGGATGAAGTGGACTGGAATCATGGTGAGCAGATTGTGATCAGCTCTTCCTCCTATGAGGCCCATCAAGCTGAAGTAGTCACACTTAAAGAAGTAAATGGCCATAGCATTAGGATTCATGAACGCCTTCTCCACAGGCATATTGGTAAGAAATGTCTTGCCATCTGAGAACATTTTCTCCTGAATTCTTTATTCTGTCTTGCTTTGCATTGACCTCCCATTTGGTTGCTTTGCATTGACTAATCTTGGGTATCTGCCCAAGATTAGTCCTACTTTATTTCTTTCTCTGTAATTTTTTTGTTGTTTTGATGCTGCAGTGTGTTGCTCAAAATTTCACAGATGATTTCATAGGTGATTCTAACACTAATTTCTAGGAATAAAATTAATTTCCTAGCTTTTCATATGCATGATTACAGGTGGCTAACATAGAAAACAATTGAAATTTTAACATAGATTCTAAATGCACACTTTTAGGTCAATTTCTATAGTGTGCTAAAAGGGATGAAATTTTTACAAAACTTTTCAAATTGCAGAAAAGGAAACATTCATGAAATCTCAAAGGAAAAATTGTGACCAACTCTGTAGCATGAAATTGATGTATTTGTATTATAATGTATACTTGAAAATAGAATATGAATATAATGTACACAGGGAGGTATCTCTATCTCTTAATCTACTATGCTTTATTTCCTATACAGATTACATGAAATCTGTTTTTAAGTGTAAGAAGAGGTGCACTATTGATAATTTATTTAATTTTATTATTGTAAATAAGAGAAATCTATTACCATTTCTGTAGCAAGAAAAGATAATTATCAGTGATTCAAATTCCAGGTCTCTAAAAGTGGTAGGATCTTTCTTATGAGTGATGATTTTTTCCCCTCAACTTTTATTCAAACTACTAGCCACAAAAGTTAGTGTGGCAAGTGAATATGAGTGTTTTCCATGTTTATCTATGCTACTAAATGAAACATCTCTTGGAACTCAGTCCCGTTCTGCAGTCATTCATAGTGTTAAATTGATAGCAGCCCTCCTGGCACAGTTTTGGTATGACAGTTACCATTTTTTTCCAAATAATGTAGCTCAAGGGATACCAGAAGCTTCATTTCCAGTACTTAGGGCAGATTCTTCTCTCTCTTTTTATTTATTTATTTATTTATTTATTTATTTATTGGTTCTTTTTTTTTGAGGGGGAAGGGATTGAAGAAATCTGCCGATCAACCTTGAACCCAGAACACTTCCACGTTGTTTTTTGGAGACCAATATAGATGTAGTCAGTGCACCCTCAGATTAACTGCTTATTACAGCAGTTTTAAGGCATAGCTGAGAAGAAAATATGACTGGCTGATTGAGGAAATAAAAACTGCCTAAATAATTGGATTCAGAATAATACATATTGCTCACTTGTATTTCATCTGATCCTAAAGTAGATGTTTAAAATAGATGATGGATTGCACTTGAGAATGGCTTATTGCCCTCCATCACACATAAAAAAACAGTTTGAATAACTAGATTAGATCTGTACATGTCCAAAGTTACCAGAGATAAATTCTAAGCTGCACAGATGCTGCACTGATGCTTGCAAAAGTTTCATTTACAAAGATTTTGTTTTAAAAAATACCTTAAATCAAATCTCTATAGAAAATTGTTTTTGAGCACTGTCATTAACTTGATTATAACAAAAAAACTCATGGAGATCAACTCTGTAGTATGTATCAAAACTTGCACATATAGCTTATGAAAAAGAAATATGAATTTATTCATTGGTTTGGCATCTGCACACTGTAGGGGATAGATTTAGCACCTTTTTTTGTGAAGAACAAAATATGTTGGTAAAATCTAAGCTTCTGGTGAATATTTGATGGACAGGTGGCCTTTATATTTTTGTATTGATGCATGTAGACTATGCTGGAGGAAAAACATACCTGAATGTCAGTGCGGATTCTGCAGAGACGTTATGCACCAGCTGTCAGGCTCCATGTCCCCAGAAGCACTGGTTTATAGATATGATAGACATTTATCACTTTTTCTCTCTTCAAACTCCCCAGGGTGTTCCCATGTCACGGAAGATGGTAGACAAATCCCTTTGGCTGCAGAGGTTGGCCTCCTAACACGCAACGTGCAGATCAAGTCTGATGTGCCTTGTGCTGGGAGGATGCTGGTGGGACGTTTTAGAGATTCCAACGGAACAGAGTTTGAAGGTATTTGAGACTTACCTATCCTGAGAGGGCCGGGCCACCTCTGCCCAGAACAGGACTCTACCAACAGCAGATGTATCCATCTGTATATGCTCTACGAATTTCAACAGCTATACAACTGTGCAGCACGTATGAAATACTCAAAATGTTACAAAAATAACATTGGAATATATTCAGGATATTCAGGAATTGTCCTTTTTTTTCCCCCCATAACTTTAGATTCACTTATGAAAATAAATGGTGATTAATGGCAAAAAGCATTGACAAAGATTTTCTGCTGTTACATGCTTGTGTTGCATCTAAATAAATGTCACTTGATCAGCTCTCAGGTAATATTGTGAGCTTCCATCTCATTCAAGTTATCTCATTGCAGGTGTCCTCCAACTCTTAAATATTGAATTTTTGAACTTTGGGCCCCCTCAGCTCTCTGCCATCGAATTCAGGAATGTAACCCAAGGATCACTGATGGTCTCCTCAAGCATTCATGGTAGCTGTGGCGGTGGCATTAAAGCAGTCATGAGCAATGGGATCTGCTTGCATGAGAACTTAGTGTTCAACACATTTGGACCTGGCATCGATCTGGAAGGGCAAAATCATTCTCTCATCAGAAATCTTGTCATTCTGAGCCGGCAGCCAGAAGGGTTATTAAACTGGGTTGCTGGCATTAAGGTCAACCTTGTCACTGGTGTCTCCCTTCATGGCAATGTTGTCGCAGGATCTGATCGTATTGCCTTTCATATCAGGGGTCAGGAGTGCTGGCTCGATGGAGATTATTGCAGTGAAAATGTGGCCCATTCAAGTCTCCATGGTGTTCATCTATACAAAGGAGATGGATTTCAGACCTGCACTAAAATCACAGGATTTCTGTCCTACAAGAATTATGACTATGGTATCATGTTCCACCTTGGAAGCAGTGTCATCGTGGACAATGTGGTGCTGGTGGACAACACTGTTGGTCTCCTGCCAGCGGTGTACTGCCCATCTGCTGAGCAGTGCCGCACAGGGAAAAGATATGTAGAACTTAGAAACTCTGTCATTGTCGCAACAAGCTCAACTTTTGACTGCATCAAGGACAGGATCAAACCTCTCTCTGCTGACCTGACTCCTGGGGACCGACCACCGTCCCATCCCCACAGGGGCCGTGTTGGGGTACTGTGGCCTACATTTACCACCACGTTTGGCCAAAGACCACATAACCCATGGCACAAATTTGGGCATTGTCTGAAGGTATTGGGACACATGAAGTTAAAAGGTTGGTCTTTCATTTCCATCAGCCTGTGCTGATGAGGTTGTACCTTGAATAGTAACAGTTTTGCAATTAAACTTGAAGCTTTCTGCTTCCCCAAATAGATATGGTAGGAAGATCCCAGAACCAATGAAATCAAAAACAGAATTCTTCTTCAGTTTAATATGGTTAAGAAATTTATTACTCAGTATTTTTTTTTCCTTCCTGGTCTGACCGCAATGTAATTCTGTCATGTGCTCTCTTGTACCTTTTCCTCAAGCACTCCTTATTTTCTGTACTATTATTTTTTTCCCATTTCATTTATTTATCTCAGGAACTTCTCTTTCTAGCTAAATAAATGTACGAAGTTTAAGAAGGGAATACACTCTTTGTATAGAATTTGCTCATTGCTTATTTAGGCATTCTATGCCTATAGCTGCATAGAAATAGATAGTCATGATTTTTATTATAAAAATTAAAAAGGTGGTAACTTTAAGATGGTAAAGGAGGGACATTAGTAAGTTCTCTATCCTGAGGCTTTGGTTCCAGTTGAATTTACAGTTCCCATAATAATATTTGAATAACACTAGACCTAGATAGGTAGTTTTCATGGTACGATCTAAATACCTCATAGTTTTTCATGTCTTTATAACTCACTATGGCCCACTGTTGTGAGAAACTCCTTTTCATTATGATCATTACCAGCATTATCATCTCCTTTCTTCTGAAAAATAAAGGAGGCAGAGAAGACAAATGGACTAGTTCAAGGAAGGATGGAAAACTTGTGCAAAGTATGGATTTGAATTTAGACCTCTCAGCTCTGAAAAAAAAATCTTTTCCCCTTATTCTGTTTACATTCAGGTCAAGATTGACATTTGTGCAATGTAGTTTTGCATGTTCTTTAAAATTCCTTTGAAAGGAAGAGCAAAATAAATAATTATGGTAAATTTGGAAGGTAGCATGGTGAAGGATGGTATCTATCTGAACTGGAATTGGGAGCCTGTAGGTGTGATGGGGAAAGTAAGAAGGTGCTTGCTACTGTCTGGCTGTTGGACCACAGCTTGTTCCAGTGAAGACTCTAAATAAACAAACAAATAAATAATAATAATAATAATGTACCTGTGTAATGCTGAGAAAGAATAATGCTCAGATAATCAAGTATGGCATCTTCACTGAGTTGATGAAACTCTCTAGTTGAGGGTATAATGAGAAGCCGTGGTAGGAGGATGAGATAATACATTAGCCTCCTCTGCGCTGAACCATGAGAGAATCCAAGCTGTGTCCTGAAATACTGAGGTTTAGAGCTGAAATGGCGTCAGTGGTTCACACTGTTCCAAAAAACTCTTCTTTTTTGTGTAACATGATGTGCATTTCTGTCTGCAGAACATGGCACCTGTCAGCCTCATCTCCTCTCAGGCTATGCTTTAAGGTCTGAATTTGTTCAGTGCCTCCATTTGTTCAGTCATTCGTACATTCATATTTAAATCAGTATCCTTCCCTTCCAAGTGCTGGTATTTCTCTTTAGCAATATTGTAATGCATGAACTTTATATTTTAGCTTTGTTATCAAAGCACTGAAGCCTGTAAACAATAAATCTGTACAGAATCCCTTGGGGTTGGTAGCTTTAATTCCTTGATGTGAAAGACTTTGGAATTTCCTACAGAGCACATCCCACATATTCTTAGGTTTTATGCTATGAGGAGTTGTTCCAGTTCCTCTCCATCCTATGCACCACGAAGGGCAAACATAGGGCTCTAAACAGGAGCTATTTACCACCGTTGGCACATTCCTCAGATCTGACTCCCTGCCAAAGTATTCTAGAATAGTTTATTTAAAAACAGTAATTCTCTCTGTTCCTGCTCTATGTGTCGATGTATAGATAGGTCCTTCATTTATATAATTTGTTAGTTTACGTACCCTTGTGGGACAATCACTCTGTGGCAATATGAGAGGTATTGTGATTATTCGACATGCTGAGCGATGTTTTAAAATCTATGCATCCTACTCAAACCCAGCAAGAGCACCAGGAAATACTTTTCATGCATACCCATTCCTCTAAACAAACCTAAATTTTGAAATGTGGTTCCTCACAGACATTAATAACTCTGCTGATCTTCAAGATAATCTAGGAATGAAGAGAATTCAGAGGAACTGTCCAGAGAAACCAGTTTCTGGAAGGGATTGAATTGTGATGACAGCCCAAAACATAACACAGTAAAAGAGCACAGACAAGTCAACACAGATGATGCATAAGGCAATATATATACATGAAATACAGAAGTAGTGAATTTAATACCTACAGACCTCCCAGAAATAGATCGAATCTTTTACAAAGTCCTAGTCTGAAATTCTGGCAATTCAGTTATAATATGCAGTCTATTAGATACAAACATTTCCTAAATTTCAGAGACAAAGTCCCATGGAGAAAATAGGCATGTTATATATATATATATATATTGGAACTGTGCAGGCAGTGCTTAGAGCCAAGTATGTGTCACTAGACACACCTCGTTTTGTATTAACATATGGCAGGTGGATACACCATCAATGGCAGCTTGTCTTTAAACTGGTTGTGATTGATTCCAATGAAAATCCATTAGTTCCTCTTGCTTGTGTTTCCTTCTCACTGATTAACATATCCTTTGATTACATTTCCTATGGGCATGGTTTGGTTTATGCCAACTTAAGATATAACTTCTGCTATAAAGCATTCCAAAGAAAACTGAAAGTCTATGACCAATGCAATGTCTGATTAAAAATGATTTATATGTATATTTGAGGGCAATTTAACATAGCACAGAGCCTTTCTCACTCTGATTCTTTCCTTGTTTGTTTTTCTTTAATCACTGACAGAAGTCACCTTTACGGGTTTTATAAAGAGCTGCTATAGTGAAGACAGAGATGTCTGCATCATGTCCAGCGCTGACCAGGGAGATGTCATGCCCCTTATCACAGCAGAGAGATCAAGGATGTTACAAGTCGATGAGAAGGACAAGTTCTACTTTCATCAGCCACCAACAAGGTAAGATAGTCCATTTTTAAGCTTTTTTTTTCCCCAATTATTTGTGCTAATAAATAAGTGCTCCAGTTTTGGGAGATGTTTTGGTTTAAATCATATTTCTTTCTTTATTGCCAGATAGAAAGTATAAGCAATTATTTAACCTGTACATCCAGCTAGTCCCATCTTTCTGTCTGTCTGTGCTCTTGTACAGTTCCTGTCTGGAAAAAAAAGGACAAACCAAAACATCAATCAAGCAAACAAGCAAAAAAGCCCAAATAAAAGGGAAAATAAGTAAATAAAACCCAACACCTCAAACCTCTGTTGGTTTAGGGCAATATTTAAGGAGTTGATGTTCAAAGAATTTAGTCAAGGTGTATCTCTATGCCAATCATCTTAGAGTAACCCTTTTACTAACATTTGTATAGCAAAATAAGATTCACATATCCCATTTCTTAAGTCTCTGTCCTGCGCATCTCTGACTTCTCAGCCTCAGGCTTCACAAAAATGTCAGGATTTCCAGCAGAAAGCCCTAAGTTAGTGTCCTTTTGGTTTGGGAAGCAGAGCTTGATTTTTGCTTGTGAGATCACATCAGGAATGTTGATCAGTACCAGGCAGGCTGTGAGATGTCAAATGAGTGCCAGGATTGCTCATGCCCAGGGAGAATATCGGCTGCGTGTGGAGGAACGTGGAGCAGGAAGGGAGGGAGCTTCATCTGCAACCTCCACTCAGTGCTGGTTGCAGCAGTTCAGACCTGGGAAACCACATGCCAATTTATTTATTACAACTGGTGAACACAACAGAGAAGCTATGTCAGGAAAGCCTTGAAGTAGCAAAAATATCTAGCATGGACTCCACTTGCCAGTCAAAAATAATTGGAGGTGTCCCACTCTGCTGTGTTTGAAGCCCCTCCAGCTTTCTGCCAGAACTTTTATTTTATTCTATGTTTTTGCTTTTTTGCTCTGGGCATTAGTTTGCGTGTAGATTTCTGAGGCCTGTCCAGCTTGTCAGCTCCCATTATGTTTCACTCTTGTATCCATCCCATGATATTATGCTATTAGTGCGCTGCTGAATATAGAGTCCACTGCAGGAGCCGGTGATTTTCAAACACGATGAATGCACATGGATTACTGAATTCACTCTCAGTAGTGTGCTAGACATCGGGTAGACCTCTGAGGGACATTTTAATGCTTCTCGTGCATTATCTGCATGTATTTATTTAACTCACCTTTTAACTGCTGTGGTTGATCCATGCTGTGGCCTCATTGCTCTGCTTTAGCATCCTGAAGGAATATCTTGATGGATATCTCCTGTCAAGAAGAAGGTGGGGATTTCTTTAAAGCAGGAGGTAAAAGAGAAACATCAGGGAATATGGCAGGAGCTGGAAGCATTTTGCTTGTCCCTCTGGTAGACCTAACCAACAGAAATGATGAATCTTTTGTTATCCTCAGGAATTGAACCAACTCTTAGACTTACAAGAACTATCTTTGTGATCCACCTCTTTTGAGTTGTACTGACTGATGCATTTGCCCACTTATTTCTCTGACATTAGCAGGGATCTCTGCCTGTATCAGCTGAACTCACTGAAAATATCAATTGTTTTTTTTTTTTTTCAACTTGAGTTCAAGGAATTCTAATTTCCTTCAAGACTGAGAGAGCAATGCAGCAATTTAAACATGTTCGCATGGACTGTGGTGGAATACAAATTATTATATTACATTTTGTAATAGGAGGTCAGACTTATAGTTTAATATGGAAATATCAATTAATACCATTTTGGTTTTTTTTCCACCGTGTTTGAACTAATAGTATTCTTTTAACTTGTTACTCTTATTTTTGAAGTATGATTTACTTCTAATCTTAGAAGCTTATCTTGCTTAGAAAAAAATAAGAGAAAATAGCTAGTCATTAGCTGGGAGACCATAGTAGGTGGACTAATCACTTATTATTATATCTTTGTGATTGGGTGATGAAACCCTGTCTCAAGATAAGGTAAGATACATCTGCACTTACGTTTAAGATAAAAAACAAACAATTTATCACTCTGTGTGTGTGAAGAGCAACACCTGGGCAATATAGTCCCCTGTTAGCACTGACTACTGCAGCAGAGACATTCCTGGACACACAGCATGATAGCAACCAGCTGCACATTTCTGCTCTGCCCGGTAACTACATAGCTTGATTTACTGCAGGTCGAGAATTAATGGCACGTGGATACTGAGGGTTACCTCACCGAAATTCCTTGAATAAGGAAATCCACGAGTGAACCACAGATATTTAAAATGCAACAGTATAGCTGGCTCTAAGGGCCATAATAACAAATACCAAAGCCTTGCTTGTATATGTAAGAGTCCTTGCTGCTAGTGTAAATAACTTCCAAGCAACAGTACAGCGATTTCATTTGCTGTCTTCCTCAAAATGACGTTACCTCTCCCGCTTCCCAGTGTACATACATCTGAGGGCATCACAATCCCTGAGAAGAGATGCAAAAGTTCAAGAAAGGCCCTTTTCAAGGATTTGGATGGAGGTATCCTGGACCTAGAACCACCTGCTTCCGTTTTCCCAAAGTCAGGATTTGAATGGACACAGTTCTACTTGCAAGCTGGTAAGTTCCTGCGCTGTCTAGAGTTCCTACAAAGTTATTCTTGAAACACCTGAACAGGACTTGGGTGCAATTCCAGGCTTTGGCTGAGACCAAGACGGAACTTGGGATGGTCATGAGGCCTCCAGGGCGGAGGTAGCAAGATGCACTGCAGAAGTTTGTTTCCAAAAGTTCCCTTTCCTTTCCTTTCCTTTCCTTTCCTTTCCTTTCCTTTCCTTTCCTTTCCTTTCCTTTCCTTTCCTTTCCTTTCCCTTTCCCTTTCCCTTTCCCTTTCCCTTTCCCTTTCCCTTTCCCTTTCCCTTTCCCTTTCCCTTTCCCTTTCCTGTCCTTGTCCTGTCATCTGGCCATCCTTATCCCTTTTATGGTTTAATTTATTCATTTTAACACCAGATCAGAACTTATCTGCCCTTTGCAGAGGCCTCTGAGAGCCCAGAATAAGACACGTCACCTAACTGCTAGGTAAGGGTGAAATAATAACAATCATTGGCCCAGTAAGGATTTTTATTTGTATCCCACTGAGGAGATAATCAAGCCAAATCCCCACTCCAGAAGCCTGAAGATCTCCTCCTCTGGTTTAAAAAGACCCATTTGGCTCTGTAAGCACTTTCTGAAAGTTCACCCAGCAAGGCTCCGTTCTCCTCCTGATTACAACTCCGCTCTGTGATTCCAAATAAACTCTTTAATTACAATTAGCGTTTCTGAGCCTGCTGCTGACAGCGGCCATTTTTCCGAGCAGCCGCATCATTTGTGACTCCAGCAGTACGGGAGACGGGAGGAAGGGACTGTAATTAATCCCGCTTCCCATCCTGCTCTGAAACTGATTAAACGCAAGAACTTTAATCTTTAAACAAAATGTCTAATGTGTACCCAGGAAAAGCTTTCTCTCTAAGGATCCCTCTCTAACTGGCTGCTTAGAGGGCTGATGAATATGTTGTCTAGGCACAAACCCACTGCTTTTTACTCTGCCTTTCTCACCCTGGTTATGAATTGCATACCAGTGCTGATATCCTGCTAGTATTACCACTTAGCACTTGCATATAAATGCATGCAGACTTGTGCACAAGGAATCTGGACTTTATTTTGGTTCATATGGGGTGTTTTTTGCATGCCCTGGCACCTACTCATAATGAATGCCAGGAATCCCCACCATCTAAACTGCACTGACAGTGCAACCTGCACTCCACAGGGTTTATCTTCTTGTGTAATAGAGGCAACAGCATATGGTAAATGCTGCCTGCCTCCAAGGCTATAACAAAATTGCAGTGTTTTCTTCTTACTGCCCAAATATGAATGGGGATTTTTTTTCTCCCTCTCTTCCCATTTCTGCATTTATTTCCCACGTATTTCTCATCCTGACCTGCTGTTCCATGTAGCTCAAGGTTGGCATTTGAAAAGGCACAGCTTGATGCTAACAGGGGTTCCTGATTGTCTCCTTCCCTTCTCTCCCCCTGCTCCTTTGCCCTCCTGAAAGTTGTAACACTGAATGTTTTGCACAGTGAAAGGCAGGTGCCTGCACTAGAGAATGAGGGGGAAAAAAAAAGACCTTTCATGTTCACACAGGACTTCTGTGGGGCCAAACTCTCCCTTGATGTAACGTTATTTCCAGATGATGCCAATGAGCAGAATTTGTACTTGTACTTCCCCCAACTCAGTGGCTCTTCCTTTCCTCATCCTTGTAGTTGTTGGCCCTTAGCCATTGCTAGATATTTTCTTTCCTTTATTTCCTTTCCTTTATTTTGCCTTTATTCCTTTCCTTTATTTTGCCTTATTTTCCACAAGGCAAAATAAAGGAAAAACACTCCATCTCCTTCAATCGTACGTTTTCCTGGTAGGTAGGCTGAGCTCACCATGACTGGGGCAGAGTGGGTCACCCTGCACAAGATTAATGTTCCTGAATCCATATGATGTCTTTAATTCAACGTGCAATTGATGCATAGAATACATATTAGACACATATATATGTGTTTGTGTGTGTGTGCATAGGTCTGTGTATGTCTTTGTAGTACAGACCCAAGTGGGACCATGTGATTTCCTGCCCACTGCAGTCGCAAACAGCCATATTATATATATTTAATCATGTACCATTTCTTAAAAAATCTACTCATTTTCCTGTGTGTCTACTCTTTTACCTGCTCTATTAGCTGCTTGAGTCATGGACTGGACCTTTTTTCTGTGCCTTTCTGTAAAAGTTGAGTTGTGCATGTAGAGATGAATTTTTAGTTTTCCTGGATAACCCAGAGAGTTCAGGGGAAAAAAAAAAAAAGGAGGAGGGAACAGATCCAAGATTTTTATTAAAGTTATTTATGTTAAAGTAATCAGCTACAACAACAGAAAAATGATTTTGAGTCAAACAAAACAGATTTTTTTTATCTAAGGGCTCTTTTTGGCTGTTTTTTTTTTCCCCTTTATTTTAAATAATGCTGCAAAAGTTTAAGATTAAACATTTTCCAACAAAATCCTCTAAATCATTTATAACGAACTTTCACAGTATCATTTTTCGCAATACCCAAAACAAGTTAATGAGTTTGACATAAATTTACAATTATTTTAATCTCTCTGAGCTGCCATTTTTGGATGAGAAAGTGTTTTTCTCACAAACCCCTTGCTCGTCTCTGTACCAAACTTCTTACAAAAGAGCTTGGAGCCAGGCCTTGAGCACTACATGGTACAATAATACAGGAAATACCAGGATCACAAGCTGTACAGAGGAATTAGCTATGAATATGAGTGGGTCTAGTTGAATAATGATGGATAAGAGTTTATGTTTTCAGTTGGTTACTCTGTCTAGGTTATAGCCCTTGCCCTGTCACAGAAGGCATATTCAACCATTGCTCTGTAGTTAAATTTCTAACTATTTCCTGGCTATCTGCAGTGTTTATATGGATGTGATCATCAAACTGTACAAGCATCTGGTAACAACAGTTTCCAGAGGTGTTGAATTTCATCATCTTCCCATGGCTGAGGACCAGAGACTGATGGAAAATTCATCCAAGACCCCTTGCATTGACTCCAGTGTCCCCCTTGGTGAACAGAGAGACCTGTTAGGTGAAGTGATGCATCCTCTGCAAGGCATCTTTGCAAACTGAGTGGGGAACAGGATGTCTGGGCAACCAGGGAATACAAGGAGAGGAAAAAAACACCCTGCTCCAGGGATTCACAGGGGCATTTCAGCCTCAGGGCTCCCATTGCCTGTGGCAGGCGCTTGGTACTGAGAAACACATCCAGCTTCTAGTCCTCGTCTAGAGCCATTGCCTGTGGACAGCTCTCTTTTCCTGTCTGCCTGCAGACACGTTCTAGACATGCTTAAAGCAATACTGGCTGAATAAACTAATCTGAATATTAAGGTGTTATCCCTGTAAGTGCCCTAATTTAGTGATAAGGTGGCTAAGGAAAGCAGAAAACGAGTATATATTTGTTCAAGTTGCTTCCTAGCTAGAGGGGAAAATATTCTTTCTTTCCAAGCAATTATTGACCCCCCCAAATTACAACTTGCTCCATGGACCTTTAATCTCAGCAGATATTTATAGTTATTTATAGTTAGACTTTGAGGATTCCAAGTGCCAAGGTACTAAAGCATACAGGCAGGCTGCTGTCTCAGAAAATATTGCATTCTTTGGAATATGTGTGTGACTCTTTGCATTTATCCAGTGAGGGATCCAGCCCTTAGTGATCTTATATCAATCTGAAAGCCGGTCCCTCCTGTTCTTATTCTTCCCCTTTAGCATGTCCGCAAATTTAGCCAGAATGATAACCTTCCAATGGCTAAGGAAATCATCCTTTCTTATTTATAATTCAGAGCTCTCAAAATATCTGTCTGCTGGGTTTGTAAAGAGATGGGGAAAGATCCTTAGGGTTGCATATACGATTTTACAATAGTTTAACTGATTGAACCTGTTCTACATACTCTTGCTCATCAGAGTAACTCTGATTTATTGAAGGATTATCAGGGCTGTGGTTTTTAGCCATTATGCAACTTTTTCTTGTTATTAATAAGCACTGCACTGCTATTTCCTGTGAATAATTGTGCTTCTTATGCTAGTAAAACCTGTCATCACCTTGTAAATTCCCCAGATACAGTAGAAGCATCAATGAAGTTTAGATTTGTAGAATCCTTATGGGATGGGTGTATATTTTGATACTGGTTTCCCAGGAAAAGAACAGAATTTATAACTTGTCCAAGGTTGGTTACTGAATTAAGGCAGGTACCTCCCAACCCCCCTTTTTTTTTAAAAAAAAAAGTGCCTAGGGCATATTTCAGGATTTTATTGAATATGTAAAATCCTGACTTTTATTTTAAACAAAAAAAACCCCAATACCAAGGATTTATTATTATTTAAAAGGCCAAAGAAGTGTTTTATTGGAAAAAAAATCAACTTTAGTAGAAATCTGTTGATGAGAGGATTAAGACCTTGTGGGTGATTGATCTTTTAATCTGAATAACAGATATGTTTTCCCTTAGTGCTTTCAATCCAGATAAATCTAAAAGTGTGAAAATCCTACAAATGTCTTCCTTGCTTCAAGGAATTTAAAAAAGCATGTTTTCGAGATCAAAATCAGGTAGGAATTACATATCTAAATGCTTATCTGAAATTAACTTGGACAGACTAACACTCAGTCCTGTTTATTGTTTATATAGAAAAAGTTCTCTGAAAGATTGCATAGGACAGAGGTTAAATGGCTGAATACATGGAGGTTTACTAGGTTTCCTTAAAAATTAGATAAAAATATATATATTAGATTAAATGTAAACAGCCTAGAATTCCATGATCAAAGACTTTGGTAGAACTTCTTTCTTCTGTTAGTTTTTAGTACTGAATGCAATTTTGAAATAGTAGTAGAGATAGTATACCATTTTGACACACTAGTTGACAATATCATTTGAGGCTGAAGCTGTGTGAAAATTTTTCATTTTATATAAATATATATGTATGTATGTGCATGTGTGTATATATATATATTTAATATTGCGAGGATCATGATACCTTCTTTAATATATCTGCTATGCATAATCATATATAGCATGTATGAGAAAATAATGCAGGTTTACTTGATTTGCAAGGAGAGGAAAGGCTGCAGTATTTGTCTAAAACTTGTGTTGTTTTCCTCTGAAGCTTTTTGTTGTTGTTCACAGATAGAAATTTTCTTTTTCTACAATAAATGGCCCATGCAAAATGGGTTGAAAATGACAGTGGAGGCAATTAAAACTGCTGTTACTAAGTTATTGTTTTGTATAAAAAAACCCCCTAATATAATATAATCATAAAATGCTCTTGATTTTTACTTAATTTTTGTGAAAAGACATCCGTGGTGAAGGTCTCAGCATAGCTGAAGCTGAGAACACAGTTGAGAGGTACGTTTGCTCCTCTGGAAAGAACAAGGTTGTGTTTGGCTGAAGTAAGGCAAGGCAAAATATATCACTCTTGTACATATCATAACTACTTGGTATGAGTAGTCTCAGTTATGAAACAACTGAATCTACTGAGCTAGAGGATCCGCTCTGCTTACTGTGGACAAGCTCATACTGAAATGTTGGAGAGCTGGGCAGAGAGGAACCTCATGAGGTTCAACAAGGACAAGTGCAGGGTCCTGCATCTGTGGAGAAATAACCCCAGGCACCAGCACAGATTAGGGGTTGACCTGATGGAAAGCAGCTCTGTGGAGAGGTGTTTGGGAGTCCTGGTTGACAACAGGTTAACCATGAGGCAGCAATGTGCCGTCGTGGCCAAGAAGGCCAGTGGGATCCTGGCTGCATCAGGAGGAGCGTTGCCAGCAGGACGAGGGAGGGGATCCTGCCCCTCTGCTCGGCTCTGGTGAGGCCGCACCTGGAGTACTGGGGCAGTTCTGGGCTCCTCAGTACAAGAGGGACGTGGAGCTTCTAGAGAGGGTCCAGCAGAGATGATTAAGGGACTCAAACATCTATCATGTGAGGAAAGACTACGTGAGCTAGTGTGGAGAAGAGAAAGCTGAGAGGAGATTTGATCAATATGTTCAAATATCTGAGGGGTGATTGTAGGGAGCATGGGGCCAGGCTCTTCTCCGTGGTTGTCGGTGACAGGACGAGGGGTAATGGGTGTAAGTTGAAATACAGGCAGTTCTACCTCCATGTGAAGAAGAACTTCTTTCCTGTGAGGGTGACAGAGCCCTGGCACAGGCTGCCCAGAGAGGCTGTGCAGTCTCCTTCTCTGGAGATCTTCCAAACCTGCCTGGATGCCACCCTGTTCCCTGTGCTGTGGGTGTCCCTGCTGGACAGGGTTGGACTGGATGATCTCCAGAGATCCCTCCCAACCTCAACCATTCTGGGATTCTGTGAAATTCAGATATGCTGACCAGGGTAATAAACCCATGAAAAAGACGGATTCTTGCTTTGATGTGGCCTTGTTTCCATTGCTACATATTTCTGTACTAGAGTCTCTAGTCTCTGCCTACAACTGCACAAGTGGATAAGCCTGTCAAAAATTATCTTCTATATTCCATACTTTTCTTATGGTAATTCCCCCCAAAAAACTTGGGCCAAATTCATCCATCTTGCATGTTTATTACTGAAAATGAAGTTTACCATTTTTTATAACCATTTCTACTTGTTTTAGAAAGTCTTCAGTTACTTTACAAAAGATATGCACCGATGCTCGGCTACATAAAATATAAAATATATAAATATATGTATCAAGAAAAATGAAACTGTGAAGAAATGAATGCCAGGTCAGGTCCCTAGTAATGGGCAAATGACAATAATGTTGTCCCTTAGGATGGCAGTCCATTTTGGAAAGGTTGCAGCTAATAATGTGAATTTACACTTATAACCAGAAATTCCTGTCCCCTCCTTTTAGTGTTAACCACTGAAGACAAAACACTGTGTTTGTCATTTTCAGAAATGAACTCCTATGTTTAAAGAGCTATTTAGAAAAATGTCTTCATTTTTAGAGCATATGAAATGTTGGAGAGTCTGTCTGTTTCCCTGTGAGCTGAAATATAGCTCAGTGATGCTAAATTCCAGTTTACCTCCATTTAGGGGTCTAGTTATAGATTTAACATCCACTTGTTTTCTCTCTTGTCACAAGTGTTGTCCTAAGTCTGACCATAAGCTTTTTATCCTTGACACGGTGAGGCTACTCTTGCATACCAGTAAGATCAGAAAAAATAAAAAGGCTGAAATTTTAGAAACAATCATTGTACATGTTGGGGAGAGTAATGTTGTAAGCAGAATAGAGGAGCACTGAAAAGATTGTCTAAAAGACAATCATTGCATGTCCCTTTCTGGCCCTATTTTCAAAATTTTGTTAGGATGCTTAGTGGTCTGCAGAAACCTTTTGAGATCTGACAGTGATTTATTGGTCCAAAAAGCTGAAGTGATGTAATGGGAAGTTCTGGTAATTAGAACTTTCTAAATACTGCTGATGAAGACAAAGAGAAACTAATAGGTAGGTAATTAGTGCAGAAAGATTTTCTCACAACCTATGTGGTTGGTTCCTCTCAGCCAATTTGCTTTCCTTGTGGAATCCTAGTGCAGTGGAATGACTGTGAACTATATTTAATTGTAGAGGTTTATCCCATGGAAAATGATGCACTTGACCTGAGCACCAAGGAGTCAAAAAAGAGGCAAATTGCCAACTTGGGATCTCTGGAGACATCTCTTCTTAGGTCTTAGTAGCTCAGACATCATGCTTTTCGTCATGGGACACTGCTCCCTTCTGCTTTATGATTTCTGTATCAGAGGTGCCTGTAGATCTAAGCCAGTAGCTGGGCTTTATTGCTAATAGGTACTGTACAAAAAGATACCTTTTGGGGAAAAAAAGCTGCTAATATTAATAGTGAACCCAGAAGGCTGCAGGAGAAACAGAGGAAAGTCTAGGGGAAGTGGATTGCTCCAAAATAATTTGGGGACAGAGTTTAGGACATCAGTCTACATCATACAGCCTCTTCAGGCTTGACAGCAGTTACCTTGGAGCAGACTAGCTGCCTGTGTTCATGCAATTAAAAAAGAAATGTGAATTGCATCCTGCAAGGATAACTATATTCTTTTCCTTAGATCCTGGGAGCGTATCTATAACCCAACCAAACTGCTGAGTGCTGCTTTGCAGAGCTTTACAGGGGAAGCACTGCATTTTGCAACAATTAATTTTGCAGAGGAAGCAGCCTGTTTAAAGACGCCTGCAGCAGTCACTAAAATATGTGTTGTTTTTCAAGGCCACCAGACACACAGTTGGCTAGGTTGGCTAATAAACAAAACAACAATGCAAAAACCCAGCCTCGTGGGGTTTGCAGGAAGAAGGGATGAGAAATAAAATGAATAATGCTTACCTGCCAGGGGTGGGTGAAGACTGTAATTGTTTAGCCCCCAGCAGATCCCTGCAAGGGTTAAAAATGACAAAGATATTAGTTGGTGACTGCTAAGATTGTTGGTTTGAAGCTCTGGGCAAAACACAGACTGTTATTTACCGGACTTGGTCGATTTACTTCTTAATGCAATAATGACCTGTGAAATGAAACGTGAGCTAGACAATTGTTCCTCATTGTTTCCAGTAAAACATCCTTTCATACCCCATTAAACCACCATTAATTCCATATGAAAGAGAAGCAGGCACAAACACCAAGGGATATCTCTTTTTTTTCCTCTCTTTCTCTCTTTATGGGTCTGATCTGGACTATGGTTATGCTATGGATAGCAAAACAGCTTTCTTATCAATTTTAGAAGGCATTCGGCAGGTGGGAAGGGACATATTTCTAAAGGAGCGCCAGGGAGACCTGCAGGATCTTTGGAAGAGATTGGTAGCCTGTGGATTGCAGTCTAGATTTTTGGAGGAGATCAGCATGCCAGCTACTACAGCAAATCTGGCCAATTTTGTGGTGTGAATAAGCACACTCCTTTTCTTCAAGACTGGCTCCTTAAAGTGTGAGATTTATGCAATCACTGTGTATGTACATATGCCACACAGTAATTTTTTCCACTTGTTAATTTCTAACTTATTCTCAGTTTCACTCCAAAGTAGTAGAGGGAGAAGTTCTCAATGATAATGCATTCCTACAGGTTAAAAAATGGGGACTGAGAAGTGAAAGGAGGTTAGTGGTTCCCCCAAAGTGCTCCGTGAGCAGCTTGCACATTGGTAGAAGACAGGGAATCTAACCACCAAGCCACCATAAAGCACTGGTTCCACCACTTATGAAACTTGTTCTTCTCTTTAACTCCGTATTCTCCCCTACTTTAGTGTACTGCTGAGTAAGTACAAAAGGAAAACTTAAGATTTTTTTTTCTTCTTAATCAAAGCTATATATAAGGAGAAAAATAGTGAGTTGTCTCGACGATGACATATAACTTTTATTTTCTTCTGGAATACATTAATAAATGAAAACAAGCATAAACTGCATTCCTACTAGAGTTTATAGAGGTTTTTTCATGCAAACACTTAAAATGTTTCAGCAAAAATACTTTTGTTTTTCTTTGTTTCTATCTCTGTATGTGTGTGTATGCATTCGTGAAAACCTGAATTTAGTCAAAATCCAGTTTTCCTTCAACAACAACATAGAAATACAACTTCACTGTATATTTTCAGCCAGTTGTAATCACTGTTTATAATTCAGAAATATTGCAGGCCATATTCTCCCTCATTCATGATGACATAAATCTGACAGAGCCTCAATCTGTCCAGAATTATAAAACTGTGATTAAAACATTTCTGTGCACGAGATGTTGCTGGGAAAACAGTATCTCTCTAGGTGGGGGACTGACTGATTTAAATTTCCTTGTGAAAATGGGTGAGGAGACATTTTAAAACATTGCAGTCTTTCCTCAATTAGCAGAAAGAATGGCTAAATATTTCCAGAAGGTGTTACTGGATATTTTCTATACTTCTGTGTGTGACTGTCTTGTTATGAACTTGATCTTTCTTTTTCTTTCCCACTGAACTCAGTGGAGAATTTCATTTGAGCAGAGTAGGACTGAGTAACTGGATGCCATAAATCTCTTCCTTTTACTCCAAAAAGACATGATGAGGTGTATAGCTTGTTGACTTGGCTTGGATGGCATCTTGTACTGAAGATGTCTGTTGCCATATGAACCTTGCTAATGTTTATTTCACACAAAAGTTTGATAAAATTTCCTAATTCCAATGCATCTGCATGTGGACAGATGTGTTACATGATGCACAAACATAGGAGATATCTTCAAGGAAGTAGGGACAACTCTGAAGAAATTTAGCACAAGAAAGTAAAAATCTCCTCACCCTAGGTTAATGTGTTCATATTGTTGAGAGTCCTAAACCTGAATTCATCATGCATCTAGTCCATTTAAGATCTCCAGCACAGTTCTGCTTCCAAGATCAGGACCTCTGTTCACAGGACCTCCAAATTCTTCCTGTTTGTACATGTTGGTCAGATTCCTCTCTCAATCTTCTCTTCTCCATGCTCAACAGCCTTTTCTCATAAAATAGATGTTCAAGTCCCTTGATCATCTTTGTCGCTCTACCCTGGACCTTCTCTAAAAGTTTCACATCTCTCTTGTATTCAGAGAATCAATACCATGGATCAATGAATCCATCGCTTTTACCCAAGGGTACCACTGAATTTCTTGCAAGCCACAATCTGATAGTCTGCATTCTAACATATCCCATCCTCATGCCTGTTTTTTTCAGCTGCTTCTAGTTTCAGCTTTCCTATTTTCAGCTGCAGGTTTCTCCTGCCCAGAGAGGTTGTGAAATCTCCTTCTTTAGAGATATTCAAAACCTGCTTGGACACAATCCTGTGCCATGTGCTCTAGGTGACCCTGTGTGTGCAGGGAGGTTGGGCTAAATGATCTCTAAAGGTCCCTTCCAAACCTTAAGGATTCCATGATTCTATTCTATGATTCTATATTATGTTTCATTTTGATTTTTGGTTGTCTAATACTGTATCCTTTTATGCTATTTGGTACATTTAGTGCTTTCCTTTTCCCATGCTAGAATTATGCCTAGGGACAGATTTTATCTGTCAGTTTGATCAGAAATGGCTGAGCTGCAAAGAAAAAAATGAAGCTTTTTTTTTTTTTTGTATGCTAGAAAACAAATCTCTAAACTCTAGAAACTATGGACCTGTGATGGGGATTGAGTGTAGCAGCGAGACAGCTCTGAAGTCAGTTTTCTCTTCACATACTTTGTAAAAAATTCCAAGTAGAGCCATACATGAAAATGAGCTGCAGAGATTCATTGTCTCCTGATGTGCTGTGAAAGGTCCCAGCCTTGACCATCACTTGTGAAAATTTCTGCTCCTGCTGTGCTGCATTCTTTGAGGCATGAGTCCTGCAAGATGTCACATACTCCTGATCCTTCAAACCCTCTCCAAATACTTGAGTGTTTCTGTCCTCACATCCCATGCTCTGGCTCCCTTGGATTTCATCTATCCATTAGGGAAAGAATCCTGTGCATTTCATGACCCCTGTTGCTGCACGAGGCTCTGTGTCCCTAAGAGAGAGACACATGTTATGACCCAACATTACAGATTGGGCAAGTTCTGAGCCAGAACATTACCAAAAGGCATCTGTGGTGGAGCTGAAAAGACATTTCAGTCGTCCAGAACACTATCAACTGAGAACACGCTAGTTAGATATTGATTAACCAGTCTTATTGTTAAGGCATCTACCACAGTTTACACTGTGCATGGCCAAAGTTTTTGTTAAAAATGCCCACACATCTCACAGACTGTTTGCCTATAAATCCAAATCTTGGTTGCAGAGAATAAATCCTTATGAAAGGATTCAGTCGCACTTCTGAAAAGAGATGGGGAATGTGAAGCATAAAGACGCTTGCCCTGCACATGAAGAACGATCAGCTGGGAAAGCAATTCCCTTCATTGCCCTTCCCTGCACTTCTTCCTAGGTAGCAGTTTTCTGAGCAAAAGGAGGGTCACAGCTGTGTGGGTGCGTCAATGTATGTGGGTCTTTATGCACACACACAGACACTGTCCTCACAACTGCACTTGGAAGCATTTCATCATTTTTCCCTCTTATCTTCCAAATATTAGCATTTAATGAAATACACATTTCCTTCATTTATTTTGAACCTACTCCAAGGCCAGCAAATACCAGAATCTCAAATGTTATGACAGGATAGATTCTTTATTGGTTTGTTTTCTTTTCATTCTTTCTGTTTTCACTGTGATTTTTTTTTTAAGATTATAAACCCTTATGTTTCTTACTCAAGGAGCCTGGCTTCCAAGTGAGGTAGACAAATATTTCAAAAGAAAAAAAAATGTCCCTGAGACCCATCCAATGCAGACAGCTGTACAGCAAACAGGAAATTGAGGAAGTCAGGTTCATCAGAGACACAGGATTTCCTTCGTGGATGTTTCAGATAAATCCTCTTTAATTTTTCCATATTGGTTCAGTGCTGTAAAAGAAACACAACAAAAACATGGACAGAACTGTTCTGTGCATGGAAGGCAGTGATGTGAATGCAGAAATGAAGGACAATTTCTTCTGGGAAACATCTCAGCTTGGTCATGTTGACATGACCTCCTCTAAGCAAACTCTCACTTGGTCTGTCTGTGGTTCAGGCTGGTAGGACATGAATTAGCTTTGAACCATCAACCATATCACAAAATCAAAGAAGGGAAGAACTTACTAGGTTGGACAGAGTTCCCAGCTGATGCAATTAAACAACGTCTACTTCAAAATAAGGACTTGTCCTTCTAGCTTGAACTGTGAGCAGCACAATCTCAGGTGTATCCATAAAGGCTAATATATATATATGTGATATATGAAAAATTGTATGTGGAAATGAGAAGGGACAGCAGTCTAATGCTGGAAGAGAACTCAAATAGACTGAGTTCCCCCAGAAAACTCAGCTTAAACCTTCTCCTGTGACTCTGATTTTCCTCTGAAATTAGGTTCTTTTCTTCTTTTTCTTCACTCGTTGGTTTGTCATGCCCATTTATGCTCTTAACTCTTCAGTGGTGTGGCCAAAGAAGTCTTTCTGTAACAACTTGTGTGCCAGAACGCCAAACTAGCTTTGGGCCCCTGTGAAACACTGGGAAAACAATAATTTGATACTGTGAACAGTGTCATCACTCTGCCAAATCTAAATCCTTGAGTCAAAGCACATGGGACTGACGCAATGAGCACTGTAGGGTGCTCAGGATATTTGGTATGAATATTAATGTAATAATTAATTGCAAGAATTAGTTAAAAAGTGCAAGTTAATAATACACTTTTAGGGAAACTGATCAGTCCTTTGGAAAAGTAGTCAATTCACTGGCTTTGCATTTGAGACATTTTGAAATATAAAAGTTTTCATCTTGGGTAATTAATACTGAATATGAAGTCTAAGATCATGGTAGGAATGCATTTGTTAATTTACTCTATGAGGTTTTGCAGATATTTATATGCATGTGTACAAACATACATGTGAATATAAAATCATTTTGCATTCCCTACTTGCATGACAAAGTGATACGCAATAGGCTGGCAACATAAACAATATAAACTGTTCTGGAAGTAGTTTTTCTTTTCAAGGAGACTCCTCTTTTGTAGTGAAAGTATGTTAGATTGGCAATCATGCTTTAATCTTAGAAAACTAACTATCAAGATAAGCTAACTATGCAATCAAAATGCACCTCAGAATGGGGGGTCATGCACTTCAGTCTAATATTTGCTCCTGCCTATGATTTCTCTGTGCCTTTGTTTTCTTTCTTTGTCTTTTCTGTTCTTTTTTTTTTACAGTTCTGGGTAACTGCCCACTAATTTCAGTTTCAAGGACCTTATTTTCTGGTTGCCTGGATAAGGCAAGTTGAATTAAAACTTTGGCATCGATCTTATTTGAGAGACCAATAGAGGATTTAACTTTTGTGTTTGACAAGCTAATTGGCCAAGGTTCAAAACCATCAGTTATGCAATAAAACTGTATGCAATTAATTAGAGGAAGCTGATTATTTTCAGTCCAGCTCTGTTCCTGAAATGTCCTCCTACTTGCTAATAAACTTTGTTCCTGCGGTGGTTTCTCTGAAATTAACAAACACATTGCAAAATTAAAGCAAGTCTGCCTCATTGTTTTCTTCCTGTGCTCACTAGGATGAAACAGTTACTGTATTGAAAGAGAATTTTTATCCCTCTAAGACCCTTATTGCGAGCACACTGTTTTTTTTCCTCCCCACGAGGTCAAAAGGAAATTGTAGCATTAGCAGATGAGAGACATCAACCTGGTGAAGGGACGCACCAAAAATAAACCAGAAAGAAGTGGACAAAACAGATCCATTGCATAAATATTTAGTCAAAAAGAAGCTTCCTAATAGCCAAGAAATGTCCTTGATTCTTGTAGAACCTTTGTTGTTAATCTGCTGCAAATTGTGGCAAATTATTTAAACTTTCTCCTTGCTTCCTGCTCTGAGTCCACAATAAAAATATCCCTTAAAAGGAGCAAGGCTGGGCTGTACTGGGTTGGTCTTTGTCCACCAGGAGATGGACACAGCTGTATCCTTACCACTGCTGGAGAGGGAACTAAGATAAAAAGTAATCTCAGTAGCAGGAAATTATCTGACAACAATGACACAAGGTAGACCCTGTTTTGCTCTGGGGTGGAGGAATATGCTGTGTTACTTCTTAAACACTTTTCCAAACCTTTGACTGAAAATGCTATGTGCTATTATTATAGATTGCAAGAGGTGGAAGTAGAGCCAACAGAAATATCTTTTTCATTGCAGGAAAATGATATGATATCTCCCTTACTATTTGCATCCCTGCTGTGAGACATCTAAGTCAGCTTTCATTGGTGAGAGACTATTTTCCCTAGTTCCCTGTGCAGGCTGCTGTGGGAGGCTGGCTCGGACCGCTTGGTAGTGAGTGAATCCTACTTTCTCCATTGCCTCCTTAGGGCAACAAACTTCTTCCGTCACTAAAATATGCATCTGGAACATGAAAGTCAGTGGGACCCTCCCAGCAAAACACGTCCTTCTTCATTCTTGGAAAGACCAAGGCTCTCTGGGGAGAATAGCTGACTGTGTATGTCTCGATAGCACTCAGCAGAAAAGCATCCAGACTTGGCTGGGGTTTGTGGATTGTCCCTCAGTACAAGTGCGCTGCTGCCCACAGCATTTTTTTTTTTGAAACAGGAGCCAAATCCTACAGAATTCCAAGACTGGCTTAAAAATCAGAGTTGTGATTTAAGATGTTTCTTGTGTCTTGTTCAAGGTAGTGGTTGCTTCAGGAAGACTATTAAGACCCCACCATTTAGAGAATGAATATTCTTTCTCATAGACATACCCTTTTAACCAGCCATTCAAGGATAGTTTGGCCTGAAAGTAGATCCAGTTCCTGGGCTATGATTTGGTGTATTTTTTCATCTACTCTTTTGGCTTCTCTAACCTCCTGTGACAAGGTAGTTTGTGTGTGTATGACTGCCAACCTCTGGGCCTGTGTTGATACCATGAACTATTATTAACAGCAAACAACCACCTCCGTATTATGGCAGACTTGGTAAGTTGCTCTTGTTCCCCAACATACTGACAAATCACGTTGGATGGTTGGTAGCTTTTTCTATTCTTTCTACAAGGAGTGTGGGGCCTGATGCAGTAGAAAGCAGTATACAAGCCAGTGTGTTTACTTTGACTGATTTTACTTGTAGATTATGTTTCCCAAAGAAGCCCTTGTAGCTAATAACTCTTCACTGCAACCCTGGAGGGTTCACGAGTTACAGGATGGTGGATTACGGAGGAGGGTGGGTGGGAGAAAGTCAATAATAATAACAATAAAAAAGCCATCTTTCTGATCAAAGGAGAAAATGCTTGCATAAAGATTATATTAAAAAAGAAAAATGTAGAGGTCTTGTTAAAACCTTTGGGTTACTGTCCAGTTATGTGGATTTTCCCTCTAGTGCTTATTCTGGCATTCATTAAACCCTGATAAGTTACATAGAAACACTTGAAAGAATGATTAGAAATGCTATGTGTGAATAATAGAATTGCTTAAAGGGAAATGGAAATTCTTAAAGGGAAACGCATACTGACATGGAAAGTGAACTGGTGTAATTTTCTCATTGTCTAAGGTTATTATCTTATTCCTCACTTTTGTGGGTGTTCAATTTGTATGCTTTCATTTGCACAGTTTGGGGGCTGCTTAGGAAAATAAAATTTCCTTTCCCTTAGGTTCAGTGGGAGGCGGGTGTGCTGAAAGTCTTTAAAAACGAAACTTTTCTTTTTTCAGGTGTCTGTCTTTGAGTAGAATAGAATAGGGTGTTGTGAAAAATAATAATAATAAATAAATAAGTAAATAAATAAAAAGAACACACACAAAAAAAACAAAACACAGCAGCGCAAGAGTCCTAACTCAAAACCAAAGCTGTTCCTTTGGTTTGATGAGATGGCCACATCTCATCAGCTCTACTGTGTTGATCTCAGTGTCAGTTATTCACTAGGACTTGGTGCTGGGCTATCTGCAGATGTTTCATTTGTGACCATCTAGAAATGAGGTCGGGGAGACCTTGGGTCTGTTTGCATACGACCATATAAATGTTCTCTGCTAGAGAAGCAGTTCAAGTCCTATAAAATTTCATTAGGAGTTGGACACCAGGCAGTTAATTCCTCTGCCACTCTGAAAATCTGGAGCATGTGGGGAAGGTGCCTGGGATCTGTGGAGGAAATAGATGTGGCCTAAATTCCAAGGGATGTAAATATATCTATTTTTTCCCTTGAGGTTTCTGCAGTCATGGTTTTCTTTGAGCACTTTTCTCTGTAAAGTAACATCCTGCCACCATTTAGGTGTGTCCAGGAGTTTAAAATTACCACAGGTGTGAGAAGGGTTTAGGAGAAGAAGTTTGGAAGTGAGAAGCCAATTGTACTGCCAGCTGAGCAATCATGCTTTGAATTGCAAAAACAAATGTCGAACATGCAACTCTGTTGTCTCACTCCCCAGCTGTGCCTCAGTCCGTGTATATGACATTGCTCAAGAGCTATAATATTCTAGAAAAGGGGAGAAGAGACTTTTTGCCCTAGGCACCATCATCCAGAAAGAGATTATCCTGCTGCAAGGATTTTATAGATCTAATTGGGACACACTAAAAGTTGGAGGAGAAGCTGAGGCCTGGAGGTGACTGTGGCATCAAACACATCCATGGCAGAAGCAGAAGACTTACTGTGACTCATTGTCCTTGGACACAGGGCTCCAGTGCCTCACACCCTGTTTGGCAGCTTATGTCTTTCCTGGTTAGCAGGATCAACCAGGTGCATCTTGTATTGGAAAGGGCATAACCTTATCTTGCCAAGAGGACTGTCTAGAAAACACTTTGAACTGCCAAAAATGATGCAATCGCTACCTCTAGAAGGCTCTTTTTGAATAAGGCTTTATTACTTTTCTTGCCTGGTGTTTCTCTACATGTTTCCAAGTGTAGACTCAAAATGTTAATGCCCAGAACTTCAAGCACTGGGAGGCTAAATCAAAATTAACGTGTTGCTGCAAGAATGTGTTATATTCTTTTTTTTTATCCCTCTTCATGTTACAGAAATAATACATTAGTGCCACAAAGGCTCTCGCAGAGGGGAACAGAGCTGATCCTGTGGTTGAATTATGAAGGCAAGCTATAAAAGCCCTAATCTAAACTGTGGGATAATGAGATGTGAGAGGATTTTCTGAAGTTCATTGCTGATCACATCATGTTTGTTTAGTTAGGAGGGAGTGTTTTCACTGAGATAAAAGCATAGACTTCATTGAGAGAAGTTTCAAAAACAGCCTTCAATACTTTAAGCCACATCGATTTAAAGGGACCTGGACAAGTATTTTTTAAGCCATTCTGAGGTTTTTTGCTCCACGCCAGCTTTATGTGGGTAGAATGTCGACATGTCTTTCTTTGCCCATGTTATCCAATGGAATTTAAGGGGTTTCCCCTTGTGTTTTCTTTTTCAACAATGTGGGCAAAAAAGAATATCTGTATTTCGGAGGAGGAAACTCTGCACCTCTGAACTCAGTGTCTGTGTTGACACCACTCTTAAAGAGGTATCTGGGTAGAAACCCAAAGCTTGATGGGCACCCAGATCTGTCACCTTCCATCCCCACAAAGACAATACAAGGAGCCAAGGGCAGAGCAGAGATACCTGCAGTCGCCCACGGACCAGGTCCAGGTGTAACGAGCTGTGTCTGCAGCTTCTTGACACCGTATTTGCTTCCACATTCCCACATGGAGGATCCTAGAGTCTTGTGGGCCCTTAAGAGTTGGTTTCCCAAAGTGCCTGGGGCCTGTAATTGTAGGTTTATTGTCTCTGTGGGATGCGGGTCAAGTCTTAAGGGAGACCTTGTGGTGCAATAAGAAGGGTTAGCTGTATCTTGTGGGGCTGAGTGCCTAGGATTAGACTTGCTTGGTTTTTTTTTTTCAAAGGGAGATACATATAGTACTGGAAAGTTTCATCTCTCCCACCTGATCTCTGAGGAGTCTGAAGTGGGTATGTTTCCTTTGGAAAGTACTGATTTCTCTCAGCTGAAGGAGCTAAGCTTAGGCTTAGGTGAAGGAGCTGAGCTTAGACTTACTGCTAACTCCTAAACATGTAAAGTTAGGTAAGAGGAAGCTTGCCCTAGGGGATTTTTGGAAAGAAGATAACTTTCATGGTGACTGTTTCCTGTGAGAGCCGAGGAGACATTCTCTGAACAGGTTTTGTGAGACTCCATCACAACCCTTTTTGTAAAAATATAGTGATGCTAAACCCTGCTTTTCTAAGCAGCTCATTGCACCAGGCATGAAGTTAAGACTTTTCATTGAGGTTAAAAACTTCATCCCTTTCTGACTGGTGATCAGGGAGACCTGATAACTCTCATAGACATCAGATTCACTATATCAGGGATCTTTGATTAATGGATGACATGAAAAACAAAATATATGAACAAGATAGCAGTGTGTCTGATTCTTCACTTGAGTCACTATGTGGCATCTATGTTTTGTGTGCACTGCTAATGCTTAGAGTTTTATTTCTTTTTCATCTTTTTCAAACTTGTAGGATAAAAATTCTTTTTATTTCTCCAGTTTTACAGGGAATAAATCCATCTATATGATTTTCACACTCAAACATATTTTATGTTTTTTTTCTATACTGAGGAATTTTTGATCTTTCTTTTTTATCTATTTCTGTTTTTTCTCTTTTTTTTCACTGAAAGCAACAATCAAAGAAGGATAAACATAATACTCCTGCAAATACTATTTGAGATTAGATACAACTATATTTAAAAAACTTTTATTGTTGTGATTAAAAAAATTGAGAATTAAATGTTGACATAAAATTTCTTTGTTTTCAAAACTAAGAGATGGTCCTGCAGCATGACCACTAGGGAAATGTCATTTCCTATGGTTTTGTCTTTAGTGACTGATTGACTCTGATGTTGAAGAAATTGAAAGCTGTAAAGGAAGCTTTTCATTCAACTTAAGAATTTATGGAAGAAGAGGGTTTTCCTATATAAAGAAGTTTTGAAAACATATCTCCAATTTACTTTGCATTAAAGTGGTCAATGAACTGAAAAATTTCTAAGACATGTGAGGTCACAAGTAGAGGAACACGTATGTGTTGTGACTTTTTTTGCCACAAGAAGCCCAGCAAAAAGAGAATTTTCAAGTAAAGGAAGAAGAAAAAAAAAAAAGAGAGATTTTAAATGAAAAGACTCTAAACCTCTAAGTTACCCATTTTAAATTTTGGAGGTCGTGATACCCTAAAATAGAAACACATCTACATTTTTGAAGGAGTGACTTACCAGCTTATCCCCAGCATTATATTTCTAGATCTACATTCCTAGACTACAGTATTTCCCTTCTTCCTTTTGACAAGCCTGGAATTAAATGTTATGTTGGAACTCAGGTGTGACAGCTCCCTAAATTAGATGACATGACACCTGAAGAAGCTGCAGAAGATCTAGTTTTCTATTGCTCTCAGCTGCGCACATCTATCAGACCTAGTCAGATGTCACTCTTGTCCTTAGGAATATCAGAGGGAAGGCTCATGGTGAATTAGAAGCTTACATTCACTTGCGCCCTCCTGGATTCTCAGAACTTACAAAGGGCCAGTGCACAAAGAAGAAAATGTGGCTCTGGGAGCACGTGTATATGTGTGGAAGCCAGAGGGAGGGAAGTAACCTAGCTAAAAGTCTTTATTTTATTCATCCAATGCCTCTTTACTCTCATCATTTTCCAGTGAGGCTGCTAATTACAGCAGGTTGCCGCCAATCACTGAGATAGGCAAGTTGAGCATCACGTTTGAGAACATTTCACCATTTCAGTATTCTATGTTGACTGGCAGGATCTGCAGGAAGCTCCTTCCATTATCACTGTGTTTATGCAAAAGGTGGGAAGCATGAACAATTCCAGTCTCTATTTTGTCAGCTGCTGCCACTTTCAGGTGTCCTGCAATGTGTGGTCAAAACGGTTGTAACTTAAGTGATGTGAGTGTACTGCCTGAATGTACTCATGATGTGTCATGTGCATGTAATATTTGGAATAGGGATGCTTGGAATCTATATAAATGTATTTACTGTGCAGTGTAAAAGTTGCTAGATAGATGATAGGATTATGTTCTCCTTGGTAAACACATTACTGAAAGAGTGAGGCCCTCTCTCTCTGCTGCTGTTGCCCCTGTTCCTTGGTCACCGTCACCCCCCATGCAATCCAGTGATCTTAAAAACAAGGATTGGTGGTGACAAAGGATCAGAGAGAGGCTGAAATCCGTGTGGCATGTGACATAGAGAAAAGGTCACATTGCCCTGCATCAGCCCTTGCTTAAGTCAAGTTAATTAATGGCTCTTTTTTTTCCTAATTCATCTGGATGGGCCTCCAGGCAAAGTGCTATTTGCAATGGCCCCGCATTCTGGAGTCACCCAGCCTCGCGCTGGCTGTGCCCCTACATGTCCCCACATTATCAGTCCAGCAGGCACCAGCTCAGTCCACCACTCACTTTGCAGGTGTGCATTTTGCTCCCACATCACCTAGAAAAAGATAACAGTGAGCCAAGTATATTTTCCATTAAAAACCCAAATGTTAGCATGAGCATTATGGAGCAAAGCAGTCAGGAGACACAAAGGAAACCCGTTTCACTCTTACATCTCCATGTGAATTTCTTCTTGTGGACATGTTTCCATGAGAAGCCCCAATAGCTCAGATTTCCTCACCCCTTTGTGGTCTGGGTGGCTTAGTATGTGTGCTGCACACTGTTTTGCTGTGATTCGTGGTTCTCAGCCAAGACAGAAGACCCCTGTCTAGAAACCTGCTGATGTGGTGGTGGTGTAACTGCTCCCTGTCCCATCCCAACCCATGCTCCTGTGTTCCCATGGCTCAGGGACATCTTGATTAGAGGGACGCTCTTGCATTATGTGTTGAGGAAGCGGCTTATTGGGCAGCATGACCTAGAAGAGTGTATTTACCACAGTTACAAGAGGTCCAAACTTATCTGGACTCAATCAGAGACTTCAGCTGATTGTTTTAGACTAGAGTTGGCTCGAGCTGAATATTCCAAAAGAGACACTAGCTATGTAGAGATAGACAATTATCCTTCAGTTTGCTTTTGTCCAATCCTCCCAAACCCATCCCACCCACTCGATTTCATATTAATTAAGGTGCATGAGCAAGTGTGTCTCTCTCCAACTGCTGCTAATCTATTGCTCATTTCCTGCTGGTAGATAATGGGTAAGAGGTGATTAGATTGATCCTTCCTTTTTATTTATTTATTTATTTATTTATTTATTTATTTATTTATTTATTTATTTTCATTCAATCTGCCATTGAGACAAATAGATGACACACAACAACTTTGTGTATTTCCTGCCCCACTAACAGCTTTGTTAATGAGGACCTTTCTGCACTTAAAATATTTGTTATCATGCATGAAAACATCAGCTCCAGCTTTATTATCTGCTGAGTGCACAGAAATTTTCTGCAGTAAGTACAAAACAAATTAAAGCAACCTAAGTGTGAAGAAGGTTCAGCAATGCCTACAGAAGGCCAAATATTTCACACAGTGTCAGTTTGGTTTTTGCCAGTGGGTGCGAACTGCCTTCTCGCAGGGACCCAGAATTAATGCTGTCTGCAGGTTTCCCTGTTCATTCCCTTAGGCTTGAGACACCGTTCTCATGGATGTGGCCTGTGCCCTCTTAAATTCTGCAGGTAAATCGGTGGTGAGAACAGCCATCTCCAGAGGCAGCAGTTAACGTGACAGAGGCTTCACCCATCCTAGAAATCAGAAACGCGGTGCCAGGCTGGCGCGCAGCTGCGCTGTGGAGTGGTGAGAACAGCCCCTGGCATGCTCTTGTCCGGAGCCAATTAATCCTCCCCCAAACCATTCCTGGGTGTTAGTCTGGGGGTTAAAACGTGCCAAGGATCATTCCCAATTTGTTGTTTGGATGAATCCATCCTCTCCAGAAAGCTGAGAGAGTTAATAGATGAACACTGCCAGGTCATGTCAGGTGGCCTTGGTGTCTGGGAAGACTCCTGGGCACATTTAATTTACTAGTGAAGATGTAGCCAGAATGTCTCTTCAGAACTACCCATTACTTATATATCTGTGTTGAAGTCACTGTTTTTGTACTAGCCTGATTGTATCCCACTGCCTCTGGTTTTAAAGCTTTTATTTTCCTTTTGGCTGCTGTAGCTGATTTGGGACGTGCTCTGCTGTCTTCATAAATCTGGGCTATTTGGGTTTATACAGTCTTTGAACACGCTCAGATTCCAGGAGCTGGTTCCTTTGCTCTGAGGTGGTTGAACAACACTGATTATGGCCAATGGAAATGTATGTTTTCAGGTGCAGACTATTTGTTCATGATTTTTGAACAGGTTTTTATTTGTCTCCACCTTTCTACCCAAAATTGCTTGGAATGGAATTCTTGGATGTTTCTCATGAGGAATATCTGGGAGCACCCTGTTACACCAAAAAGATCCCGTATCCTCCAGCTACCTTAGCACTAATAAACTCCAGAGTACCAAAGCATGTTCTATAGCACCAAAGCCAACTTACCCAGTCTGGACACATCCATCATTACTAAGTTTCCCTTATCCTCCAGGACAGTTTGGCTATATCCAAACTGGAATGGTTGCTGAGCACTCTAATATGCAGACAGTTTGGGTCAGTTCCTTGACCTAGACAGCAACCTGTGCCAACCACTCTTCTAGCAGAGTAATATGTGTGGGGCATTCATGCCAACACTAAGGCCTGAGGCAGCACTGCTGGGTTCATAAGTGTAGCTGTAGCCTCAGGGCATCTCTTTCCAAATACCCACTTGCTGATAGAAAACTTCTGTGTCCCGGAAGGCAGGGCAGAGCCTGAAAATGTGTGGTTAATCCCACAGCTTCTGTGTTTTCAACTCTGATGGCATGTCTCACATGCCATCCTTACCCACAACCCCGGATGAAGAAATATCTCCATGGCAATTCGGACATTTATGCTGTTTGTTTTGCTCTGCCTTCTGTGGATGGAGGGAAACCCAACCCACCAAAAATTCAGACACTCAAGGACATTCTGTAATAAGAACAAACAGTAGGATTTTGTGTGCACACCAGGATCAGCTGGGCCAGCTTCTGCTGTTCCCAGCTGCAGTGCTCATAACTAAGTTCTGCAATTGTCTCCGGGCTGATTTTGAGACCCTGATCTCTTACCTGGCGTTTCCCTCATTATCTTCATTAAATTACTTAGCCAGGTTTCACTGAGCAGCAAGCTCTGAGCAGGCAGAGCCTTGTTGATGATCACTTACTGTAGCTTGGGCTCAGCGCATCCTCCCTGAGGTTCCTGCCTAGGACCACAACCTGGTGGTAGAATGGGTAGGTGGACACAGCCCTGGAGGTCACCAGCTACTGGTTGGTATTGCCCTCATTTCTCTGTAAGGCTCAGTTCCTAAATGGCAAAACTCACTCTCATTTCTTGTGCCGTTTCATCTGTTCAGCTGTCTGAGATGAGGAATATTTTTTTCAGAGCACAGCAAAAGGGAGTCCTCTCTCCACACATCCCCCAGGTCATAACACTTTTCATCAATCTTACCATTCACGCTCCAGTCCAATGCTGCAGATTTGCCCGGACTGGCAAAATACTGACGAAATGATCATGTCAACAGGGTTGCAGTTAAGCATGGGCTCCCCTGTGCCTCCTCTTCACCACAGCGGAGGTGATCGCTAACATGTGGAGCTGACGAGTCTTGGTGGTGCCTCAGAGATGCTCTGATGACACAGATGTGATCGATGTCCCTATGCTCCTTCAGTGCATGCAGGACACTTGTGCAAAGCTCAGGTGTCTCAAGTGCTTTCCCATAAGGTTTTTAATGGAAGGCGCTGTTCCCTTTCATCCTTTCTCCTAATTTTATGAGGCAGAATTCCCCCACCCCAAGGCAAACAGCCAGCCTGCCACTAGCTGTTCACTTTAAAATTATGATGAAGCTTGAAATAAAGCACAGCCGTGGACTGAACCCACTAACCCTCAGTCCAGGGGTATTATGGCTGCTTGTTGATAGAGACAATATCGAGTTCTTGGAAATGTTTTGCTTCTAGCACCCTGGGTGATTAGGAACAGAGGACTCGGCAAGAAAGATAATGATTCCATATTTGCTGTGGAAATGGCAAGTGCAATTAGAATTGCCAACTGAGTTGTGATCAAAATTCTGATTAATTACTTACTGCTATTTCACAGAGAAGAAATTAGTGCGTATCTAATTGGCGTTACTGAAATGTATTCTGGGCCTCGCTTGCATAAATTAAATGTAAAGAACAAATCTCTGTGTGTGAGAGATGGGGTGGGGGGAAGCAAACGAGAATGTATTTTCCTGGGCAGGATCCTTAGGTGGTGTAAATCAGTAGCACTGCTCCAGCGATGCCCCTGGATGGCTTGGACCTAGGATGTTAAAAGAGATTACTTTCTATCTGGGTGTTTGATGAGGGTCCCTGCTACAGAAAGTGGGCACAGTCAGGCCAGATGATCATAACAGCCTTTCCTCTAGTCTTATCGAATCTCACTCTATCAAACTCAGTCACAGCAGTATCAAATCCTATTTTCAGCTAGCGATGCTGCTACCACCCCCCCGCCATACCATCAGAGATTTCCTATCGCGTGATTTTTGTTGCTTATTTATTTCAATTTCAGCTCTGCACACGCTCTAGGCACATATACAATAATGGCAATTACACATTGTACAAAGCACATCAATAATTTTGGTGTGAAATAGAAGAAAAATTCAGAGTTGCAATCCCAGTGCATTAATCGGTAGGACCACATTATGTCAATGAAGCGGGGCCGCAGAGGACTGATTAGATAAATTCCCCCTTGCAGTTCTAGCAGCCGGCGTTGAAGTGCCCTCCATGTTCAGAAAATGAAATGTATGCATTAAAAATGTATTTGCAGTTTCCCTCTGGTGCCTTTTTGGCTTTTGTAACGTACAGAATATTGTGGAAGAGGAAAGGAAGGGAGGAAGAGAGGGAGGAAGGGAGGGAGAGAGGAAGGAAGGGAGGGAGGAAGGAAGCAGGAAGGGAGGGAGAGAGGGAAGAAGGAAAAGGAAC